>OZ037994.1:7660427-7907927 GCA_964035705.1 Porites rus
GTAAATTACATACCACGTTAATTAGGTTTTTCTTCCTGGATTTATGGCCCAAGGACAAAGTGTGCACTAGCTACAATGTATGGCTGGGGAAACCATTACCAGTAGTTTGATCACTGGTCACAAGATTTTAAAAAAATATGTCAATTGAATAACTTTGATGCATGATTTCAAACTTTGTCAAGAAAATTAATTTTAAATGATGTTAGGGTGTAGAGGGTGCGGGGATGGCAATTGGCCCCACCATTTAATGGAGTGAGTATACAATGGATTAACCCCATTAATACAACCAGTATTGGTCAGAAGAATTCTTACAAAACTGTGATATTCCTGGCATAAAATCCCAGTCATATTAACAAGATTGTCAAGAAAAGAATGACTGACCGCTTTCATTAAGTCTGGTCCAGAATAATACTGTTAGCAATAAGTAGCTTCTCTTTCATCATGTAGGTTTCCAGTCCCTTATCATATTCTGCAGCTGCACAGAGTGGTGTAGAGTTTGTAGATGAACTTACTGACGAACAGGCTGCTCAAATGGTGAGTGTGATGTTTATTTAAGTTAGATTTGTGGCATAATAAGCCCTTTTATTTTTCGTGGCCATTGTCTACATGTATTTAAGGGCCAGTTAATAAAGAGAGTCCTAGCAGACACATATCCAGTAAATCGCTGAAAACAGAATCTCTGTTAATTAAGTGGAAACCTCAGCAACCAGTTGTCCCTTCCCTGGGTATGGTCACTCGATAAAGGTTTGACTCTATTTCTTTATAATAGCATAATAACATAATTTAAGGTAACAGACCTTTCCCGCATTCCTGTCAACAAAGGCACCAACTCAAGGCTTGGGTCCAGCAGGCAAATACGGTTATTTGTATGAAATTGTCCACCCGAGCCTCAACCTCATTTCTATATGTTTGCTGACGGTAGCGGAGTACGGGAAAGGTCTATATTCTTCATGGTGTGGTTATACACCTATTTCAATAAAGGTTGCTTTGGGATTTGGTCATTGAAACGCAGAATACAAATTATACAATACAATGCAATGCAATGCAATGCTTTGCTTGAGTGACCACCAAACAATGGCTTTCAAAGACCAAAGCACGATTCCCAAAGCAACCTTTATTGAAATAGGTGTATATTGAATATCTCATCAAGTGTAAAGCTGGAAGACTGGGCTTCACCAACCGGTAACCTCGATAATTTGCACTCAGAAACTGTAAATTTTAACCAAAAAGCATTCTCATGCTAAAATAATTGCGTGCTTTATTTTGCTAAAGCAAAAGTTACTTAACTAGGCCAAAAATGATGATCTCCTCTCTGCTCTTGTCAGCTCTGTCCATTTGCCGCGGCAGTAGGAGTTTGCCCTTTGGAAGAAAGGTAACATAAGAGATTTATTTTGCTACTAACTAACAACAAGTATCCCAATCATAAGTAATGGGGCGGTTTAAATTTCTAGTAAGATGACAGAGGAAGAATGTTACCGGTTAATCACTTGTTTAGTGTGGTATTGTTTATACCCAAAACTTCGTAGTCTCTAGCAGTGGCTCCAGTAGCAAGGAGTTGAAATACCGGGTATGGATTGTACTAGTCGGGTCCAAAAAGTTTCTTTGAAAGGCGTTTTACACTAAAAAACTAGCTAATTATATTATGCCTAGGGATGAAGAAATTCTAAGATGGTAAGGCCTTTCCTCGACTGAAATTTCTGTACCCTAAGTGTCAAGTATCATGGTAAAGTTTATGCTTTGACTCATAAATTAAACTGAATACTGTTTTTTAAAATATTTTTGTTTCTTACTTATTTTTTGGCTGAAATGTTATTTGTATTAGTACTGTCTGCATAATAGGAATTATAGTTCTCAGTTATCTTTTTGCTTAAAATGTGTAGCATACAATTGCACCCATAGCCGGTAATCATATTGAGCTTTGGAATTTATCAAGGCATTGAAATGGACAACCTGTGCCTTCTATCGGTAGTTTTAATTTTGAAAATGTAGCACAAAAAAGTCGGTTGCTTCCCAAGTGGTTCTACTAGTAGTGGCCTTACCAGCAGGTAGTTATTTGGTGTGCTTAGTTTGTGGTTGAAATATAGCGGCACGAAAGCTCTGATGTCAAAGATGTGGGACTAAGGGGGCAATAGGATTTTCTAAACAATTATCCATGGGTTCCCCATGGGTTTACTTTGATTAGTAATTATAGTTATTCAGTCAAATCTTTAGCCAGCTAGTTTTTAAGAGAGCTGAGATTGCCTTTTTTGTGCATTGTGATCTTTTAATAGTTGCAGTTATTTACATGGTTTAGAATGCGAATATTGTGGTAACAGATGCCTTCACCCATATGACACAGCACAACAACAAGGTTAGGGTCTTCCTTATCACCCTATTTACTTCACTCTTTTAAGGTGATTTCTTTAATTCTCATCAGGGTTTGGTTACTGAATGCTCAGATATTATATCCACAAAATCTGAGTTGGAATGATCCTAATTGCATTTTACGTTGTAAATTTTGTTATGTAGAACATCATCAGTTTTGTGTTGAGAGCCATGAAAAAGACATGGAACACTCCTTTGCGGTCCAAAGGTAAAAATTACTTTATGTGTTTGTAAGTAATATTGTTAACGCCTTTGGTTTTTTTTTGCAGTTAACCGTATCTGATTCCCACACCTAGCCAATGAAGTCTAAAAAAAGCTGATTTTTGCTAGACGGGGTCATTAACTTATCTCAGTTCATATGCACATTCTATTTTCAAAACGCAACGTCTCGAAAATCCGCAGAATCATCCTTTCTTCACACAGAACGGTATTAGAATGTGATGATTTACTGAACAGATGTAATTAATTACCAATTAAAGTGTAAATGTTGCTTATCTGCTGAACCCGGGTCAAAAACCATTCTTCAAATGAGTATAATTTTTTTATAATAGATGAAAGAAATAGTGGATACCTAAAAACTGCTTTAAAATTGTTGCGATTGTTTTCTTTTAAAATAAGCACCTCCTAAATACATTTAAGTAAAAATAAAATTAAAAATAAATTTTGTAATCAGTTGAAACTGCAATTTAAAAGATTTTTTTTTTTTGCATAGAGTCAAGCCACTGTACATGCTTAGCGTTCGCAATTCAACTCAGTTAGCCCTTTGATTTAACTTGTTATGTGAATTATTTTCTTTTTTGCTTTGTTGCAGGAGCGAGGGTGTGGCTTGTGGAATCTGTTTAGAGGTAGTGCGGTCAAAAGAAATCCCTAGCGAACAGAGATTTGGAATTCTAAGTTAGTAGTTTTGTGGTATTGTACTGCGGTTGTTTTGATTTAAGGTAGAGGGATAAAATACGAGAGAAGCGAGTCATGTATGGTGTTGTGGAAGGAAAGTATCCCCTTCTATAAGTCTTTGCACACTTCAACAAATGGAGTCGACTCTGCTGAATATAATGGTTTTACGTTTTTGTATTGAAAGTAATTGCCTTTGTAGAAAAATGTCCTCGAAAACCTGAAACTTGTATCAAAAGAATAATCACTGGAACATTAATTCTTGTTAGGAGTACTATCCCAACGAAAAAAGAATCAAAACAACAAAAAAAGCGGGACTATCTCTTCTGAATTTGTTGGTTACTAGCTAAACTAAATAATGTTGCTGCAGAAACGTTGTTTCTTCTTATGTGACTAAACCAACAAACATTTCATCGGAGGCAAAATTTGCGTCCGGGAAGTGTGAATTAATTAATTACTGTTTCGCCCTGGAATCGCAACATTCGATTTTCGCGAAGTAAAAGTTGGAAATATTTGCTTCTGCAACAATATAATGTTGCAAGATCAGTTTTTCCTGGTTCACCCATTTCCTCGGAGTTAAAAAATCTGACTAAAGGTAATTATTCTTTTGTTTTAGCTGACTGTAACCATGCTTTCTGTTTGTCGTGTATTCGTCGCTGGAGAAACACATCTCTATCAACAAACAAGGTTGTCAGGTAATTATACTTTGATGCATCCTAGCAGCTCAGTTGAAAAACAGCGGGGAACTTCCTCGTAGATCCCACCCTCTTGACCGTAGAAAGATGTTGCCGATTGTCCACTCTTTTCAGACTTGTAAAAACTAAGTATTCGACACACTAGCCTGCCTCGCGAAACGTCCTCAGCGGCGAAGGGCGAGGAGAAACGGCTGTTTTCGCAGGGACACACGCGATACGTGTTAATGATCACAATTAAAAATTAAAAGGTGCAGTTTTCGTTGCGGAATGAACTCTGACTTTTAACCTTTGAAGAGGGTCCTCGTAAGATGTCCTTGGAACAATCCAAGCTCAAGCTTTTAATTGATGTGTAACTATTCGCCATTACCATGTTACTTCCTTGTCCCCAGGCCTCATTTGTCCGCGCGGCCTATGCGTTTCGGGTCACGTGGTCCGAGCGATTTGTGTTTCTCCCGGCCGTACGTCTCGGATACGTCACCAAAAAGCATTGACCGAGAAGGCCTGGAAAGACGCGGTGGAGGGACTTGGCAAACCATAACACACCTTATTTACCCCACCCCCCCCCCCCCCCTGCGTTGTCGTTAATTTTCCTTGGGACTACTGTAATACCCAGGAGAAATTGAAGGCAATGGTTATGAAAAATGTTGGGGTGGGGGGGTAAACAAGGTGCGCGTATTATGGGCAGTGTGAAAATGGTGAATTTAGTCCGTCTCATAAAAAAATATGGCGTCTCATCTGTTTTGTAGCATATCAAATATACGCTGTGAAGTAGGGGAAACCATTAGGAGGTTGAAGTCAGTTTTGTTTTACAACCAGGATCGTAAAAAAGAGATGAAAGAAATCTTAATTGAAATTAGCATTCTTCTAGTGATATTAGAAGATAATTCTCGTTCTTTTTTGTTCCTTCCTTAGAACATGCCCTATTTGTCGAGTACCTTCTGCATTTGTTACTCCGGTAAGCCATTCCTCTTTCGCGGTTTCCTTTTTCAATTCCCTAACCACTGAAAAAGCCATCGTTTAAAGGATTTTCCTCAAAAGAAATTCGTTACTCTTTCGAGTGACATCAGCTTTCCTGCTGAACAAACACGGACCATATTTTGTTTATTTTTACCACCCAAGTTGCGTGACGTCATTAACATGCGTTTAAGTCACGTAAAGCTGGCTCAATTAATAGGGACTGCGTTGCTTGCAACTCGCTCGTCACTTGGATGAGAGCCCGTCTGTGTCGCCCCTCCCCTTTTCCCCTTCCTCCCTATCTCCTACCCCCTACCCGCTACCCCTTTCGACGCCTGCTACGCAGGCTATCGGACCACCAGAAACTGGGCAAGAAAGTGCTCGTTGTGCTCAAGAGTACTTTTCTCAGTTTAGGTGATCGTTTCTTAAGCGGTGACGTTGAGTTATTGGCTGGTCTTCTTTTTCCTTACATATTTACATTTACATACAACTATTTCAAAAAAAGTTGTTGGAAGAAAAATAAAAAGCCTTTAAGCCAAGACTGCAAGGTGGTATGTGATTTTTCTAATGACTTGCAATTCTTGCTCTGATAAAGGAAGTGTTGGGCCAAAGGGTATGAGGTACACGGAGTACGCTGTAGAGGCCGTTTTACGTATGTCCCTGCACATTATGTTAGGGTCGTGGCTTGAAGACTTTTTGCTTTTCCTCCGACAACGTTTTCAAGGTTTATATCAGTTACGGGCGGGGCTGTCAATAAGTTTTTAAGCAGCCGTTTCATTAAAGGTGTCACCCGTAGCATTTCTGTACGTGGCACGCTAGCGTGGACTTCGAAATAGGAAAGTGGCACCGTTCCTAATTCTTATGTTATAACTCAACTAAAAGGGATTGGCGTTTGTATGTTCTAGAGTGAGATATGGGTCGAAGATCCAGCAGAGAAAAAGAAGCTTATTGGCGGTTATAAAGCAGCTTTGAAGTAAGTGGCCTGCTTATTGGTTGTTGTTGTTGTTGTTGTTGATGTTGTTTTTTCTAAAAAATTTAGGTCGGTTTAATCTAATGATGTAATTAATTGTGGTTAATTGGGCGAGGTAGTGAGAATTTCAACTGGCAGCCTGTACATACTGCAATTACAAGCGTTTTGGACTGTTTGTCATAGACGAATCTCTTTGTTCATTTTTTTTGTCTCATTAACATATGCTCATAATTATCCAACGAGGCTAATAAAATAAAATCTTTGAATATTAAAAAAACAGAACAATTTCAGTTGTCTCTTAAAATTTGAGCCCGATATACCGAATGGTTTCGGAGAAATTCTCTTTTGAAAACTTGAAATTTTACAAAGATATATGGCCCATTTAGATTTTTGCCACCCGGCAATTTCGTAGTTTTCGCTGGCTGATATTTCGTTCAATATTAATTTCTTGCAAAAGCTGAAAAATGCACAAATTGCTCAAGTTAATCAGCTCTTTCAGCTTTTGAATTTAGTTCGTATATACGCGCAGGGCTTCTATGAGTTAAGTCGTATGCTAATGAGGAAAACTGTAACCATTGACGTCATTTGTTTTAGCAGTATATGGATTTTGGAAACTAGCTGTATCTTCGTTTTGCAGGGAAAAGCCTTGTAGATATTTTGCGCAAGGAACGGGGACATGTCCGTTTGGATCCAGTTGCTTCTATAAACATGGTAAGAAACGTGCCGTGCGTACATAAATACATGCTGTAAATCAAGTATTGTTACATTCGATATCTCTAGTAGTCTCTCTCGCAGTCGTTTTAAGTGTCGTCACGCAACGCCGCCCCTCTCTATTGCGTGATTACACCATGTCCCTAGATGCAATTCGTTTGTCATTTGACGTAAACGTGATGCTTAACCTCTATTCTTTTGTCTGTCACGTAAGGGTCTGGACGGGTATTTCCTGATCCCGCATCCCGCACTCTTTTTCATCACTTTCCCGAATCCCATTTTTTTTTTTACCTCAAAATACATGCGCTAAAAAAGACTAATTGCTGTTAAAGCTAATAACTCTAAGATGTAGACTGGCTTTTTCGATCCCGCATACCGTGCACAAATTTTGGTGAATCCTGTTTCTCGGGTAACAGTCAAAGTTACAAAATGAATTACACAGCTGTGACAAGGCCCTTTTCATTTTCAGCTTATCCAGATGGAAGAATCGAAGAAGTGAAGTTGAGGCATTGTAATACTTCTCGAGGAGACACAAAAATCATAGAAACGTACAGGTTAGTTAAAAACGTCAAACTCCCGAGCATTAAGCAAAATAGCTGGTGAGATATTGTGAGCAGACCGCTCTCATCTCCCTTCTTAATTGCTGGTTTGCACGTGACGTCACGGCAGCTATGCTGATGGTCAAGAACAAAAGCATTTCTCTCCTCTGGGAACTAAATTGTTTTTTCATGTAAATTCTTAGAAAAAAATTTCTACTGTATTGACCCCCAAACTGGCCGCCTTGTCACGTGGCTGCAAAGCAAGAATCGGTTCTCCTTCCCATACCAATAACGCACTGGTTCCAGTTTTTCAAAACGCGGATAACGCTATCCACTGGATAACGCGTTTGTTTCCCCTAATGCTTATCCGCTGGATGGTGACTTATCCGGTGAATAGCGCTATCCTATGTTAAAACAGCTAGGGCCTGAACACTACAATAGGGAACGTAAGATTCAAGGAAAGCGACGGTATCGAAAACGTCGCTCAAAAAGTAAAAACGTGTTATTTCACTCTAAATGCGATTGTTCCATTTCACTTACATTGTCAAATGTAGGCGAACTCTCCAGGAGTTGAATTCCTATGAACCATATCCAAGTTCAGAAAGAGAAAGTAAACTTCGTGGTGGCTTGTTTATGTCCTCCATAAAACGAGAAATTAGCATTTTCACGTCGTGGTCGTGCAGTATCGGTAAAGAAATGTACAAAAAAGCGTGATGCACGTGCAGAGTTGTTGTTTTGCTTGTTAAACCTATAGAGCGTTTTCACTCACGAGGCCAGCATCTATGCTAATTTATAGGAGCAAAAGATAGTTTTTACATAAGAAAAGAGTTCCACTCCCAGAGGATTTTCTTGGTAAACCAACATGGCCGCCGTTTCATTGTTTTTGGAACATCAATATGGCCGCCGTGACGTCATGTGAAAACGCTCGGCCGTCCGTCGCTGTTGTTCGATCGTAAGTCCCCCATGATAAAGGCTAAAATTGCAAGAGGTTCTAGAAGTAGGCTTCTGGTCTACCATAACCTTGTGAAAGACAGGATTACTTCAGCATTTTACTTCAAAAGAGAATCTTTGCTTCCTTCCCTATGTAGCGAATTTCGCGCCTATTTCTTTGTAACTCCATAAACCGACTAAGTCACTATTCACTGTACAAAGCAACTGCTTTCCTAATACTTATTCACTGGATAGTGATTTATCCAGTCAATAGCTGTATCCATTTTTTGAACAATTGAGGCCTGATAAAAAAGGTTGAGCCATACGCTGTGAAAATTACACCTTGTAGTATTCGTCGCAAAAATGAAGTCAATGCTGGTCGCCTTGTTTACTCATAATGCTTGAGTTATTACTGAGATTACTTGCCTGGCAAGTTTAAGAATAGGATGAAGTGCTGTCAAAGCCAGTTTATTTCCACGCCGATACTCTTTTTGGATGCGTTGTTTTATTATTATTTTATAACCCCTTCTTCTTATGTCGTCAGATTGTGGGATTTTCTGGAAGCTCTCGAAGAAGAAAGAACAGGAGAAGAATTCAGTATAATTGTTTGGACAGACTCGGATTCCGAGTCTGATTAAGGAAAGAGCGAAGGGCATGGGTGTCAAAGATGGCCTATGATTGCTACTTCGCATCGGTCATGCAAGCAGAATTTCTTGAACAAGGGACTTCATTCCACATTGTCTCCCACCGCGAAAGTATTTATGGATGCCGGCGACATTCTCCCAGCCAGTGATTACCCCGAGACTAACCTTCATCCCATCCGGGTGTGGGGGTGCGGGGGGGGGAGAAGGGGGAGAGAGGGCTTGGAGTTTGGAAATTTTTCTAGTCGTTTCAATTTATAAAACCACACTAACTTGTTGGTGCCTTGCAGAACGGGCGCTATTTGGTCGCTCGAGAAGCGGGGCATTATGTTTGGGTAGACGAATTATTTTCCCCTTATTTTATCTCGTTGGAATAACCCCAGTTATGTAGATTACCTTGAAAAGTGCCCTAAACATCCTAGAAGACGTTGTGGTTTGAAGTTTTCTTTTAAAGAGGCTGTGTCATTGGAGTCCAGTTCATTTTTTTGCAATTATTACCTTTATTTATCCGCTGTGGAAGTTAACGTTAGTGATTCAATCACTTTTAAATGGCAGAATCACAGCTTCCTGATAAAGAAATGTGTCCATGGTGTTACATTTGTATTTATATAAGAAAACAGAGAAAAATTTTGAAAAACCGTTTGGCTGGATAGTTTTCAAAAACCCCAATTACAGTCCATTCAATCTTCTTCAATTTTACCAATCTGTGCCCCCTTTCCATTTTCTGTGTGTTCTGCTCAATTGCCGCATTTCGTTAAATATTTTGACACAGCTCCTTTAAATGACTTCCCAGTTGGTAAAATTTGTAATTTCAAAGTCCATAGATAGTCTGTATTGGTGACAGCCAGGAATCTTGATTCTGTTAAGCATACAAATGCATAGAAAATCCTGAAAATTTTTGATGGGCTATCCTAGTAGTCCTTTATAAATAGCGGTGCTCGAATGGGAAGAGGTTTAACGAGCGTTAAAAAATTGTTCTTGTCATGCAAATTAGGTATCCTAGCTTTGTGAAATGGATTGTGTAATTTAATTTGTGCATTGCGTTAGACTGCGAGCAAGCTCTTCAAGGAGGACCATCGTAAAAGTCACGCGTACGTAATTGTCGCAAAACGAAAATCCCCTTTCCCTCTGCCATTCGAGACGAAGAGCTTGCTCGCTGGCTTTGGACTGCAGTGCTTTAATCTCAAAAGATGTACAGTACGGAATATTTCTCGAAATTTATTAAAAGAAAGGTGTGAGCATACCTTGTGTCACTTATTCATTGACTTAATGTATAATCTATCTCATTCTGTTTCCGTTTACTTGTAATCTATAGAGATAAACGGTCAAATGTTTCGCCTCAGCGGTCGAACACTTTGTTTCTATGGGCGTGTTTTGAATCAACGAGCGAAGTTGATTCGACCAAAATCTAGCTTCAACCTTCCACTGTTTTCGGCATAAAACTATTGCCCCTAACTTTCATACAAGTTTGTTAGCCGTTCTTCCACTGCCGATACTAATTTAAAAACATTAAGAGCAGAAATGGGCCTAAGGGGGAACCCTAGGGTACAGCATACAAGTATGAGAACGTACGCGAGTTTCAAGTTCATCATACGAGATCTATATACAAGAAAACGCTTGAACCCACCCCCCAGGATAGGAACACCACGGATTCCACATCTGGATAATTTTTGTAGGAGTATCTGGTGATTGACAGAATGAAAGGCTTTTGTTGATAGGAAGATACTGCAGATAATTTCAGTGATTGTCAGCAAGTTCGAGTATGGCTTGTTCACTCAATTTTCTTAGTAAAACAAATTGGTCCTTGAAGGTGGTATCCTCTGTTCAAGATGTGATTCAGCTGATTATAAGCAAATGGGAAAGAATCACAGAAATGCAAATGCAGAAAGGCGCCATTCTCTCTAAGAACAGACGAGGTTAAAAGCATGGACAAGACCCACAGGGAGCCCAAAAAGTCCTTTCCATTTATTAAATACATATACATAAAATTAATGTTTAAAAAATAACGCTAAAATACTCATCGTTGTTGGGCAGATTTTCCTTAATTATGTATTCTTCACAAACAAAAGGGTGCATATATCATAATCTGACTAATGTGATCTTTAAAGAATATTTCATCCTGATGTTTCTTACTGGAATGCGTTTTAAAAAGTCATTCCCTCTTTTCGCGCTCGGCAGCAGTATGTCAACCTTCGTTCAAAAGGTTGACAGTGATATCCAGTGGATAAAACACTATCTATTTTCCTAACTCCTAGTCACCAGATAGTATCCAACATTTGAATTACCGGAGCCTGGACATAGGTAGGAAGCTACCAAGAGGACCACCACACTAGAAACTACCCACAAACAGTACCCCAAGATAAAAGCTCGATAGAGAGCGGGCTTAAATTAGACAAAAACATTTCAAAAGAAAAGGTTGGACAATTGGCAACGAAACTAACCCCTTCTAAGTAAGTACTCAATCCCTACCGTCTGACTGGCGGTGTTGTTGCTATTCCATAGAAGCTACAACGCTTGGCTTTTCATGATCTGGGATAGTGTTACTCCAACAAAGATGAAAATTGACTAATCCTAGGCTTCATTCGTCTCTTTGACCCTTTCAGAACCCTAAGTGTACTGAAGCTGTACGCAAAATTTTGCAAAACTTGGACAAAAAAACCCATACCAGAATTATAAAGATACTATGGAAGAGAGTTCATTAGATGTTTCACAAAGAAATCACCTCAGATCCGGATATTAGATGAACATTAAAGAAATGGTCTGAATCTGGGAAAGAGAGAATGTTCTCAAAACACAGGACAGTATTTCCCATGTTTTTCAATGGGGGCAGGTCCTCCATGTTCTTCATCTTAAGATTCTTTGATGTGTTTCCACGCGAAAAAGACTGGTACGAGTGGAATTGTGAGCTGTGTCACGTGTTCGGATGAGAGAGCATGTCCCACGTTTTAATCCACTTCCGTTGGTTGATTTCCGCCGAAGGAAGAGCCACGTGGCCGTACGTAAAAGGGCTGAATAGGTGAAATCCCCACAGTACAATAATAACCAACAAAATACATCCTGCGTACATCATCCATTGAAGTGCTTTAAATCTGAGAGAAAATTAACAATCATTGGATGAGGTTGAGTACGATAACGAGAATTATTATGGCTGAGTTTAACGCTCTCTGCTCAGTCCAAAGGCTAAGGCGGACAACACAAACTAAGGCCTCGATAATCGTCGCTATAGTGCTAAAACCGTAAGCGTTTGCAAAAACAAGGGCGCGTCAAACACACTACATCATCGTAACTTTAAGTAACTTTAATGGCAAGCTTGAGCTACAACCAGTTGCAAAAATGTTGAGACACTCTCACGAAAAAACAACCTGTCTTGCTTCAAATCGCTGCTAGTCACAGGTCTGTGAGATAAAATACTGACCTCCCTCCTCCCCCCATTCAAAGTTGTTCCTCCAAGTTTTGAGCATGGTCTTGTGTTGCTAGCAACTTTGAAAAGGGGTGGAGGGGGGATCACAAGCACAAGATCATGGACAGGCCATTTACGCCAAAATACGGTACAGTGTCTCAAGTACTCTTGCAACTGGTCGTAGCTTGCAACCGAAAGGTACAGAAACTCTTTCTGCATAATTTTACAAAAGCCCACCCTGAAGTATGTTTTAAAAGATCAAATTCAACTTTTGAATGAACCAAGACCCGTTTTGATGTACCTTTGTACAAACGTTCTTGAAAACCTTCAGAAAAAGAAACGTACTTTTTTGCGCGAGTGAAGCTATTGACTGCCAAATGACGTCACTTCCATCACTATTTTCTGTAAGTATGACTTGAAGAAAACAGCGCCAGCATTAATGAGTTGAAGGTGAGTAGCCAATCAAAACTGAGGTAGTGTCACTGAAGCATAATATAGCTAGTTAGCCGCTGCTTAACTACCCTGAATACTGTAAATCCTCTATTAAGCACCCTCTCTCTTTCAGGGAAAGAATGTTGTTACCCCCCCCCCCCCGCCCCCTCTCTTTTAAAACCCCTGCCCTCCACCTTCACTAATAAATGGTAGACTGTATTAATCAATCAAGACTGTATAACTTCGTGTGGACTGACCCGGGATGGTTTATTTATCAGCTGGAAGTTCAGATTTGTAGATTGACCGAGAAGGCCTGGGAAAATGCCGTACACAGACTAGGCAAGAACGGCATGAGAGTAGTTCACGGCTGTGGTTGGCAGAAGGTGTAGCCTATTTCCTTTTCGTAAACGGTCGTTGCCATCTTGGTCATGATACACGTAATACATTCCCTGGATGAAGTTACAATACGGCAAAAAAAATATGTTTTTTGAATAGTTTTAGAAAGAAGGACGTTAAAGCCCAAGTTGAATTCACGTTAAAAGTTACAGAAAGGGCAAGGATCACCTGTTACTGATGTATCAGTTAAGAACGACAGTTTGCTAGTTTATGTACTTAAATTTTTCGGAATTTTGCCGGGTCGGTGTGGTAGTGTAGTGGTGAGGGAAAAAGATTAGGATATGAAAGGTCCAGATTTCCATTCTGGGTTGCGGTCTTCTTCTTTTTAAATAGAAACTCTCTCAATAACAGGTGAAAAATTTTCTAAGTGTCTTACAAATGGCAGCGACTGTTTACGAAGGGGAATTTTGCGACGGCGTGGGAAGCCAGCGAAACTTACTTGAAGACTTCACGATGAACATGCTGTAACATCACTGGTAAGAGAATGATTTTAAATATCAAAGCGGGAAGATAATGATGTATGAAAAGCGTTCTGTCCACAGGGAAAAACGTAACGAAGTGAAGAAAATATCCTAAAACCACTGCTTCGCCGACGAACACAAACTGCCGCCATGAGCCTGGCAAAACGAAGAGAAAGAAGATTCAGGGTTGATACAAAAAATGCAACCATTTTTAGGGACTTTTCAAGGACCACATACCAGGAATGTAATTTCACAGATTGTACAAAAATGCAGTCCATTCCATTCTATCAGAAAGGATTAAACTGTTTGCTGCACCAACTTCTCTACATTTCTGTTCAATTGTCTTCATTTTTGTAGTTAATTATTGCATAAAACAAAAAAAAACGCTGTATTTAAATCACCTTTAGCTTAACTGAGCTATGATTTATATTCTGTCGTGGACAACCACAAAGCATTTAAAAAACACTTTCTAGGCCACTAGATTCAAAGTTGAAGAACATTCAAGGACTTTTCAGGGATTTTCCCAAAATTCAAGGACTTTTCAAGACTGTGCGGACCCTGAGACAAAAGACCTCTCTATAAACATACCTTCCGAAATATCATGCACTTTCCTTCTTCTCCGTAATAAATAGAAAGCTAAAAGGCCAAAGTAGATAGGAATAGACAGCGTGGTTGCCCACCAAACAAATGGATTACCAATACAGAATATTTGAGCCTAAAAACAGACAAATAAAAATTACAATGAGAAAGGCACTTTCAAATTTACTGTCCCATAGTGAAGCTCTATGGCTTCTGCTCAGAAACATAATAAAAAATCAAAATCACTGTCAGTTAAAAGGCACTGGCCTGCCTCTAAGTTTTTAATCCTCGTCACGGCGTTTGGATATCAGATGAAACACTTCCTCTCGTGTTTGATATATTACTTCTCAGTGTTTAGATATCTAATGAAACTCTCTCTCTCGTGTTTGATGTATTACTACTCGATGTTTGGATATCAGATGATACACTCCTTCTCGAGATTGATATATATCTGTCTCGGTGTTTAGACACTTAAGGACACACCACTCTTGCTCCTGTTTGATTAATTACTTCTCAGTGTTTGGATACCAAATAAAACACTCCTCGTGTTTGACGCATTACTTCTGAGTGATTGGATATCAGATAAAACACTCCTCGCGTTTGATATATTACTTCTTGACGTTTGGATATCAGATAAACACTCCTCGCGTTTGATATATTGCTTCTCGCTGTTTGAATATCTAATGAAACACTTCTCAAGTTTGATACATTATTTCACAGTGCTTGGATATCAGATAAAACACTCTTCATGTTTCAGTGATATATCACTTCTCGTTGTTTGGATATCACATTAAACACTTAACTCGTGTTTGATTAATTACTTCTCAGTGTTTGGGATATCAGATTGACACTCCTCGTGCTTGATGTATTACTTCTCCATGTCTGAATATCAGATGAAAGACTCCTTCTCGTGTTTGACATATTCATCTCGGTTATTGGATATCCAATGAAACACTTCTTCTCGTGTTTGATATACTAGGGAGCTTAAACAACAACGACGGCGACGGCTACCAAAAAGTGAAGTCACGCTGCTTTAAACTTTATTTCACTTATTCCATTTCGTTCAATTAATCAAATGTGGGACATTTGGTCTGGAGTTGAATTCTAAAATACCATATCGAGGTGCAGGACAAGAAAAACAAAGTCGTCTTGTGCTCACGTCCTCCACAAAACGTGAAATAAGGCATTTTCACGTCGAAGTCGTGCAGTGACGGCAAAGAAATGTACAAAAAAGCGTGATGCACGTGCAAAGTTGTATTGCCAATCTAAACCTACTGCTTGTTTGACGTTTTCGTTGACGTCGCCGTCGTCGTTGCTTAAGCTCCCTATTAAGTCGTAGATGGGAGGATATGACTAAGGCTGGCGTATCTCCATGCTTCTAGCTTTAACCCTTTCACCGCCAAATTTAGCCAAAAGCAAATTTCGACCAAATCTCTAAATTTCATTTTGTGAAATTTTGAAAAATAAACAGCACCATGTGTAAGTACAGGCAGAGAGGTTTCATTTGAATGGTCACATCATAGGATTTCGTCCGCAGACTCAAAAGTTAGAGTCACCTTACAAAACTTCATCAAGTTCTCCGGCAGTGAAAGGGTTAAAAGAAAATCGCTTACACTAAACCTTACATTGTTGTCTTTAGCAATCCAATAAGCAACTCCTCTTCTCATCAGAGGCCACCAAGAAGGACGAGAACCAAATGTATGCTCGTTAGAAAGTTCCTTTTTAGGCTCTATCATTTTCAGCTAAAAAGGTGTTTAGAAAATGGCGGCAATAATTAATCAATAATCTAACATGACAATACAAACGGCAACAAAGCAGTGGAGCTTGAAGTACAGTTGATAAACTCTGTTTATAAGCTGTTATGATTAAGACGTTGTTTAAGAAATTTAGTTATCCAGCCAGGCCATTATATTGTAAAAAGTGTTATACGTGGTAAAGATGAAACTTATAAAAGTATGATTGAAAAAAAAAAAAAAATGAAAAGAAAAGGAGAAGAAGCAATTCTCACTTAGGGGACTCATGGTGACCAGTGTCATGGATAAGACAGATTGCAATGGCGGGTTTAGGGGAGGGGAGGGGCGCGGAGGCCCGCATCCCGTTATTTTTTAGACTACGGGTCTGAAATATGATCATGTGTAACTGGATCGATAGTTGTGTCAATCAGACACAACTACCAGAATTCTCTATGTTAGTGTACTAACCGGTAACACAACAAAAACAAAAAAACGACCCGCTGTATTTTTTGCGTGGACATTGTTATTTGTTCCCTGTTTCTTGTCTCTGGCAAACGTACTGTATACTGCACGTGCTTTGGTCGCTTTTACACGTTGCCAAGTGCTACAGGTTCCCAGTAACATGCCCCCTTGTGCTGCCTTCTTAACGTTTCCAACCAAAATCAATAAGACCAGTGTTCTCTCTAAGTATTTTAGGCTAGGCGGGCCGCCTGGCTTAGTTATGGAAAAATCGGTGACGCCTGCCTTAAAAACCAAAGATTTAACCCAACGGAAGCTTACGATGACATCTAGAACCAGGTATCATTTCAAAGAAAAAATCACTCGAGAATGTTAATGAAACATTGTCTGGTGTTTCTATTTGTGTGTTTTCTCGCAATTAATTGATTGTGAAAGTGATTTACTGTTGGATGAACATGTTCAAATCTGTCGTTTCCCAGAAACACAAGGGCCCATCAAAGAGCTTACACGTAGTAGTTAATGAAAATCCCGTGCTCGCTTTTTAAGGAATTTCAAGTCAATTAATGATGTACGGAACAAAACTGAAGCTCGTCAAAGAGTCTTGAACTGATTATATGTCGCTGTCTCTATTATAAGTCAGGCTACACATAAACACTGTTAAAAATCACGGTCAGAATACCCCCCAGCCTTCCTAAAATCATAGGGAGGAACACTGAAGACAAACACCTTTTACAAGAGCTCACTGAGTACAATAAAATCTTCTCAGGTGTCAACTATTAACGAGTGGAATAAATGGTGAAATCAACATTTAAAACATAACTGAGATTATTTTTGTTGGTACCTGGACGGAAAACGCCCTGTAATACCAATTTAACGGAAACGAATAATTGTAGGAAAACAAAGACGAACACTTTTCAAGGTAGTGAAGGAGTTGCCCTTCCTGTCGCACAGAAGACCCTTGCTGATGATAAAATTTCTGTACTGTACACACGTACCTGCATTTCCCAAAATTTGGATAAAAATGGCATCGGTTTGAAGGCCCTTTCTAACTGCTGGGTTTCCTTTTCAACATCTTTGGGACCTTCCCCCTCAGCTGACAAAGAGATTTGCTCATTAGAAAAGAAATTCACAAAAACTGCAAATTGATTTCTAGCAATGCTGCAGCATTGAAATCGTCTCGAGTCTCAAACGATCAAATTTTTGCAAATATGAACGCCCGCCTATGTTGCAAACTATCCTTTTGTGCCAAATCGTAATGAAACGCCCACAGCTGAACATTATTTTCTGTATGTCATTGCCTACTAGTAATTTACCTTATTTATCTTGTTTATTTAAGGTTTTATTTGTTTTGAGTTTGCAACCTTTTCCCTTTCGGGGGGGGAGGGGGGGGGGGAAGGGGTGGGGCTTTCTCCATATGACCGCAAGCAAGCTAAAAGTTTGCTCGATTCTCTGAAGATCCGAGGTCCCTCCCTTGCTCAAACTCTCTAGAAAGCGACCTCGCATTGTCTGCGAATCAGTTAGTAACAGCCTGTTATTCTCTCTCTCTCTTTCATCGAAAAATAAAGATAATTGAGAGGAGCTACAACCCTGGTCAAACTCTTAGGACACTAACGCAATAGCTCGTCAAAATGACGCATTTTCCCTAATCCCTCCCCCCGGTGCAGTGTAGAAGTTATGCAGTGAAGTCATTTTTTTTAACACAATCAACATTGGCTGAGGAGAGGGGGACAGCAGAAATAGGCCCTTACAACAACATTCCCGAGCCTGTATAAGAAGTAGACGACGTGTCCCAAGATGTTTTCGCCAGGGTTGTTGCTACAGCCTTTCACACAGAACTTTACAAAAGTATCAGGGACAAGCAACTTACGGTATGTTATATTTTGTTGATGCTCCTCAACATTCCAGATTGTGTTTGTTTGTTTGACAGACTTGTCTGTGCATACTTCAAGCTGACGGAACCCCCAGTCTGGTAATTCCATTCCAGAGATCTAGAAAAAAGCGAGGAGACCTGTTAACGCACATTTACACGGTAAAACGTTGTCCCATACGGTGTGCTTACTACAAGCCTGGGACACGCGTTGTTGTGTATAAATCAAGTCTAAAACTGCCTCGTGACTGTCGCCGGTTTAAATTACACGCTGCTAATCGGGTTGTATGTATATCTACCGGTATCGCATGCGACGGAGTTGTAGCAAAATATCGAAATGCTGAAGATCCTCAGGAGATAAACGGAGAAGTGCTGACACCTGATACGAACAGAGCAGCGGATGCCCCGCCCCGGCTCAACATTCACGCTCGTGGGGGGCCGCCCCCCTCCCCGCCCGCTTATTTTTCGACCACAATGAGGCCCGAAGGGAGAAAAAAAAATGTTTTTGGAGACCGGGGTCCCCCCTTATCTCGGGGTCTGGATGACCGCCCCTTCCCCCCCGCCCCCCTCCCCCATATCCGAAGGTCTGGATCCGCCACTGAAGGCTCTGCCTTTTTCGACGTTAGGGTTTGTTACCCGAATGCAGAGTCTTATAAAGGCCTCACAACAAAACAAATCTACCGCCAGCATGAGAGTGAGAAGAAGAGAATGTATGCCATTGGGGTGCAAGAAGTCGAACAAGGCTCCTTTACTCCAATGGTATTTACTACCACCGAACAAATGGCAGGTGAATGCAAGAGGTATCACAGCAGACTGGCTGAACTTTTATCAAACAAGAAAGGAGAGGATTATAGTACTACAATTCCATGGATTCGCGTCAGTCTCATTCGCCCTCCTGAGGTCTGCGCTGTTTTTAACTTGTGTTAGAGAGGCTCACGTTGTACGCGAAGAGCTCCGCTGAACATTACAGATAACGACTTTGAAATCGATAAGGAACCAGCGAGATTTTAGGATTAGAACTTTTAATATTTTTCACATTTAGGACTAGTAGGGGCTTTGAAATCGATCAGGAACTAGCGAGATTTTAGTATTAATACTTTTGATATTTATCGTATTTAGGCTTAGTTTTTTTAAAAATTCTTTTCCTACTACGATAATTTTTCTCATATGTTAATTAAGAATAAGTCCAAGAAACATTCGGAGCTTTTTAAGAATACATTAATACAAAAAGACTCACCTTTTCTTAATGTAACTCCTTTTGTATTTTTTTCACATTTTCTGTCTTAATAACTTCCATTAACTAGTTTTTTCTTCATTTTATATAGCTTTCCTCTTATCGACTTTGTAATATTAGATATGTGTTTTTATCTAGTAATCAATAAAGAACTTATCTAATTGTTGAAAGTTAAAAAAATATATTATTATTACTATTATTATTCTTACTATTATTACAGTTTATGAACTACATCAACAGCACAAGTGAACTGATTATTATGTTAACTAAACAAATTGTTTTTAGTGGATTTAGTGCATTGATTGGTTGTATAAGTAATAAACATCATAATAATGTGAAAGACAACCCTAGGGCAATATTTTCTTCTTTTATTCTGTCGTTGTTGAGGTCATAAGTACAGCCGCTTTTTTAATAACTTAGCTAAACGGAAATTTAGCCAAGGTTGTATGGTAACCACTTGAGTTTCCCGCCAACTGACCGAACTTTGCCTTAAAAGGAACGTCAGGTTGCTTTTATAACATATTAAAAAATGGCCACTTAACTTCCGCCTATTTCTGACATCCGGAAATTCAACGTTCTAGTTGAACAGTTCATTAATACTTCAGCCGATTAGGTAAATAAAATTAAACAGCATTATATTAATCCTCCGTCATTAGGCTGCTAAAAATACTTCTTATTTCTTGTTATTTCACGTACAGAATAGGTAATTGGCTCCTATAGGAAGACCTCTGTGAAATCGCATTGCTATTCTTTCCATCGTTCGGTCACAAGTCGCTAACTAAGTCGAGATTCATTTTGTCCTTAAATATCAATATGAAGGCAGGATTGTTGTTTCTCGTCAGCGTTTGCATGTATGCGGTCGCTGCAAACACTTTACGAACGAACAAAACCCATCGTGAAGTTGTAGTGAATCAACTTTGTCAGCATTCGGGTGCTAACGCCCTCAAGGAAATCACTTCGCAACTCAAAAAAGAATTTGAAACATTGAAGAAGGAACTTACCCAGCAACTGATAAAGATGAACAAGACGGAAAACAGAGGTATAGTTTTTGCTATTCAGAGACTTGGCGGACGAAAGGCAATGAATACGAACTCATTGATAATAGAACTGATAAAATTTTATAATTCAATGCTAAGTGAGATCCTTAAGCTACCCAAAAGGAATTGTAGACAAGCTGTGGATCGCTCGTTTTTCTTACGCGAGACAATGAATACGAACAAATTGATAATACGACTACTTCAGTCTTGCTAAGTGCATGGATCTTAAATAAGCTTCCCAATCGCTTCCTCTCTCGTGTGTTTGTATCGCTCTAAAAATGATAAGGTATTCTCTGAGTTGGGACACGTCATCGCAATGATCAAGTTTAGAAAGTTACATCGCCAATTTCAAACTTTAAATTTCCTCAGCTTAATCAAGGAACGTTTATAATTCCCTCCACAGATATCACAGCTAAAGAACTGTTAAAGAAGCCGACGATACTGACGGACAATGAACAGAAGAAAAATCTTAGCTTCCTCATAATTGTCCCGGAATTTTTGACTAAAAAAAGTAATCCGGGGAGGGGAGCGACTTTTAAAACAAACTGAAAAAATCTCCCTGAAGAATTCCTTCATTTCAAGCAAATGTGTTCAATCTAGTTGTATCAAAAACTGGATATCTATGGCAGTCGCTTTGTAAAAAAGACAGGTTTTTATTAACATATTTTGCATATTAGTTTGGCTATTCATCAACAGCAAATAGACCACGTCGGCCACGCGTCAGATACAAGCTAAAACAAAAGACCATTAGCATACTAAGTTTATTGCTTAATTGATCTAAATCGGCTCGAGATGATTCAGTAAAATATCTTCGCTTTACTTTAACGACTTTACTCAAAACATTTAATCTTCGCTTCTTTACAGACGGGTGGATAAAGCTGAATACAAACTTGGTGTGTTTTGGAGCCAGAGACAACCGGTTTGGCAAGTTCCTTGTTCCGTCCAGCGGCAAACTGGCATCAGTCAAACTGGTACACGTGTATGGTTATGTGACGTGTGATACTGGCAAAGCTTACCATTGGTCTTATTGGGGATGCGGCCAACACTCAAGCTTGAAAAACCATGTAGACGCTGTAATAACAACCTCGGGCGGTAGCGTTCTTTTGCCTTCGAGCCAGTTCATAACTGGAGCAAACAAGTGGTCTTTGATTCCTGGTTACAACTCACTTTCTCCAGAGCTGGTGCTGTCTGCTTTCTCCAATCCTCCATCCGTGACTCGAGGGCAGGAGCTTCGTTTGTGGTATGGCGAAGATTTGCAGAACAGCAGTGAAAGCGACAATGGAGGAACATCGTGCTGTGATGTTTATGCTCGCTTGATATAAACGACGGGCATTATATCGATTTTTCTTACGAATACAGTGTAGTGTGATTGTAATGATGCTTATGAAATAAACTTAAGCTCATCGAGGGACTTTTAAAATAAATTTAATGGATTAAGGGTTCTTTCATTCCTCGCTTATGAATGCGAGCGCGAACTTAAAGCGAAGTCAGTAAAATAAATTTGAAACCTTATTTTTCATCTTCGACGCTTTTGTTTTTGGATATATCCCTGCATTCAGGTCAAAGTCCCAATCAACACAGTGGATGGGGATGGGGATGGGAGAGAAGGGAGAGAAGCGGGAAAAGGGAAGGGAGCGCCTCTCTCCCCAGTCCCCTCCCTTTTTCCCTTCCTCCCTCTCCTTTAACCCTTTCGACGCCTGCTACGCAGGCTACATTATTGCTCCGAACGTAGCCAGGACCTGTCCTATTAACACTCAGATACTGCTCTCATTTTCATCGAGTGTTAGCGGAACATTTGCCCCGCTTTTAAGCCGTTCAAAAATTCAGCTGATCTTTGTAACGCTTGGTCAACTATGTGCTTTACTAGTTGTAATCTCAGATTAGGAAGTGCGTTCGAGCTTTTTAGGTTTACTGTCAAATGTGACATTAGGGCCATTTTTACGAGGAAAAATAAGACGCGAACTGTGCCATTTATACGAGCGTGTCTTATCTAAGACGAAAACAGCTTGTATAAATGGTTCGCGTCTTATTTCTGTTCTTGACTCGTTTTCATGTGAATATTGCCCGTAGTAAAGGCAATCCAACATGGCGCGCGGAAAATTAACGCATGCGTACTATCCGTTCGCGTCTTAAGTAAGACGCGAAAGTCCTTTATAGAGTGTTTTCACATGACGTCACGGCGGCCATTTTGGTGTCCCAAAACAATGAAACGGCGGCCATGTTGGTGTGTCCCAAAACAATCCTCTGGGAGTTGAACTCTTTTCTTATGCAAACGCTTTCTTTTGTTCCAAAACACTTGCATAGATGCTGGGCACGTGAGTGAAAACACTCTATACGAAGTTTTTCTCGTCTTAGCTAAGACGCGTCTTATCTAAGAACAGGTGTTAAGGGCTGTTCTAAAATAAGACGCGTCTAAGCTAAGTCGCGTCTTATTTTAGACGAAATGTGCCGTTTATACGAAAAGTTCGCGTCTTATTTTTGCTCCTATAAATGGCCCTATTATTTCCTAATAAATTGATGCTGCAAAACGCTTCCTATATGTTAAAAAAAAAACGAAACAAACAAAACAAAACGACTACGAAAAAAAGAAAAAAGCCTCACCCGGCGGGAGTCGAACCCGAGACCTTCGACGTGTAAGGGCAACGTGTTATCCATTGCCCCACGCAACCATGGTCAGTAACATTTTTCAAATTAATAACATGCTCGGTAGCCGCGCTATAATCGCACCTCAAAGAATAGACTGCGTTCTCCTTCGTCGAACGCAATAACATGTAATAAAGTCTAAGCCAGTAATAATTATCCTCCTTTTGACGGGTGGGGGGGGGCTGGGTGATAAAGTAAGAACAAACACCTGAAAGTCTTATGTTTACAGCACGATACTCTTTGGTAGCAGACAACTTACGATTTCTAGAGTCAAAATGGAGCTTTAGCATCGACGACGGCGACGGCGACGGCAACGAAAACGTTACTTTCAAAATGAATTCGCGCTTCGGCAAACTTTGTCGCCTTCATGCCAAGTCGCTGAAAATGTCAAATGTGGGCGAATTTTCCAGGAGTTGATTTCTTGGGGACCGCATCCAAGTATAGAAAGAGAAAGAAAAATTCGTTGTCGCTTGTTTACGTCCTCCATAAAACGTGCAATTAGGCATTTTTACGTCAAAGTCATGAAGTGACGCAAAGAAATGTTCACAAAGGCGTGATGAACGTGCAAAGTTGTCGTTTTGCTTAACAAACATATTGCTTTTTGACGATCTCGTTGCCGTCGCCGTCGCCGTCGTCGTTGCTAAAGCTCCCTAGTTAAATGGGAAAGACCTAATAGAAAAATCTGACCCACTTTTGTATTCGCCATAAGTTTATCACGTTTTCTTCTATCGGGCCCGGAATGGAACAGTTATGTCTAAACAAGTAATGGCTCTTGGTGTGGATTTTTTGAAAAGCACACCCTTAAAACTACTTTTTACCGTTTTTTCTTCGTCAGTCAAACAAACGGAATTTCAATATCCTTTTTAACATTGGAAAAACTCCATTCGCTGCCTTTAGGTGAACTTGCTAACGTTTCGCCAAGACAAACTCAAGCTACAAGTCTTGGATTCCCCACCCCCACCCCTGCAGAGTCTGCTTAATACCTTCCTGCCGGTCCGTCATACGCGTCGACGAACGCTAACGTCATAACCAAATTTTCTCGCATGGATAGGTTTCCCATTTTTTCTTAGCTACGTAGCCTGTGTACAGACGCCCCCCTCCCCTCAGAAAAAATCGGGGAGAGAAACTCGTCCCTCGCCCCATTTTTTGTTTCTTTTTGAGGGGAGGGTGCGTCTGTACACAAGCTATTAGCTATAGGACTCCGCTGCGCGCGATTCGCGCGAGCGGAGGCTCCGCTATTAATCTCATGGAATAGCCGTTAATGTAGATGGAAAGTTCTATGAAGTTCTGTGAAAGAGTGGATGTCTTTCTAGATCTGTCTTATTCAGCTTGGAAACAAATATACTTTTGAAGATGACATGAACTGGGGAAATACATAACTAAATGAACATTTGATCGTCCCAGTAGTGGAGCAATCCAAGCAATTGCAAATTAACCAGAAAAAAATATATCACAGGGCTTCAACGGGATTCGAACCCATGGCCTCTGCGTTAGCGCTGCTGTGCTCTACCAGAAATCTATCAAATCAAATATTTGATATTAACAATCGCCGATAATCAACATTGCCAGTGACAGATTTCTTGTTCAAAATGTTGATAGAGAGCTATATGAACAATTTAAGCGACAGCCATAATGACAGGAATTTAATATGTTTGTCTTTGATATCTGCTGTAAATTTATGGTAGACCTTATTCACGATACCCTCATCGTTGCACGCGCATCTTTGTTTATTATAGACAGCAGAAAATGACGAACTTTTCATCTTGAAGACGATAATGAGTAAATTATGGCAGTGATCACTGTTACTCTTTTGGCGCATGCGCAGCAGCGAGCGTGAATGTTTTCAGAGAATAAGGCGGTGAACAATGTATGACGTCACTGTCCTTCAGGTATCACCCTCAAAAGAATCACACACGAGGACACTGAACTAGCTTGAAAAAAATCATTGGATGGAGGCCGATGATCTCTTTCGTCTTATACGCTAGCGGCATGGCAAAAAAAACAAGAGAGAATTGAGCCCCAGTGCATTGACTGAATGTATTAGTAATAAACATCATAACAATGTGAAAGGCAACCCTAGGGCAATATTTTCTTCTATTGTTTTGTCGTTGTCGAGGTCATACTACGGACGCTTTTTTTAATAACTCAACTAAACGGAAAGTTAGCCAAGGTTGTATGGTAACCACTTGAGATTCCCGCCAACTAACCGAACGTTGCCCGAAAAGGAGCGTCAGGTTGCTTAGCATATTAAAAAATGGCCACTTAACTTCCGCCTATTTTCTGACATCCGGAAATTCGACGCTCTAGTTGCACAGTTCATTAATACTTCAGTCAATTAGGTAAATAAAATTAAACAGCATTATATTAATCCTCCGTCATTTGGCTGCTAAAAATAATTCTCTTTTCTTGTTGTTTCACGTACAGAATGGGAAACTGCTTGCTTTAGGGAACACCTCTGTGAAATCGCATTGCTATTCTTTGGATCGTTCGGCCACAAGTCGCTAACTGAGTCGAGATCCATTTTGTCCTTAAATATCAATATGAAAGCAGGCTTGTTGTTTCTCGTCAGCGTTTGCATGTATGCGGTCGTCGCAAATACTTTACGAACGAACAAAACCCATCGTGAAGTTGTAGTGAATCAACTTTGTCAGCATTCGGGTGCTGACACCATCAAGGAAATCACTACGCAACTCAAAAAAGAATTTGAAACATTGAAGAAGGAACTTACCCAGCAACTGATAAAGATGAACAAGAAGGAAAACAGAGGTATAGTTTTTGCTATTCAGAGACTTGGCGGACGAAAGGCAATGAATACGAACTCATTGATAATAGAACTGATAAAATTTTATAATTCAAAAGGAATTGTAGACAAGCCGTGAATCGCTCGTTTTTCTTACGCGAGGCAATGAATACGAACAAATTGATAATACGACTACTAAAATCTTGCTAAGTGCGTGGATCTTACATAAGCTTCCAAATCGCTTCCTCTCTTATGTGTTTGTATCGCTCTAAAAATGATAAGGTATTCCCTGAGTGGGGACACGTCATCGGAATGATCAAGTTTAGAACGTTACACCGCCAATTTGAAACTTCAAATTTCCTCAGCTTTATCATATAATTCCCTCCACAGATATCACAGCTACAGAACTGTTAAAGAAGCCGACGATACTGACAGACAAACGAACAGACGAAAAATCTTAACTTCCTCATAATTGTCTCGAATTTTTGACTAAAAAAAGTAATCCGGGGAGGGGAGCGACTTTTAAAATAAACTGACAAAATCTCCCAGAAGAATTCCTTCATTTCAAGCAAATGTGTTCTATCTAGTCGTATCAAAAACTGGATACCTATAGCAGTCGCTTTGTAAAAAAGACAGGTTTTTATTAATATATTTTGCATATTTAGTATGGCTATTCATCAACAGGATATGGACCACGTCGGCCACGTGTCATATACAAGCTAAAAGAAAAGAAAATTATCATACTAAGTTTATTGCTTAATTTATCTAAATCGGCTCGAGATGATTCAGTAAAATAATTTTCGCTTTACTTTAACGACTTTACTCAAAACATTTAATTTTCGCTTCTTTACAGACGGGTGGATAAAGCTGAATACAAATTTGGTGTGTTTTGGAGCAAGAGACAACCGGTTTGGCAAGTTCCTTGTTCCGTCCAGCGGCAAACTGGCATCAGTCAAACTGGTACACGTGTATGGTTATGTGACGTGTGATACTGGCAAAGCTTACCATTGGTCTTATTGGGGATGCGGCCAACACTCAAGCGTGAAAAACCATGTAGACGCTGTAATAACAACCTCGGGCGGTAGCATTCTTTTGCCTTCGAGCCAGTTCATAACTCATGCGACAGACAAATGGTCTTTGATCCCTGGTTACAACTCACTTTCACCAAAGCTGGTGCTCTCTGCTTTCTCCAATCCTCCATCCGTGACTCAAGGACAGGAGCTTCGTTTGTGGTACGGCGAAGATTTGGTGAATAAATATGAAAGCGACAACGGAGGAACATCGTGCTGTGATGTTTATGCTCGCCTGATATAAACGACGGACATTAAATCGATTTTTCTTCCGAAGACAGTGTAGCGTGATTGTAATGATGCTTATTAAATAAATTGAAGGTAATCGAGGGACTTTTAAAATAAATTTGATGGATTAAGATTCTTTTCTTCCTCACTTATGAATGCGAAACGCAAACTCAAAGCGAAGTCAATAAAATAAATTTGAAACCTTATTTTTCATCTTCCATGCCTTTGTTTTTGGATACATCCATGCATTCAGGTTAAAGTCCCAGTCAACACAGTGGGTGGGGATGTCCAGTATTAACCCTTTAAACCCTAAGACCAACATTTGAATTCTCATTTGTTGCCCCTATTCACTTCCTACCGAAGTAGTGGGGAGAGGTTGAAATATCAAGCAAATTCACTGATCTTGTGTGATCACGTCCGTAATTCCTCATGACCACTCTGTTTTACAAAGCATGGATATTACAAGGAAAAATTTGATGCTGATCACTCTTAGGGCTTAAAAGGTTAACGTCTGAAAATTTCACACCAAAATGTGTGATTTTCTTTACCATCATTCAGACCTCAAAAGAAAAATAATGAAAGAAATTCAATACCCAATTAAAGTCCCTAGCGTCTTGAGAATGCCTTGGCCATAGTGGATGTTAAAATTCACTATGTTAAAAGTCTGAAAATGAGTGATTGCTATCGATGCGAGTCAAGGAAAGAGTGGGAAGACAATATGTAAATTTCGCAGAAATCTCCACGACACTGTTCGGAGTACTCTGCAACGGTTGGTTCAGGGAACTTGGATTGTATAAACTTTCCTTTCTTTTGTCTTTACTTTCACTCTCAATCAATGTTAAAGAATCAGTTTTGCAAATTCACCGCATTTGCGCACTACCGATAGCCTCAAATTATTGCTGCGAATGTAGCCGGGAGTTGTCTTATTTACGCTCAAATACCGCTTTCATTTTCATTGAGTGTTAATGGAACATTTGCCCCGCACTTGGTTGTCTCTAGGTGAACTGGCTAATGTTTCGCCAATACAAACGCAAGCTACATGTCTTGGACTCCCCTGTATAGTCCACTTAGTACCTCCCTGCCAGTCCGTACACACGTACGAGTGGGCGTACGCTGACGTCATAACCAATTTTTTTTCCCATTTTGCTTCGCCGTGGAGCTCCGCTGCGCGCACCCGCTATAAATCGGCCTTTCGTGATAACAATAACGATAATGACAGCCAGCTAGACGATTTCCCTCATATCAAGCTAACTCTTACTGAGAAAACCCACCTTTACAGCTTGAGAAGTGTTAACATGAATGAGTCGGACTTGAGAGTGAATAGTCTTCCATACATTACTACTGTCTGGGTTAATTATCTCCTGACGTTGAAAAACACAAGGCAAATATTAAAACGGCGTTCTTTAAAGTTTTGAATGTTGGAGCCAAAAGAACAGCATCAACACCAATCAACAACAGTACTAATATATATGTTGTAGTTAATTTTTTATCTCAGGTAATTTTTGTTTTCCTTTTGTTTTTGGGTATGGTAATGTATGCTAATGAAGTTTAAACAAAGGAAAAAATAAAAATGACCTGAAATGAAAAATTAACTACAACATACACAAATAACATGGTGGTATGTGTATTTTACAGGTTAAATTTGTTCTCTGGTTAATTTTGATTGAACCTGGGTTGGTTCTCATTTTTTTTGTCTCCCGGCCCCAGGATAATAGAGGATCAATCTAGTGAATTTAAGGTGACTCCAATGTCATTCGCCCCCCTCGCTGAGGTGCGAATTCCTCCCAGAAATGTTGCCCGTGCTAATTTTGCAGTCATAAACAAAGGTGCTCGATAGTTCTACCTGCAGTCTGATACAAGGTAGCTTACAGAACCAATACCTTTTTTTGAATTGGAAGCAACGTAAAGCAGTTAAATGCATACCTCAATGTGAGTTTACTAATAACGAAGCCACCTTAAACAATAAACTTGAGCTAATGGTAGCTTTAAAAAAGTGATTTCTTAGTTTTTCGTGGACATGTTTTTGAAAAACATACACTACAACATTATCTACGGTGCAGATACACATACCAGTTTCCACAGGTTCTGAGCAGGCATTGAGATGTTGTAGTCAATGTAGCAGGAAACTTCCTGATTGGACGGGTTCAACGGAGCAGCAACATCATGACTAAATAATAAAATAAAAGTGTCAAATGTTGGCTCTCTTTCCTCGGCTTAAGTACAACCTATTGGAATCAAATAGTTTCAAAGTAGCCAGTTTCTTAGCAGGTTTACAACACTCAAAGAGCTCATCACAGGCATGAATGATTGAACAGAACCTTCGAGTGTTTCAAGACAAACAATGACGTTCTTCATAGTTAATATCACAAAAGTTAAATCAGTTGCTGTTGCTAGGATCTCTTCTTACCTGTTCAAAGCTCTACCAGTCACCCCATGAACAATCTGAATTATATCGCCATTGTGTACAGGTTTTGGTGGATACTCTATAGCAAGGGATTCTCTGAAAAATGAATGGCCAGGTCATCAGCCCAAAAGGAAGAATATACATTTGGAAAGTCCACCAAAATAATATTATATTGGCAACAAAACTGCCAGACAATGGGATCTCACTAAAATGTCAAATCAGCTATTAAGCTGTAACTATATTACACAAGTTTTCTAAAATTATACATCCATTAATACAAAAAACATCCTAGTGTGCAGTGAAATCCTAACAAAGAGTAGTTCTTGAGGGGCAATCCACAAGTTAAATCTTAATGCACATCCACGCGGCAAAAGGACTGAGAAAACAACCAAGCTGACAACTCTGATAGTGCTCTTTAATCCTTTCACGGCCAAATGTGGCCAAAGGCAAATTTCGACCAAATTTCCACATTTCATTTTCTAAAATTTTGACAAAAAAATAGCATCAAGTGAAAGTACAGGCAGAGAGCTTTCATTTGAATGGTCACATCAGAGGATTTTGTCTGCAGATTCAAAAGTTAGAGTCGCCTTACAAAACTCCATCAAGTACTCTGGCAGTGAAGGGGTTAAGAGGGAACGACCAATCATAGAGCCTTACGTTTTTGGGTTTTTGATAATCCACCAGTTATTGACATCCTTAAAGCCATAACATGTGACTTGCTGCTGGGCAGAGCTACCACGACCATCAGGATACTTGACGGGATAGGTGTGCTCATGAGAGTGAAGCCAGCATTGCTTACCAAAGGTGTTCCGTAGTGTGACTTGAGAACCATATGCTACCTCTGAAGTGGTGAAAGAGTACTGTAGTCAGACCTCAGGACTATATAGCTGTCATGACTAATAGTTGTAAGACCTGCATTGATCTCAAAATGCTTCGCTTCATAATTTTTATTATGAAGTGCACTGAGCTGATCGAGCTGGTCTACAAGCAATCTGATGAAATACATCACAAACAAAATGTTCCAGTTGAAACCCCCCATCTGGCAGGTGAGAAAGCCTGCAGTCAGCTATTTACACGTATGGCCAAAAGGTTGCAGGCAAGACTATTGAGGAACAAATCCAACTAGTAGTCAGAACAGACCGCACTGGAAAGAAAGGCTGCAAACTTTGGAAATTGACCAGGACTGAGTCCTGATCTTGCAACAGACCCTCCCATGGTTTTTATCAAGTTGTCATAACAACTACTTTGGCACTATCCATCAACACTGCACAAAACAACGCCTTAAAATTAGTAAACTTGCCAAGTTTGAAAAAGATAAATTTGAAGTGAGCCAAGAAACACTTTCAAATTTAAGAGATGTTTGTATGGTGGGGTCAAGTTTGTACCCCCCACCAGTGCTACCATACAAACATCTGGAAAAAACTTCGCGACTTTGCAGAGCAATATCGTTGTTATTTTCCCACAGATCACTATCAAACTCAGGACCTTTCCTAGTTTTAAGGCCCTTTTTGCAGTGGTTTTGGCGGATTTTCATTAACCTCGTCCAAGTCAAAAGTTGGTATATCACAGAAGGGTCTATAAATAGATGTGCTCTACGCTATAAGGCTGAACTTCAGGCCAACTACGGGTGTTTGTAATGTAAAAATGCAGTTATGCAAAATTGTTAATACAAAAGGTATAGTTTAAGATCAACAACACTATTTGGAAGACTTACCCTCTGCTTGACCATGTGTGACCTTTGCCAATCCTCCCTGGGTGTAGCAAAATTTAATCGTAAATACAAAGCTGGTTTATTAATATTGAACACTGATACAAAATTGACATCACTATAAATTTTCCCTTGCATTAGTAGAGAAACATGTAAACATGTATATAGCAAAATATAAAGCTACCTGAAGACTGGCTTGGAAAGCACTGGACATCATATCATCATGGGCTCCACTCTTTGATAATACAGCAAACATAATGTAAAATTGAAGAAGGTAGAGGATCCCAGGGAAAATAACAAGGCAGGCAGTTCTGCTTATAACATGTTTTGTAAGCTCTCTCTATAGTGGAAAATAAAACAAGAAATTTTATGGAGGTATAGATACAAAGCAAGAAGAACCAGCTAAGAAAAACTATCTACACAGTCCAAGCCTTAGCCATGATCTCCCTTTTGCTGAGCTGAAACGCTTTGCTTGCTTTCTAGAGTTACCTATAAAATTAATACATCATTTTTTGAAACATTTTTTGCCTATTTTTTAAACTAGTTTCTGGCTTATTACAAGGTACAAGGAAAGTATCACAACAGGACTATGACTTTGTAATAGTAAAAAAAGTGTAAGTTTGAACTATCTCAAAAAAAAACCCAAAACTTGATTACTGCGATAATATATATTCCTAGGCCTTGTTTGGTTCATTACCTACAAAGCTCTTTTTGGAACAACTAAATTAACTTTAGCGAATTTGACTGTTATCCCTAGTATAAACCACTGATAAATTAATACACAGAAGGATGCAAAAAATGAGAATTGTCTTGAAAACTCCCCTTGAGACAATGCGCCCATTTGTTGAAGAGTACTAATGGATAATGCTTTTTCTTGTGTGAAAGGTTTGAACCCAGGAGTCATTTAAGTAGGTTAAGTATGATCTTCCGGGTGAACGTAGTCCTGAATGTTGATGGTATTGACCCTATTGGTCAATTAATTATTGGTCGTCTGTCAGTTAAGCCGTGATGTTATTGGCTATGTAGACTCATAATGTCATTGGTGCCTTTCGATCCATCTATTGTCATCTATTGTCAAATTGTCATTTGTCCAGTCGTTCTCTTGTAGTTACTTTTGCTTGATTCCGTCAAGAAGTCGTTTGTATGGTGCCGGTAACTGTTGACTATGATTCAGTGGTATTTGTACTTGTACTTACACCTGGAAGTGAGTGGTCCCCAATAAGTTTCCACAAGTCTCGGCCAGTTAAAAATCCAACAGTTAGAAAAGTAAATATCCCTGTGTATTTAGTGCTGAAAACAGAGAGTTGACACCAGTAAAAATTATAGACTAGCTAGACTGATATGACTGGTGTGTGTATATTTTTTTTCAGGGGAGAAGGGGTTACAGTCTAATGTTGAACATCCAAACCTCAATTAACCAGACTTTTTGATTAGCCAGAATTTTTCTTCTCCTCCCAGTTCTTTGTTCATTAATAAACCATCACATGTTTTTTTCTGGAAGTTCTCGTAAATGCCATTCAAATGGATTTTATTTTCTCTTCAAAAATCAAAGTAACACATACTCATGTAAATGGTCTAAGGCTGTTTCTTTGTGTTGACTAGACTGAAATTTTCCTCCATCAAATATATTTAGTTCAGAGCTAGGTTGGTACAGCCCTGCAATGCTAATGTAGAGGCCATGGGCTCAAATCCCATTGAAGGCCTGAAATGTTTTCAAGTTAATTGGCAACATTACTGAAATTGCGATTGCAACTGTGACGGTAATACCTTCATTCAAAATTTAATTTTGCTAACAGTTCAAAGGGTTCACAACTGGGGTCAGTCTTGAAGCCACTGTGGCACATTTATGCAGCCTTGGTAGACAATCAAGCTCACCTGTAGGCACCCATTACAGCAATGCCTGTAAGAACCAGCCATATCCACCATTTATATGTAAAGGGTCTACAAGAAAAGTAATTTAAAAAGAACTACACCATCAAGTAGTGTTTCATTTAGCCTGCCTAGGAAGTGTTTCCATGCAAGTTCATTGAGACAGTTGGAACAACAGCAAAAACTGATCAAGTTATTGCATAAAAGTTGTACATGTAGCGAGAGCAAAGGGGAATGGGGAGGGAAGAGGAGGAAATGCTTGCCTGCAAACCCCACAATCTTAGAATGCTCTTTAAGGAACAACAAAGTTAGCTTTAGCAAACCTGACTGCTATAACTACCAGTAGTATATTGAACCACTGATGAAGTAAAAGCATAGAAAAATGCCAAACAATGAGTCTTTTGAAGCTTCTGAGGGTTACCCACCTCTGTTTTCCTTAAAAATTCTCAGTAAACTGACATTATCTTGAGGTGTTGTTTGTTGGTCATTTACCAACCACAGTCTTAAAACATTTTTTTTCACTATGAACAGTTGCAGACCAAAATAGCCAATTACCAGCTACTAAACAGCAGTAAATCTTAACATTTAGAAGTTTAAAATGTGTACAATTCACATTCTCACCTACTGAATTCTTTGTGGAACTTAAGGTAGCAAAGAAATGATGCAGTACAAAAAAACACTAGAAGACCATCCAACATAATAAGTCTGCTATGCACCACAAGCATGTTATCTGCAGAGAAATTTAATAATATTGTAGCATTACCAGAATAAAAATGCTGTCTAAAAAAAAAGCATTCAAGTTAGTGTACAGTTACCAAATGTGTCTAAACTTTATGTGTGAGTGACCAAATACTTAAAAATAGTTGCCAAATTGGTGATTGAATTCTTCACCACATCTTGCGTGAAGACACTGTGAATTTTTGAAAATGTGAATAGCATGACAGTTTGTTTCTGAAAATTGCATATTCTCCATGCATCCTTCTTTCGAAGTAGTTACCTTTCACATGGGTCCTTTGAAATCTTAACTTACGTTGCTAACAAATATATTTTAAGAAACAATAAATGGTTATAGTATGCACTATCTGCACTGAAAGGTCTGGCTATTAAAATAAAATCCTAAAATCTTTTTTAATTTGCCTTTAAAAACTCTCTGGAAACTAACTTTTTGGAATTGGCTACGTATATACCACTTTAAGAAAATCTATTATTAAGGAGCCATGTGGCTCTTGGAAAAAAGTAAGGTTAGTTTTGTGCTAGAGATAAGAGTGGGGAGCCCAAAATCCTTGGATGCTTACTGTTGCTAAGTGAAATCTTGAGATCATTTGTTGCAATGGATTATTTAACCCGAGTTCTTACCAAATGTTGCTAAGAAGGCGCCTAAGGCCGCAGCCCAATGAGAACATCCAAGCTCTACAATTATCTGCATCAAATTGGAAACAATCAAAGTAAAGAGCAATAGAAAGAGGGCAATATTCTTCATTGATAATAAAAAGTATGAAGACTGAATATATCCAAATTATCATACAGCATGGTCTTTAAACACTGTTATAATCGCCTGGCTGTGCTCTTGGAACGTCCCATGTCCCCGTGGCACCTTACCTTTGCTCTTCGGTGAGAAGGAAATCTTAGTTTTTTCATAGAAATCCTATGCGGAGCACCCTAATTTGCACAGGTTCAGGGCACTGGGCTCCCTTCAATTTTCCTTAGAGCACAGCCTTGAAGTTGCATAAAAGATTGTTTGTATTCAAAAGCTAGAGAGTTGATACACATTTTTTGAGGTGAAATGATGGCTTTTGGTTGAAATGAGGGGGTCTTAAAGACCAAACATTTTTTAAGCTGAAGTTAAAGTAGAATTTCCAGAGACCTAGGTGTTTAACAAAAACTCTCTGTAGCTCTAGCGGAATATTGATATTGAGCCAAAACATACGGTAATTCTACAACATTTTTTCACCCACCTCGTATACCATTGGTACAACAAGACTACCAAGGAGGGCGGAGACAAACCGTAAATACCACACATGGAATTCATAGTCACCAAGCTCTGTGATGGTAATTAAAAGTTCAGTCAGATTGCATGACGTTAAGAGTTTCAGGTAATTAATGTTAAAGTTATAAAAACAACAACTTGAAAATTTCACTGTTGTTTATACAATACCTTGACCAATATCAGCAAATGTAAACTGCCCATCATATCCAGTAAAATATGCTGTGCAAAAATGGAACTCATTAGTTATCAAACATTTATTTAACAATGATTATAAAAATTATTAACTTAATTATTAACTTAACTTATTAAATTTTTCCGCGAATTTGCCCCTGAAAATCCCGCGAAATTTTGCTTTTTTTTCCGCGAAATATCAGAAGCCCCGAGTAATGTAGTGCATTCGAATAGACCAACAATTTTGATATAATAAAATTCATTCATGACTGCAAGGCTTAGGGGAATAAAAGAAAAGAAATCATCCTGAGGCTCAGAGATGAATAATACATTTCTTTTGTTTTATTTTCCCGAGACTCAGAGCCATGTATGAATTTCAACATGTATCGAAAGTGGTCTATTAATCTCATGCAGATACATAAAACACTATATCAAATTTAAGCTTCTTAAACAAGCTTTCTTCATACACCAACAGTTTGTTGAAAAAATGCAACATCGATTTTTTTAGGATTCTTTATTGCGAACGTCAGAATCAGCTCTCTAAAGCTAAAACTCACAGCAATGTTTTTTTTCACTAATTTGATTTGTTCTAGTCTTTTGGAAGTCAAAGCCATAAAAAAATGTAAATGTGTCAGGGTTTTCCCCTTTTTTGATTGCAATCAAATGTTACCGAACAAATTGGAAATTAAGTGCTAAAAAAGTTGGATAATCATACAAAAATGCCTAAAATAGAGGTAAGAAGGAAAGAACCAAGTGCAAAGAATTATGCCAGAATGCAAAGAGGTGCTAACTTTACTATTGTCTCTACTACACTTCTGATTGGTTTAAAAATCAAATTTTCAAAATCTTTGCAGAGCAGCATGACTGTATATTAATCCCTTGTTTTCTATCCAACTTCCTTATAACAATATCTTATGTGAGCCTAAGTAACACAGAAATCCTATGTGAGGAACATGTAAAATTGTAAACTTTTCTTGGCTATTGTTTACAACTCTTATGATCGGTCAAAATCTTTTCACACAAGAAAAACCTTTTAAAAGTGGAGTTTAAATACATTTTATTTCGTGAACTGCGTTTTTGTAGGTTTATGCATTCTCTGTGTGAAAAAGAAAACATTCCTATCTGAGGGAAGTGTATAGGCCATGCACTAAGAGGTCATGTGACATCATTTTTATGAAAATGAAAGTTATATGATTCTGCCTTTAAAAAACGATTAGTGGGTCATATCTTAAACAAAATAATAGGGATTTAGTTTTTGAAACCCGCACCATTTTCTTAAAAATAATGAGTAAGTTCCTAGCTGGTCACATGACCAAAATGTGATTTTTAAAACTCTGAATTACCTCCTTCTGAACAGAATTTTGCAATTAAACTTCAAGGAAATTGTTGACAAGATAATGTGGTAACGTTTTAAGCACATCTGAGCATAACTATCTAATGTTTAACAAGATACAAGCAAAAAGTAGTTTTCGTCGCCATGTTGGAGGGCAAGAGTATGCCCTCCAACATGGCGACCAATACAAATCATACTACTTTGTTGAAAAATCAAAGTGCCATAAAATATCTCCCTTGAATGCGTTTCCTCTCAAATTTCGAGGGTAAGATAATTTTTATGCACTCAGTCAATTTTTGGCATCAGCAAGATTCCAACTCATTGTTTAAAGGAAGCATTTGGTCACGTGACCTCTTCGTGTAAGTGGCCTGTAGTGCCATAACAAAAGAATTTTTTTAACATTGCTGATCCTAGCAGTATGCAGGACACGTCTCAAATATCAACCTAGTACAATAATTATTATGGCCTCGCACTCCATGAGTTCTCCGTAGCTCAGGTGGATAGAGCACCTGCTGGATGTTTGGGAGGTCATAGGTTTGAATCCTGTCGGGGACTCAGATTTTTTCTTTGTCTCACCCTCGTGACATGCTGATTATTTCATTTTCACATTTCTTTTTAACTAGCTTGGTTTTAGAACTGCTCTTTTGAGAGCTGAGGCCTCAGATTCCTATAAATAACTTACAATAATTGTAAGTTATTTATAGGAATCTGAGGCCTCAACTCTCAAAAGAGCAGTTCTAAAACTAAGCAGGTTTTAGCCAGAAAAATTTAATTAAAAATTTAATTATTAAATTTTTCTGGCTAAAACCTGCTTGTAGGATCAGGGATTTACTCTCATGTCAAGGTTAATGGCAGCATTCCAATAAAGAGAGACCAATAATATGGTAAAAGTGAAGAAAAGCTCCCCTAAAATTCTGTCAGCCGACTGTCGGTAAACTGTCAGCGGACAGTCTACCAACAGTCTACCAAATTTGACCTCAGGTTAAGATCATTTAACCTACTGGGTTGATTCTCTATTTCCTTTGTCTCCTAGGGCTATGGGTCAAAGGCAATTAAAAATCGTCCTAGGTTTAATTAACTTGAAATCAAATTTGACCTGTAACATATACAATTGCCAGTAGGTGGGAAATTGGAATCAGTTTAGATTTCTGGGAAACGACCCACCTACCCCTGCCCTAAGCTAACATTAACAATTACTTCTTACTTAGGGCAAAATGATAGCTTAGGGGAGGGGTAGGTAGGCAGTTTCCCAGAAACCTTGATTGATCCAATTGAACAGCAAGGAATTTCTTTTGATTGTAATTTTCCTTTTGTTCCTAAAAAGAAGCTGGGGTTCATGCTCCTAGCAGCTGCGGGAAATGCCCAGTCCACGGAACTTGAACATTACAGTTCACAGTACAAGAGTATTTTCTTACTTCAATCTATACTTCATTCCTTATTTCAGCATTTAGTGACAACCAAGTTTTTACCTGTAAATGCAAATATGAGCTTTCCTAGTGGTGGATTAACATCAAAGAAGAACTGATTCCTCATGAAAAAATTTGTGAACTGGCCAAAATGTACTTCATCAAATCTGTGAAGTTAAGATCAAAAAGAGAAATTAATTTTGTAGACAGCTGCTTAAATAGGGTTACATACTTACTTAGGGTTAGCAGATACCTTCAGATGAAAAATTTTGTTACAGTTTTTATTGTTGGCTAATAGTAAGGGTTTTAGTGTGATCTTTATGAGAAAGAAAGAACAATGGAGAAGAGTAAATATTGGCAGAGAAATGATGGTTTTTTGTTTGAACCAGAAGTAAAAGTAACTCTTTTGACAACAGCCCTATGGTGTTTTTCACAGGAATTTCCATGAGAGGTGGATGAATAATCAGGAATGTTTTTTTTTTCAGTTAGCGACTCGATGCAGTATTTTTTTTGCCAAAAAAGGGCACAAAGTGAAGGGCAAAAGGGAATCTCAGTAAACAATGGCACGACAGAAGAATATTAAAGAAGCAATGGACAGAAATGTCTTTTTTTTTTTCCAAAAAACATTTGATAGGCATTTGAGAAATAACAACAATGAAAAAGGACCTTATGAACCACTCATCTAGGCTGAGTGGCACATTCCAAGTTTACTTAGTCAGAGTAGTCAGAGTCAGCCCAGTGGTGACAGCACGTAAAAGTCATAAATCAGGTCTCAGTTATTTGCCAATGTTGTAAGAGAAAAACGTAAGCTAAACTAGACCTGAAACAAAAGAAAGCTACAGGTTACCCAATCAGTTGCGTCGCTGTTAAAATTATATTATCCTCTCTCTATGTTGTCAGATAGTTAGCTCAGTGGAAGCAACCAAACTGTCTTTTCTTCTTTTCTTTCTATCTGCTGGTTTGGCTTTGGACCAAGCACTGGCTGGATTTGTGGTCTTTCATTTCCACAGCCATAAAAAAAAGTTGATCTCACTATTGATCACAACACAAACATGGCTCAAAAGCTATTTGAGAACAGTGTGCTAAAATTGAACAGATGTTATCTTATCCAAGCGCTGATTGGCCCACTTTCCTGAGAAGTATTTTTGGGCAGAGATTGTTTACGAAGCAAGGGATTTTTCAATTGCCTTTTTCTCGTCTTATATTTTCTGCACAGAGGGGACACTTTAAGAAGCAATAACTCAGAGGGAGTTAACTTTTTTTTTTGGGGGGGGGGGGGGGGTGGTTTGACTTCCCAAAAAGCAAATCCGTTTGAATCCGCTTTTGAAAGCTAAATCTTTTTCACATTAAAAAATCCTAAAAAAATCAACAGTGCATAATATTTTTTTCAAAAAGCTGTTGGTTTTAATTATTAAGAAAGCCAGTTTAAAAAGCTTTGATTTGATATAGGGTTTTAGGAATCTGCAGCCAGTTTAACAGGAACACGCTACACTACTCCGGTATTGGACGCCCTCGAAGGTATCCGGTAACATTAATCTGAATGTCAAACCATTAAAAAAATATATAATTTATCCTAAATATCGTACTAGCCCTATCTAGGTACTCTACGCAAACAGTCACAAATCAATGAAACATAGCAATGGCTAAAAACTGAAGAGGCAGGGGACAAATCAGGCCATTTATAAGCAAGAAGTATTGAAGGAGTTGAAATACAGTGAAACCCTGTTAATACAGTGGAACCTTTATTTAACGGGCTGCTACATAACAAAGTCCTCTGTATAATAAACGATAATATGCCTAGTCCCAGGAATAGTATTTTATATTGAAAAGAACCTCAATTGAACAAAACCCCTTTATAGCAAACATATTATGTCAGTCCCTTGGCCCATTGTTATATTGAGGCTCCACTGTACGGACGTTGAAGGGGCCAAGGAAAGTGTCTATATTAACAGGGTGTCAGTATAAAGAGGGTTGAATTTAGAGAAAACGTGAGGGCTTGCTTTCCTTAGGAACAAAGCAAACTGTCCATAATGATGAGGTGTTGGTATTAAGTGGGTGTCCATAAAACAGGTTTTGACTGTACAGCTACACCTGTACAGTCGACTCTCTCTTAACGGACACCTCTATAAGATGGACACTTAGTGCTGGTCCCAAAGGTGTCCGTCTTATAGAGAGTTGACTGTACATATACCAAGAAACAAATCCAGGAAGTGGTTGGAATGGAAAATTGAATCAAGGACCTTGGGATTTGACCTCTTACTTGTCTAAATCCTGGTCCTCACTAGCAATGCAAACATAGGCATAAGCATAACACAAGCATGAGAATAATTATGAACATAACTAGTAAATATAACCAAAGGTTACGGAGTGTGGGTGACAACAATCGAACGGCTCCAATGCTTTGCTTTGCGTAAGTTTCATGTGACAGATGTCAAAACATGCGTGATCAGATTACGAGTGATAGAAGGTCCAAACACGCGAGATCACATTGCGTTATGTGCATTCCATTCATTCTTAGTGGAAGTCCCAACGAATGTTGGCTACATACATGCGACGCATGTGTAATAACAACCTGGAGATTAGGATTGTGGGTTCCTCTTGTCACCCACAAAAAGTTTATGTGCTAGAGAGGATGGCCTAAACATAAGCATAAGAAGAACACATAGTTCTGATATTCTTGTGTTTATGCCTTTGCATATACATGTATGTCAAGACCATCCTCACTAATGCAGAAGTTGCTTTTGAATATGCTCGTGCTCGCATGCTATGCTTATCCTTATACTTGTGTCGCTATTGAGGATGATGATATGCTTATATGCTTATACTTGCCTCCCTAGGTGATGATCAGGCTTCAAAATAACAGTAAAGTAGTGGGGATCCCCAGTATTTAAACAAAATAATAAACATGTACCATTACCTATAATATTATACTTACATAACATGTTTAGGAGAAGTCAGTTGCCACATTCTTGTACCAAATGAAAGGCCAACCAAAATCAACCAAAAAAAATTCAATTCTATATTCATTGTGAAAGGTGCTTCAGTTTCTTTTTCTCTTTGCTCCAGTTGTGGTTGTTTTTCTTTGCAGTTTTGTAAATCTTTTACCTGGGAATACAATTAATAAAATGCTTTTTACATTGAATTTTGTTTTGCTACATGACATCCATCTGCCTACTATATTTAAATCTACAGAATTACAGTACGAGCTACCAACGCCTCAGTGGCACAGACAGAATTTTTTAAAAAGAGAATCCAATGCTTATGTTTTAGGAGGGGCAAATGACCTGCACTCTCAAAACCATGTTGGTTACAAAAATGCGCGCAAGAAATTCAACTGTTGTGAAGAAGCTTTTGTTTGTGCCTTGTGCATCACTGGGTTCGGAAAAAGCAATGATGATGATGATGACTGTGCTTTAATGGGATATAGGGAAAAGCATTTGAAATAATAGACACCTAAAACCACTAAGGATGGTTGGAGACAAAATGGAGAAACTAAGAGTCAATCAACGTAGTTTGAATTTGATAATTGCAATATTGCCATGGTTTGACCCATAAAGTTCCTTGACTAGCGGGTACTGAAATCATGCAGAAGCTCTGTGACTGATTGAATTGCACAGGTTATCTTACTTTGCACGACTTTGTCGTGTGGGTTTTCAAGTAGTCTTCTTCAACACCATTTTCTTTCCATTCCTAAACTACCCATATAAACTTAACCTCGGATCCCTCCTATCTATATCACCAGGACTCACTGACCTTCGGTCATTTCTAGTTTAATATACACATTTTTCCCAGAATTTGGGCTGTCTAAGGCTGTGCCTATATAAGACTACAATCATGGACAAAAGTCTTGGGACACTTTTGCATTTCTGGGGTGTTTTCCAATTCCGCACACAGGTCCAATCCCTCCCCTCACCCCACAAACAATGTTGGACGGGTGTATCCAGAATTTTTTTCTGAGTTTCAACTTTGTATAGGGTAGGGGGAAGGAGAACTGCAAGAAAATGTCGAAAACGCTGGCACACTGTTTTAAGAGGGTACCGAGAAATAACAGAAAAACATGAATATTGCAGTATTACCCCAAGGACTTTTGTCCAGCATTGTAGTTGCAAATTCGCACATTCACCACTATCAACGTAAAAACAACATATACATTTACAATCTGTACACTCTGGAGATAATATCAGATGTTTCATTTTCTATGTGTGGATAGAAGCCATAAATGTATAAGCTTGATTACATCATAGATTAAAGGCTTGATTCATAAAACTGCTGTGACATACTAACCTGCTATTCAACGTAGTGCAAAGAAAATAAAGTCTAAATGCAGTCACACTAGTTAGCTTAATTAAGAGGTAGAATTATTATTTATTGTTTTCAGTTTTGCTTCATTGGTTAAAATACCCTGTTTCCATTTGCAGTGCATATAATTATAAATCTAATATGTGGAACTAAAACAGAAGGCCAGAGCTAATTCCTTAGTTTTTTTTAAATTATGGACTCAAGATTTTAGTAACTACCGAAAAATTTGTCATAGAATAAGCGGGCATCAACATTTTAGTCGCAGTGTAAAGCACATGAAAAGTTTGACAATTGTCACTTGAAAACTCTACAGGTGCCCGAATTATATTCAAATTCCGGAAACTCCTTCCCCTTCATTGGCAATTGCCACAGATATGTTGAAAATCAAGCCAAGTCAGGCTCAAGAATGTGCGTAGTAGCGGATAGCACAAAAACGTTTCTGAAATGTCACAATGCTGAGGAAATAGCAGAAAATGTACGATAACATCCAAGAAAATGTGCCTAACTTCACGACATCACACAGGTGAAAATCGGTCCCTTCAAAATGGCTTTGGATGACCACAGTCAACTCACCTGTATTTTACCATTGGAGATTTTGCTCTCTTTGCGTTTGTCACCGTGAGAGCTTAGCTTAGCATCGTCATCAACTAAGTTTGCCAACTCACTGGACATTATTTAAAACTAATTGCTATGGAAAATTCGAGGTTTGATAAAAATGCAAGCATACGGCCCGCTGTAACGCGCGTGGCTGGGTAACCGCGTGTCTAGTGAAACGCGTGGTAGTACCACAGGTTTACCATCTTTCTAGCCTGGAACTGGGCGCTGTGGGAAACAATTGGAAAATCGTAGCGAAACGGCAAAATAAACTGAATAAATAAATAAATAAATAAATAAATCGACTAGCAAAGCGAGCCGAGAGGAGAAATGTCAGCCGTCTCTAGACTACCTTCTTCCGCTCTTCTTCCGTTCCAATTTCCGTCTCTATCAAATAAAATATCAAACTATTTTATTCTTGTTTTGCAACCACACATATGACCACATGACAAGGCAGCCATGCATTTTGGGGGTCAATACAATAGAATTTTTTCTCGAAGAATTTACATGAAAATAGAGTTTAGTTGCCAGAGGAGGGAAATGCTTTTGTTCTTTACCACCAACATGGCTGCCGTGATGTCAAGTACAAACCAGGTGGCATACAGATACAGTCAATAGACTATCTTATTGTTATTTTGTAGAATCCACCACCTTCCAATAACAACACTCATTTCTTTCACGGGAACATATGAACCCACAATTGACCTGCTCCCAACGTCAGTGGCTTCATGACTCAGTTGGTAGAGCATCACGCCGGTAATCATGAGGTCACGGGTTCAAACCCCATTGAAGTCCTGAATTGTTTTCAGGCTTCTTTACACAAGTAGAAAGAAGAATTATTATGGAGGAGAGAGGTAAGGCTGAATGCAAAAAGATGGGCTGTATTTCCCATCCCCTTCCTTTTTCTCCTTTTTGATTCATCCATTGGAACACAAGTAACTCTAGTGTTCATGAACTGAAGTGGGGATTTGCTCACTGCCATCAGTGCCATGATGAGGTGTGTAGGTTTTTGTCACTTGCCAGCTGTGGTGTATTAAGGGGAAGGGCCTGAGTGGACTTGCGGGGTGGGGGGGGGGGGGACCACCATATTTTTAGGTAAAAGGGAGGTCTGTGGGGCCAAGAAAAAATATTTTTGAGGCCAGTCTTATCTCTTATTCCAGGGACTTGATGAATGGGGCCCCCACTTTCTTTGGGATCTGAAATCTGCCACTAATCAGAGTACGCTTTCTGACTTAGTTCAGATCAATAAGCATGCAAATGGCTGCTTCACCTTAAGGCAGTGCCATACTGTAGTGTGGCAAGGTTTAAGAGAGAGCCACAGAGCCACTAAAAGGCCCTGTTAGGGTAACATTTTGACAAGTAACATGGTCTTGAACCAGCAACATAAGACTACCATCAGTTGCATCTACGCATGTACATGTGGGGAAATTACATGTTCTCATTGGGTGCAAACATTGGAACACATGGCTGTTGTCAACTTGATTTGTTTTCGTACTACAAAATATTCTTTGCAAGAATTTTTAGACGTTAACAATAATTTCTGGAGACAAGTGTGCTGTTACTGAGCGTGAAATAAGCCTGAAAGTTGAAAAAAAAATATGAGCAGAACGTGCTAATCAAAACCTATAAACAGATTACCCTTAATTGGTGCGACAGCTGTTTGCTTTAACAGCTGTCAAACTTCAAATGTTTGGTTGCAAAACATGTCATGTCTGGCACTCTATTAGAACATGTTTTTTTGTTCTGTCCATGCTCAGATGGAACCAACAGTAGATGGAATGGCAACAAACGATATAAACATGGGTCAAATACCGACATACCCTGCCAGCAGAGTCGCTTCGATCTTTTCTAGATAAGTCAGGACAGAGGAAGGCACCTTCCTCTTTAATTTCCCGACTTATCTAGGAAAGATCAAAGCGACTCTGTTAGCAGGGTAATAGCGACAGGGACAGTGCATACTCCTCACAAAACGAAACAAACATATTTGAAATTTGGACTAAGGACATGCGTCCCCTCCCACTAAGAGGACCTCACTAAAATTTAGGCCTAGTCATCATATATGACAAAAGCAACTACTGCAATGGATGTGAAACCTTCGGTAAATAACTCATTTAATCAATAAATTTAGACGTAACAGTACAGTCTCTCAGAATATTCCTCTCATTCCTTTGTGGATATACATGTAAATCTTGAGATTTTTCCTACAGCAGCTTTAACAATGTTTTACCATTTTTATAGCAATGCTAACTATTTTCTTATGAATTGTTACTTTCTTTTTGCTACTCTCATTAACGTACTCTCATTAACATTAAACATCCCAATGGTGGTCAAAATCAATTTTCTTTTAACACTGTCAAGACATGGTCAAGAGAACAGGTCATGTGAATTAATAACATGATCACCTAAAGGGAAATGTTTTGATCTTAAACAAATTCTCTTTATAAATTCTTTAAAGAAAATGTATGGAGATCTGTTAGGAGAATTTGCATGGGGATATTGGAGCTTAGAGGGTTAAATGCATTATACTAGCACATACCGTAAAATTCCGAAAATAAGCCCCGGGGCTTATATTTTTCAAAGGCCCTTTTTGAGGGGCTTATTTTTGGAGGGGCTTATCTATGGAGGGAAATTTGCATTTTAAAATTGATTGAGCTAGTTTTTTTGCTTTGTTTTACTTTGTATTTGAGGGCAAATTCAAAGTACAAGTCTCCCGGGGGGCTTATATTCGGAGGGGAAATTTAACGAAGGGTTTTTTGCCTCATGATTTTGGGGGGCTTATATTTGGAGGAGCTTATTTTCGGAATTTTACGGTGCTTCAAAATGTGAAGATGGCTATATATTTGTGAAAAGGGGTCGATTGATGTACATTATCAGTCTCCTTCGTGGGGAGGAGCATTACGTGATGACCCTATAAAAAACAGCTGTGAGGAAAAACAACTGGAAGGAAAAACATTGTGGCATAATAAGACATTTTTGTTGACTACCAACATCAAAATCTAATGTAGATTCAGATGTTAAAGGAAATCGAAAACTAGTACCATATGTAATACCAGTTCCTAACAGGAAAAAAATCCAATAAATTAAATAATTAAATAGTAAATTTAGAATATAAAATTTTAATAATATTACTATAGGTATTTAGTGAACTACACTATAAAAAATCTTTAACTGAACAAAAACACTAAAAATAATGAATATGATTTATAGGAAACTGTGACAACGTATATATAGCTCTAAACAAGGAAGTTTAGAGACAATTACCATGGCTATGGAAGTGAAAACACCACTTTCAAATCACTTACATAAAACGAAATTGGAATTTTTAAGACATTCTCATCATTGTTGCCATCAGTTTTCTCAAGCTTCCTAAATTATGTAAGGAGCCTGCAATATTTCCCAGAACCCTCATATAAAGAATCCAAAAAAAACAGATTATAACAGGTGAAAATAATACTCTTTTAAATAGCATTCAAATTTTTGATAATCCAGATTTTCAATCATGCAAAACCAAACAGAACTTGCTTAGATAACCGATGGGAGAATAGGCTGTGCTTGCACTCGGTATAATATGATGTTAAGAGCTTGTGTCATTGACTTCTGAGTACAGCTGGTTACATGCATGCCTAACTGTCAAACTCAGAAAACTGTGAACACCTGAAATATTACAGGAATGTCGACTGGTATTGACTTATCACAGTAAAGATCAGTACATGTAAGCAAACCTCAAAACCACAAGCTAAATAAGGATACTTTTTGGGGTTCAGTTTTCTCTTACATTTTTTCATACCTTGGTCCTTTTCAATCTCATTAATAATTCATGAAGAAAATACAAAGAAAATTAATGTTTAATGAGTGTTTGGAAATCAGTTGCATCCTTAATTTCTCCTTCTAAAGCTGTTTTGTTTGAGAAGTAATATCAAGCATTCAACACATTGTTTCATCACCAGATAAAATACCTCGAAGTTCTTCAAAAATACTCTGCTGCACATCGTATTTTCAACTCTCCTCTTGGTGTTTCACCTGGTGATGAAACACTACATCTAATGCTTGATATATTACTTCCAACAAAATGATACATGAATATTTCTGGTGTCCACATTTTGTGAATTTCACGGTAAAAACACATACAAGCAACAAAAAAGGTATTTTGGGGCTATAAATGTGCTAAACACTGGATATACACATGATCACATCGGATTAAAACTAAGATATGAACTATACATTGATTCAGCACCTACTACCATTGATATCAGCAAGCCCTTACTTGAAAAACACAAGTGGAGCATCACTTCAAAGCAAGGTGCAGAATTGGTGACTCTTTGTCTCTTGTGATTCTCCACAGGAGAAAATGGGTTCAAAATAAAGAGACTTTTGAGACCAACGATAAAAATAGTATGATGTATATGCTATTTCAAAGAAAAAGACCAGGACAATAAGTTAAGATATTCTTGACAAAATTGAGAAGTCAGACAAAGTAAGAGGCCAGTTGAGACATCTTGTCCTTTGGCCGTCCTCTACCCTTGCCTCTTCTGCCACCCCTGCCACGACGCCCACCCCTACCCCTCCCTCCTCGGTACATCGGGTGCTTTGAAGCAGCATGTGACATCTTGACCAGAGGGGAGAGAACTGGATCACAGAAGAGGCAGCCTTGATGCTGAGTTTTATCCCCAGCCAAAGGTGACTTGGAACGATTGAAATCAACATTCAGAAGAGTTGTTCCGCAGTCACACTCTTGATCAGTGGCACTCACACGGAATGCGTCTTCAAAAACATGAATGACAAGATTACACTTGTTACAAGCCAATTTCCACTTGGGAGCAGATGTAGCATCAAGAACAAGGCTTCCACTGTCACATTCTGTGCAGTCGGCAATTCCAAGATTGGCCTCAGAATGGGCACATGTCGGGTGTGTACATTGATTACAGCCCATGCCTTTCCTCATGTCAGGAAAGGGTGGATGATTGTAACAGTAAGGACAAACTGGAGTACTCTTTCCTTTACCCCCAGTGGACCATACCACCAACTCAAACTCATCCAAGGGACATCTAAGTTCCTTAAAAAGTTTGATGCTACCATTTTGAGGAAGACTGTAAGTCTCGTCACACTGAGCGCAGTGTAGACGAGTTGGCTTGGCATTGATTAACTTCATGTACCGGTTGCATTTGCCGCATCTGGACAGAGGTTTCCCTGTATCTTTCAGTGGAGTGAAGGAAACTTCAAACAGCTCATCCATGCTGGTCACAGTTTGCACAAAGTAAACAAACTTTCTAGTGAAGATGCTCAGAGCATGCTGCAAAACAGAGTCAAAGTCCACCTTACCCTGCGCAATTAGGTTCAACTGTTGCTCAACGGCTGAGCGCATTGTTGGAAGAACAAGTTGAGAATCAATTTTCTGGTAACCATGTACCAGTACAATTCCCAAAGGGGTGGGCTGAAGACATCTACCGCTCAACACACGAACATAGTTCCTCTCACAAACATTGTTGATATGAACAGGAATGCTTGCATCCGTGCCAATCCCATGTTTCTCCATCAATGAAATCAGCTCACTCTCCGTAAGGTAATCAGGAGGAGATGTCTGACGTTCCTCAAGCTTCACTTCTACAATTTCATACACGTCATCTTTGTGACACTGTGGCATGCGCTCATCACTGGAAATGGCTTGCCAATGCATGACGGAAGTGAAGCCAGGGCTGCTCACAGTCTTCCCACTGAATGAAAAAGTTTCAAGATCAACAGCAAATTTCACAGTTGTTTGTAAATATTTGCAGTCATAGCTGATGCTGGCAATAAAGGTTCTCGTGATAAATTCATACAGCCTCCATGAATCACCTCCCAACTCCGCCTCACTGGCTGGTTTCATAGGGGTTATGGGCGGATGGTCCCCTACGTCATGCCCCTTTCTTGGCTTGTTGATCCCCACGTCAAGAAGCTCACGTACCAGTGATCCCCAAACAGAATTTGATTGTTGCTGTCTAAGAGTTCCCTTGAGATCAAAATTCTCAGGATAATGGGTGGTTTCAGTTCTTGGGTAGCTGATGTATCCCTGAGTATAAAGCCTCTCTGCTATCTGCATGCAGTGCTGTGGTCCCATGTTAAGTCCTGAAGAAGCCATACGAAGCATTTCCACAGTGTTTAGTGCAATAGGTCTCTGCTTTGCCTTTTCCTTTTTTGAAACACCAATCACAGTTGCAGATTTTGAAGATTGGACAGCTCTCTGAAACATAGAGGCCACTTCCTTGTCAAACAGTCTCACTCTATCCCACTCAAGATGCATTGTTTGACCACTTGGGTGCCGCACCTGTGGCTTCAAAACCCAGTAAGTTTCAGGCTTGAATGACTGTATCTGGTCATGCCGCTCAACACAGAAACCAAGAGTAGGAGTTTGGCAAGGGCCATATGATATCAACGCACTATCCAGGTCACCATATTTGCCTTGGAAGTATTTAGTCTGAAATCGTGTGAAAGCACAACCAATTCTCAGGTCCAGCTCCTGCCTAGCATCTACAGACCTTGCTTCATTTCTGTTGGGCTCACTCAGGCGATGCATAGCACTACAAATATCAGTTTCAGTAATTGCAGAAAACTTTGCACGGTAGACAGTTTTAGATCCTGATCGTTTGTTCATGACTGGCTTGACACAATCAAGCACCTCAAAACAGATGTTTTCCCCTTCTTTGTCACAATCCAACCACAAAACGATGTAATCTACCCCTTTCCCCTCGTGCTGTAAAAACCTCGGAATTTGTAGTTTTTCGTTGGCTTCCTTCTTCAACGTGGTAGCTGTAAACAGCTCCTGGGGATTTACAGCATCCCAGTTGTTGAACTTGTGATGAAAATCCAAGGTCATTACGTGGCCGCAGACAGAGGTCATTTTAAATCTTGCCGGTTCTTTGTTAAACTGTCCATTGTACTCGTGTACTGAACAAACACCATTAAGGCCTTTCCTTGTGGACATCTGCCCCTTGGAGAGGAACTTGGCGATTGATTGCGCTAAAGAGGGCTTCTCTGCTACCATCAGCACCGTCTTCATGTTTGATGGGCGATGTTTCTGGGCCCTAAATGAAGCCTCAATGCATTCAACCGCGAGGAAATTTTTTACATTCCTCCACGTGGCAAAGAAGACAGCTTCTGCAGCGGTTGTTTGTTCAACTGATATGCGCTTTCAAAGTGAGCCTGTAGTTTGTACCAGATAGTGGTATTCCTCGAAAGATTATGCTCAATTTTCTTTACGAGCCCTTAGTATAATTTTGTCAGAGGTAGTTCGTGAAGATTATGCTCAATACAGTGCCTTGAACCCAGGTATCTTGGAATGCGCGGTCATTCAAAAAAGCGACAAAACAAACGCTCATTCAGCTGTCGATGAATGTTTTGAGCGATCAGATCAGCCGAAATTTAATCTTTAGTCGTATCCAGCCACTATGGCTACATTTATATCATAAATCTGGTATGCTGCTGTAAATGTTAACAGCTTGAAATATGGCAGAACATGAAAATACTACCACAGGTAAAGAGCCGGCTCAGCGTCAAAGACGACGCAAGAAACGAATGTCAAGGGAATTTGCAGAGGACCACACAAATGAGAACGTGGAGTCTCCTACTTCCGTACCAGAAAGAATTCCCTTGCAAGAGATTGTAGATGGAGAAAAAGTCAGCGTTCCTCGTAGTGCATCTAATAACTCAGGTGATCAGGAAGGCATTCAACAATCTTCTGTTGACAGGAGAAACCGCCCGAGAAGAACAAGAAGGAGATCAAGACTCGAAAATGGTGAATAACTAAGGTTCCGATTTTTAGTATTTTTCTGCAAGAAAATTGTGCAGGAAAGAGTAGATATTTGACGACTAGGAACATCACCGGTTGCCTGACCTTGCAGGGGGGAGTGGGACTTGGCATTTTTATTCCGATCCCCCCCCCCCCCTATGAATGAGTTCCAGGGGGGGTACTCGGGATTTCAAATGATGTGGATGATCGAAGGATTTTTTTGGGTTTGAAATTTTCGATTCAGGGATTTTTTTTGGGTACGAAAATTTGGGAAGTATCTTTTTGGGCAGATTGATTTGAGCAGGGATTTTTAGGGGGGTATTAAAACGAATCGGTAGTACCCTGGCTACGTAGTTCTGCGAATAAAGTACATCTGTTTAAAGGGCCACAAAATCGGCGTCGGATTTTTTGGGGGTTAATTTTTGGTCCAGGCATTTTTTGGGGTTTTTCTGGAAGCCCTAGGGATTTTTTTGGGTCTTGACTTTTGGCTCCATTCGATCATCCCCGTCACTTGAAATCCCGAGTACCCCCCTGGGGAATGAGTATCCTCAGCAGACAAGTTGTAGGAATCCGTTTTCAAAGAAACCGACAAAAAATGAGGGGGGTAGGAAAGTTTTTTTTCGAAGGGTTCCAACAAAAAAGTGAGGTGGTAGGAATCTGCTCATCCACCAGGGGGGGGGGTTCAGAAAAAAATGGAAGTGCTAAACCAGACTTATATGTCCCAGTGTTCATGTACATCTAGACGTGGGAAGGTAGCTAGTTGCAACTGGGACTCTCAGGTTGTTTACCATTCTAAAACGTTTCTGTAAAATCCAGCTGAAAAGTAAAAGGAACACGACTTTTCAGGTCAGTCTTGTAGAGAATATCCAGGGGCAATAGTATTTCTGAAAAGGTAGTCCTGTTTTTCCAGACAGAACATTCCAAAAGAAATTTGTGTTCCATTTCTTGAAAGCCATCTTTGATACCAGTTTCAGGCTTTCACAGCCCTTTTTCACTTTGATCTTTTATCAAATTCTCTCGACTAATTCTTCAAAGAAATGTATGGAGATCAGTCTGGAGAATTTGTGGTGGATATCAGAAGAAGGGCAACTTTAAGGCCGATTTAGATGGTATGATTTTTGCTTACGACCATTGTGCTCGACTAGCATACATCAGGACTTTCAACCATCCACACGTGCACAATTTTTGCTTAGGACATTCACAATGTGTCATTCAAATGTTGTGGGTCTAATTTACTCGACACGATCGGTCGTAAAGTCGTAAGGCATGCTAGTCGGGCACCATAGTTGTAAGCCAATTAGGGATAAGGTTACAATGTCAAGAACTCACAAATAAGAAAAATGCCTATGTTACCTTTTGTAGGAGATGCATTGTATGATGAAATGAAATCAAGCACTCTTGACATGCCTGACAGCAAAAAATATAAGCGTCCTCCCTCTGGGGTGCGACAGACCAGGAGGTCAGCTAGTGCTGAAATGATTGACAGAGATGAGGATGAAGGAATGGCAGATAATGAAAACATGAGTCCAGCAAGGAGAAGACCAAGAAGAAAAAGGAATCAAGGCTAGTACTAACAATCTGTTTTTATCATAATATCTACAGTAGCTTCTGCTGTTTGCAGAGATGGGTAAGATGTTATCAGTTTTTCTTCAAGGACTCAAGTTTTTTTATTCATTTGACAAGGAAGTCATTAACTCTAGATCCGACTCCTCATTTTAAAAAAATATTAGTGATTAAATTAATAAGTAAATATGGAAACTGATCTTAAATCCTCCTTTAACTTCACACCATCTTTTGCTTCACTTGATGAAAACAGCTATAGTCGGTTGTTCATGGAGGCCTAACCTCTCGTAAGCTCCTATAGTTTCTGTCAGGTCTCCTCACCAATTATCCATTATTATGTGGCAAATAAAATAATATAATTATTAATTTTAAAAAAATAAATAGCATTATTGCCAAGACTTAAGACAGAGTTGACCAAGCCCAGTTAGCTGCTATCTTAGGTTAGCTGTTAACAGAGTATATGAGTTGCCATAGTAACTAACCTTGGACACTGCTCCAAGCCGTAATAGATTTTGTTGCCATGGCATATAGAAAAAAATTGTGAGACAGAAATTGCAGTGAAAGAGTCTCCAGTTTATTGACCTGTGTTCAACAATCATGAACCAAGCCATGTGTTGTTTTTATTAGTTGTGTTTATGGTCTTTCTAAAGCTAAAGTGAGATAAACATTTGGATAGAATATTATATATGCTCCATTTTTTTATATATATACGGTAAATCCTCTATTAAGCCCCCCAGGGGGGCTTATTTATTTCAATTACATTTGAGGGGCGGCTTAATAGAGACGGGGGGCTTTATTTTTCCTTTTTAACTTAGCACTGCAGACAAAGGTACCAGTTCTCCATAAAAAAAACTAGAATGCAAAGTGGAAAAGCACAAGTACAATGGTTTAAGGTCATGTGGCTGAGAAAGAAAAACAAATCTACAAGTACTTCCAGCTGGTCAATAAACCATCCTGGATCAGTCCACACAAAGTTTTACATTCGTAATTATTGATCACTAAAGTCTATCATTTATTAGTGAAGAATAATAAGGGGAGGGGAGGGGGGCTTATTAACTTTGTTCCCCTGGAAAGGTAGGGCTTATTAGAGAGAGGGGGCTTAATAGAGGATTTGCAGTAATTCGTCCCTTTTACCCTAATTGTCTGGGTTCAAAGGATGGGTGGTCATAGACATGTCCTTGTCTGGGTGTTATGGATATAATATTACTACACAGTGCTGGTCATGACAATTTTCTTGGGATGTTTCTTTATGAAGCATGAAACTTTATAGGCCAAGTCTTTCTATCATAATGAAAAAAAATCTGATAGGCCATAAGTAAGTGACATGAGAGTCCCTATGGGTGGTTTTTACTGATTTTATCCCTTACTTTTTGAAAGTGTTATTGAGTATTTTATTTCAGTTATTATATTTTAAAGGTTCTAGAGATGTTATCGATGGCGAGGAGTATAGTCCCGAGTATGAAGGATATGATGGCCCTAGAGATCCAAATAAATTGAGATCCAAAAAGCATAAAACAAAGAAAAGGTATTTATAAAATGTAAATGTAAATGATAAACATTTTTTAACATATTCAATAATAGTAAGATCTACAGAATCTTATTAAACAGTTTGATCGTTACATTCATTACATTTTAATTTTAAATCTGTTTACTAACAGTTCATCCTTCAGATGACAAAAGGTACATGTAAAATTTAAACTGTTGTTACTATTCTATGCTACCCACATCATTGTATTGTTTCAGTGTAACTATAATGGGTAGCAAATTATGATAAAGAAATAAAGTTTATTGTATTCAAGAGTATGTTTCAAAATAGTAAGATACTGTTACATGTAATTACTTTGGTTGATAACAAGAGAGTTTTTCTCATTTCCCTCAGTAGACAGCACAACGGAACATCTGCTGAAGAGGACAACTACAATGCTGACGTTGATGGAGAAGGTGATTCTAGGCCAAGATAAGATAACATATACAGCTGATGCTCTCAAGAGTGACCAAAATTAAGCTTCTCCTAAAAATAGCAATAGATAATCAAGAGAAAGTTTATGAGAAGGGAAAATACTTTTATCTTTTGTCAAAGTTTCTCAACTAAAATTTTCTGTAATGAAATGTATGGAGATCAGTCTGGAGAATTGGTATGTGGATCTTGGGGCTTAAAGGGTGAAAGAAACTTGTTCTTCTTTTCTGCTTAAAATGAGGGTGTCTGCTCAAGGTAGTTTTGACTGTACCTGTGGGGGTGGTTCTCAATGTTTTATATGGGGAGGCTCCGCCCTGTGGTCTGACCCCTAATCCCCATTTATATAGCATTTTTTGACAGAAAAGGTTACCCCTTTTCATACACCTTCCATTGGCAAATGGTGCCCCTTTCACATACCTCATTTAGAACTTTGCATCCCTTTCAACTGCTGTAAATGCACTCATTGTACAATCTTCTCGGCTATAAAATGCATCTGTTAGCCCTTTTGAGCCTTTATACCAACTAAAATGACAGATTTCACTACCCTTTCATATACTTTCACAAGTGAAATCCCAATCCTTCCATATCCCTGAAGCCTGAAAAAGGTAAACCCCCTTTGGGCGGAGCTTCCCCATATGGGCCATTATAGGGAGTACTCCCCTTCCCCCATTATTGTATTTTTTCCTTTTATGGCACTGATTCTGTGTTTTGTTAGCTTCAACAGTTGATTACTACAGAGTTGATAAAGAAGACATAGTAACAGGAGACACACAAGAGACGGCTCCACCTCCTGCTCTACCTCCTGTCGCACAGACTTTGCCCAGTCAGCCATTAGATGTGCTTTTTATTGAAAGAAGAGGTGAGCTGACTTCAGTTTTATCCAACATTCCTCTGCTCTATAACAGAGAAAGAGAAAAATTTTCTTTTCCCTCTTGTCCTCCAGACAAGCACTATATTATAATACAATGTAAGTGCTGTAACCTTTTTCAAGGATTCAGCAGGTTAGTTCCTAGTAAAAGTTTACTGTGTTTGTGGCCTCTAAAGCTGTAGTGGTTGAAGGTAACATCCATTTTGTCCCCTATGAATAATAGTATTACTAGGGTTGGGAAATTCTAAATCACACTTCCTGAAGGTTGAATTACAGGTTTATCCAGAGTAGGGATTTTAATGGCGCTTGATTTCTTTTGGTAAAATGAGTTTGAGATGGCTTAAATGTACAGTTCTTTGTAAAGGATTTGTGTGCACACACACAGTTTTGTGAGTGTCAACTGTTAAGTTTTTGATCATTTACTTTGCATCCAGATGGACATGGCTTTACGCGGGAAAGGAAAACAAGGATGTTGCAGTTGGAAGAAGAGAAGAAAGAGCCACAGTCTGCTCCAATAAACAGACAGATGACAACTGCAGAGTTTGCTGTGGTATGGTTATTCTAAAACCAAACTATAATGCATTCTTTAAATCCAAATACATTGGCCACATACATAAACTCATTACTCCTGACAATGGCTAAGGGTCCAGGGGTCAATTGATCAAAACTTCTACAAGTGTAGCTATTGTTTTGAAACTCTGAAACAATGGCTACACTTGTAAGTTACACTTCTTAATGTTTTATTAAATTGACCCCAGAATATGCATTATGTACAATGGGAATATATGCTACGTATTCCCAGAGAAAAGAAGAAACACTGCCAATGACTACTGTCATTTATGTGTTGAATTAATACTTTTCATTTCTTGTTTCTCATTAGTCTGTGCACCGAGCATTCAGATCATTTTCCCTCTTCTGCCATGGACTTCTTGCAGGTAAGGTCACTTTTACTAATGTAACATTGTTATTAATACTTCTTTTACACCAGTGCTCAAACATAAAACAAAAATAAATGAAAATGAAAATGTTGGTGGTCTACGCATGCCTGAAAGTAATATATCTAGGGTATTTGAGGGGTAGAAGCTCCCCCCCCCCCCCAAAAAAAAAAAAAATATAGTTATCATTACAGTATATAAGTAACTATATCAGAAAAATCATCCAGATGCAACGAGGTCAGTGCACACACTGTAACAAATCTCAATATTGTCTCAAAATGCAGCAGATTGCATCTCAGTGCATATTCATTTCAAAAAAATTCCGGGCGGCATGCCCCCGGACCCCCTTGGAAGCTCGTTGCCTTCACCCACTCTGGACTTCTCCCCTAAATGATAAATCCTAGGTAGAACCCTGTTAGCATTATCTATCACCAACAAAATTGTTGAGACACTGTGATCAAAGGTGCTATTTTTGGGGAGAAAAAACCATCTGTCACCTCCACCGCCCCCCACCCCTACTACCACCACCATGTTTTCATTCAAAGTTGGGCTGCTGTTTGGATAGCAAAACAAAATTAGGGAGCTTAAGCAACAACGATGGCGACGGCTACGAAAACGTCACTTAAAAAGAGAATTCGTGCTGCCTCAAATTTTACCGCGCTTGTTCCATCTCGTTTAATTCGTCAAATGTTGTCAAATTTTTTTGGAGTTGAATTCTAAAGGACTCCATCTAAGTTCAGGAAAAGAAAAAGAACGTTGTTGTCTTGTGTTCCCGTCCTCGACAAAACGTGAAATTAGGTACTCTCACGTCGTAGTCGTGCAACGATGACTAAGAATTAGGGTGTCTTGAAAACAAAAAACCCTAAGACCCCCCCCCCCCCCCCCCCCCACCAAATGACTCTGAACTTTACCGATTAGGGTTAGGAAACTGAGGGAATCAGGTTCCATTTAAGTCATTATACTGGACAGACTGACCTGAAAGTTGATTAACTCGGTTTCCTAACCCTAATCAATTAAGTTCAGATTCATTCGGTGGGGGGTCTTAGTTGGTCTTAGGGGTCTTTGTTTTCAAGAAACCCCTAAGAAATGTTCGAAAAAGCGTGATGCACGTGCAAAGTTGTCGTTTTGCCAATCTAAACCTATTGCTTTTTAGCCGTTCTCGTTGACCGCACCCGCAACAAAACCACACACTCCCAGGGGAAGGGAAAGCTTTATTTTCCCTTTTGAATTCGATATAGTGTAATCAAAACATGAGAAATGTCCTTGGGGAAAAGTGTCTCAACAAACAATGTTGCTGATTGAAGACTTTAACTGTAACAAGATGTGTTTCACAGTGCTGCACTTGCATGGTGGGACACAAATAAATTTTAAATCTTCCTTTTGTTCTATTTGTCAGGACTTGCACTTTGTCAGGTTATTTTTGTGTACTCGCTGAGTAACAATGGAACGGCGAATGGAAACTTCTTAGAAAACTATTACAAGCTGGCACAACCTCTCCAGTCCCTTTACTATATGCTCTTTGCCATCTGCACAGTCTCTGTTTTTGACAGGTTTGTGTTTCATTTTTCTTACTTAAGATTGCATTTAAGATAGTTCAAGTAACGCCCATGATAAATAAACGTCGAACTTTTCATAAGATGAACCAAACGCTAAGTCCTAAGCCAAACGTCGAACTTTTCATGAGACGAGCTGAACTTATTGAGTTAAGTTCATGAAAAGTTCGACGTCTGGCTCAGTTAAGTTCGTCTGAATGAGTTTGGATCGTCCAACACGTTCCGTCCGTCTGCTCCAGACGGACAGAACGTCTGAAGATCGTCTCCGGGACAAACGTCGATTTTTCACATGCGAAGAACTAAACTGATAATTAAAGCTGTGTATGATAATGTATACTTAGCCTCGTTCGGGAGAAAATTTCTGACTGGTCTTATTGAGTTGATTGGTTCGACGTGTCATTTTTAAACCTAAAAACAATAAAAAAAAGTGCAGTTTCGTTGTTCTCATTGCTGTCGCGGTCGTAGTTGCTCGAGCTCCTGTGATTCAGAAATCTTGCTACCATGGTAACGTGACGACACACTTTTCCTCTCTATTTAGGCTACGTTCAAACGGCATTGGACGAATTTTTGAGTGGGACCAATCAAATACAGTTGAAACTCTACTAACGGTCACCTCTCCACAAAAGCCACTTTTTTTGACTTGTTCCAGTTACTTATCGGCAATTTTTAACGTAACTGATCAACCTTAGATGTGTAGGCGAAACAACTAAGATCCTGTTAGCGAATCGACCTCAGTGTAGGCAAAACGACCAACATTCACTTTGTCAAACCCTCCTGAAGTTTAATTCCTCGGAACCATATCCAAGTCCAGAAAGAGAAAGAAAATTTCGCCTTCACTTGTTTACCTCCTCCGTAAAACGTACAAATAGACAATTTCACGTCGTAGTCGTGCATAAACAGCAAAGCAATGTACAAAAAAGTGTGATGCATGTGCGAAGTTGTTGTTTTTCCTAGTAAACCTGTTGTTTTTGTTTTGCGTTTTCGTTGCCGTCGCTCCGTCGGATCTTAAAGCCCCTGTTATTGTAAATCAGTAATAGTAATGTTATTTCTGAGAAATTAAAACAAACTCCAAAACAGACAAGAACACAGGCCTCCCACCCTGCACTTAGAACTTAGAACCAATGTATATCCTTGTTTTTAAAGATATGACATGGCGAATCCACGGTCTGGATTTTTTCAAGGCTTACTTACAAGACCTTCCAGGATACTCTCAATAAGTGGTAAGAAAAAAAAACCAAATCAGAACTTAACAACTCTCTACTTGAAATTTCCCACTGCAACAGAACTTTCAGTTTTTATTTAGTAACTGGAGTTAAAATATGATTTCAAAAACCATACCCCTCAACACTGATGTTAACACCACTCTGTCTTCTTTATTTATAGCGTATCTCTTTGCTCTTGTGTTCTCTATAAGTGTAGCAAATATTGATGACAGAATTAGTCTTTACAAAGAACATGGACACCTTTGGTAAGTGGCTGAGCGGTTAATGTGGTGTTATAGAGACAATCGCTCTTGGGCCATTGTAGTTTGATAAAAAATTAAACACAAACAGCCAGCCTCCTCCTCAGTCGCTTCGTTTTTCGCATGGGAGAGGCGAGCGCGAAACGAGTGACTGGTGATGAACCGCAAGGGACCATGGGAAGGGTGCAGACGGCAGGCGCCCGTTGTCTCCTTCCCGCCTTCCTTTGCGCGCACATTTTCATCAAAAGAGAGACGTCTGGGTACGAGGCAGCACAAACAGCGGTGATAAACATTGTGAGCTTGCTATCGCTCGGTCAATACATCAAGGCCTCGGTCTGAGAATTCCCTGTATTGACCGAACAGACGAGGTTAATAAGTAGTATATATTTGAAAAATTTTTTCTCATTGTTTGAGTGGAGTGCCTGTAAACTACTTGGATAAGCTAAGCGCACTTTCCGCCATAGAAAACCTTTAATTTTAACATTCCGTATTTGAAGGAATGACACCGAGACATCCTCACTGCTGGACACGTGGAGGATCATCAATCTAATGCGCGTGTTAGGAGCGGTATTGGGCTGGATTCTCGTGGCTCTACAACCCACAAAAGACTACACTGCAAGTAAGTACAGTGTTGCTGACTTTGAATGAATTAACCGCCGCCCAGTTAGCTCAGTTGGATAAGCGCCGATCTGCCGAGCGGGAGGCCGCTGGTTCAAACCCTGGTGGGACCAACATTTAGAGTCTTTAAATAACTGAGAAGAAAGTGCTTCATTTGTAAAGATACTGGAAACAGTTAGACTGTCAAGTCTTCTTCGATAAGGACGATAAACCGTAGGTCCCGTCTCACAACCCTTACACACTCCCTCCCCCCCCCCCCCCCTTGGGAGACCAGAGAACGTAGTTCCTGATGTGATGCTCTTTAGGAGGTTAAGCAGCGATGATCGCGACGTCAACAAGAACGGCAAAAAAGCAATAGGTTTATATCAGCAAAACAATAACTTTACACGTGCGTCACGTTTTGTCGAGGACGGGAACACAAGACAGCAATTTTCTTTTTCTTTTCCTGAACAGTCCTTTAGAACTCAACTCCAAAAAAAGTTGTCAACATTTGACGACATTTGACGAGATGGAATAAGCGCTATAAAGTTTGAAGCAGTGCGAATTCACTTTTTCAGTGACGTTTTCGTAGCCGTCGCTGTCGTTGTTCCTTACTAGGGAGCTTTAGCATCGACGACAGCAACGGCAGCGAAAACGTCAGTTTTAAAATGAATTCCCGTTTTTTCAATCTTTGTCGTTTTTATTCCAATTTGCTGAAAATGGTAAGTGTAGGCGAATTTCCCTGGAGTTGATTTCTTGAGGAGCGCACTCAAGTTTAGAGAGAGAAAAAGAGATTCGTCGTCGCTTGTTTACGTCCTCCATAAAACTTGCAATTAGGCATTTTCACGTCGTAGTCGTGCAAGGACGGTAAAGAAATGTACAAAAAAGCGTGGTGCACGTGCAAAGTTGTTGTTTTGCGTAATAAACCCATTGCTTTTTTGACGTCCTCGTTGCCGTTGCCGTCGCCGTCGCCGTTCCTAAAGCTCCCTAATGTCAAGGAACTGTTACGGGCCCGCAGTAATTGGTGCGACGCGCTGTGGCAACGACTCTGCCAAAATGTGCTGGAGGAAAGAAATCCAGTGCACACCAAATAAATCGCCGAAAATCTCAACAGGTTTAATGTCCACAATCCTGTCCACGAGGACAAGTAAGAAATAGTAGAAAGCCGAACAGGAACAAAGTCAAAAAAGCTTCAGCTACATCTTTTTTCCTAAACACGAGGTCTGCAAAAAATACTAAAACGAGGCCACAACAAAACAACTTATATAGCAGTCACGAATGTTCTCAACAATGCAAACCTAAGTACAATACAGTCTTTGCTGGTAAAATGACATCCAGCTACGTGAGTTCAGGTCCTCGCTAGGAATTTGAATTATCCGTCAACGTGCCATCCCTGTGACATTTGGCAGCCTGTGGTATATTGAAGCCTATCCTTTGACTTTCCTCTTGCCTTTTTTTCAACAGAAAACTTGTACGAAGGAGAATTGTTGCCGGGTGAACAGAGAGCGACCCCAAAACGACCGCCCAACAGCGAACCCCAGCCAGTGGTGTGAACAGCAAAGACTTACAAGTGTGAACAAACGAACACTAAGTCTAATCTGGTGTGAAGGGGACGTCTGCCGGGCTATTACGACACAAATAGATGGCTTTTCATTTAGTTGCGTTATTTTGCGACGCGTGATAAATCAAAACAACAATCAAGGGATTTAAAATCACGTTTACAGCAAACGGCAGATTCTTGTTGAGAATTTCTCAAAATAGAAACTCAGCAGATAAAACAGTTCAAAACAATTCTCATGGATAAAAATAACGAGAAACTACTTCGTTTTTGTAGAAGAAAAGAATTGTTAAAGACCAGTAAAGGGAAAAACCTGGTCACGTGCTGTGCAACAAATTCACGTTTGCCGTTTGCCATACACATGACTCAAAATTTCTCTAATGTTTCTGAAGGTCACGAGAAATTACGGCCGTGAGTTTTTTCTCCACTTTACTGAGGAAAAAGGTATTGGTTGTCCGTGAGAAAATTGAGAGTTTAAGCTTCACGTATACGGCAAACGGCAAACGCCAGATTCAACTTCTCAAAATAGAAAATGAGCAGATAAAAACAGCTCAAAACAATTCTTATTGATAAAAGTTGTGTGAATCTACTAATGTAGGTGTAGAAATAATGAACAGTAAACGACATGTGAAGGGAAAACTTGGTCACGTGGTACAAATTCGCGTTTGCCGTTTGACGTAAATGTGATGCTTAACCTCTCTAATATTAGTACATAGAAAAATAATTTAGTATGTGAATTAGTTTCCTCTTATTACATCTCTCAGTTCGGAGACATGAATGGAAATATAGAAATGACTTATATTTTGAACTTCGGATGAAGACATGAAAGTGGAAATGATCCTTGCAATGGCCTGAAATGATCCTCACAGTGGCATGCTCTCCAGTAGCTTAATGGACAGAGCGTTGCGTCGAGTCGTCGCAAAGGTCAGGCCGGTTCGATTCCCGTTTTGAATTTTTTCACGTTCTGGATCATTTCCACCTTCATAGTTTGTAACTGGTCAGGTAAACATGCGTTCACCGTTTCAAACCAACCAAGGTTTTATCATCATGATCATCATCATCATTGTCGTCGTCACCTTTGTGAAGGTGTTTGTTGACGAGACTTTTGTATTCAGCTGATTCTTTGAGAAAGCAACATTGTAAATACAGTATGTTTGGCTGCAGATAAGAGATCTTTTATGGCTCTTTCTAAAAAGCAGTTAATTTCAGCTAAAGATGCGTTGCATACCTTCGCTTTGAAAATCATAAGTTAAGCTTTTATTCTGCAACATATTGCGCAAACTTGTATTGAACATTCACATAATAAAATATTTTATGTTTTCAGATAACAATATGATTTGTTTTATCTCTGAAACAGAGTCTGTTTCCATGGAGGTGGGGGACCTCAGGTAGGTGAGGTTACCCGCTCAGGTGGGGTAACCCGCCTGTCCATATAATCTCTCATATGGTCACCCTACCAATCATCTAAACGTGATCAAATTAAAATGAGAGATTATATGGACAGGCGGGTTACCTCACCTACCTGAGGTCCCCAACCTCCACAGATTATAGCAGAGCTCTCGCGCGCGAAGCGCGCGTAGCAAAGCACCATGGGTAAGAAAATGTCGTAAACTACCCATCCGAGAAAATTTTGTAATCACATGACCGTACACCGACCGCCCGAGAGTCCGTCTGCACCACAGGTATGACAACCGAAATGCAACTCAAGGTTTTATTTGGAAAGAAATCGCGTGGCCGCCTGGACTTTAAGAAGGAGAAAACAACAACACTGTCTTGTCTTTTTCGACGTTATTTTTGATGTTTACACTCACGTGGATAACAGTGAAAGAGCTAGAGCGAGTGACTGAATTTTGTGGGAAGAAAAACATGAAAATTCCAAGCAGCGGTGAGACAACGAGAAATGCTACCGGCCAGCAAGGTGAAAATGAGGGGCAGTGAAAAATAAAAGCAAACATGAACACAGGAGACAAAATATTGGGTAAGCACAAACGACAATTCCTCCATAAAAAATATTGTGTAACTAGGAAGTTTGACGATTTAGTCCTACAAAACAGCGTTGTCGTTGTGCAAAACAACGGCAAAGAAAGACAAAAAGCGTGCTGCACGTGCAATTTGTTTTTTTTTTTTTGCTAATTAGATCTATTGATCTTGATGCCATTTTCATTGCGGTCCCTGTTTAACATTATACGATTTAATTTTTTCTGTTTATAAGTATTATTAACCAGAGCTTTGCTTTTAACCCTGGCTAAATCTATATATTATGGACAGCCGGTTAACCCAACTAAGCGGGTTACCTCACCTACCTTGGGTCCCCCACCTCCATGTAAACAGGCCGTTCACTAAGTCCGTTACGAAAACATTGCAAAGGGCATTATTTCTCTTTTACTACAATGCGAAGTGAGCTTGAGATGTTACTTCAATTTTAACTGTTCTTATTATATGGCTGAGTTCATGAGCGGGCAAGATGAAGCGAAAAATGTGTTCTGATTGGCTACCCCAGCAGGCAAGATGAACTCATCTTGCTCGCTCGGGACTTCCCGCGTTGGTCCGCGAGAAAATTTTCTCTTTTTGGCCGTATAAGTAATCCTTTATTGACTAGGCCCCTGTTGTTCAAAAGATGGATAGTGCTATCCACCGAATAAATCGCTACCCAACGAATAAGTATTGGGGAGACCAATTGCGCTATCCAGTGAATAGAGCTATCCACCTTTCGAACAATTGGCGCCAGGTTTGTTAGGCGGGACATGCTAGTCATCTTGACCTCACGCTTGGTCAATGACGCATACAGAACAATACGAAATCGTCTCCCCTTTCCATGTGTATAGCACTCCTGAAAATTCACGTTTTCAACAAGCCCTCTACTCCTCTATCAGGCACCCATCATCAGTAAAACACTCTCCTCTCCCAACCCCTTCCGACCTGCAACAAATACAGAACAGTAATAAAACACGGAAAAAGATGTCGATTTTAGACGGATCAGATTACCATTTTCAACTCTCATTTATTTAAGTACAGTTTTGAGTACTCCGGTTTGGAGTTAACATTTTGAATACGCTATGAATTCGGAATCGTGTGAACGCGAAATTCGGATATTCTTTTATTTGGTGACGCAACAAGTTCGAGCCCAGTTCTTTACCGTGAATACTGCAGTCAAGATGGCAACCTCGTTCCCAGGTTCTCTCAAGGCAGAGCAAGATGCAAATTTCGAGCCCTTACGACGCATGCTCTGTTGCAAATATTCCCAGGGGAGTCCTGGGTACTAGAATAAATCAGAGTGAATCCGGATACGTGTCGGATACGTGTGGACGGACAAATTCGATTTGCATACGCATACGTGTGGACGTGGAAATTTTTGAATCCGGAAAGAAAAAATTGCGGATTCACATATATCCGGATACTTGTGGACAGGGCCTCATTCTAGTAAACAGAAGATTTAACATGGCCGCGCAGAATAAGTAATTTCCCTTCAAATGTTGAAAAATATTTTTGTACACTAGAAGAAAAAATTCGTATCTCCAGGCGGTCATGTTATGTTCTATTTATCTTAATAACACCAATGTGATATCAAGTCATTTTACTTTATTTTTATTTATTTATTTATTTTTCTTTTTTGAGGGGAAGGGGCGATTTGTATCACGTAGCCCTAGAAACGGTGATCTTTTCACGTCTAAAGTTATGATGTTTCGCGCGAAACTCACCTGGTATTTGATTGACGGTTATATAATGAAACTCATTATCACGTTTGTGTCTTTGCACTTGACCTTCTTTCGAAAGTGAGGAGTGTTAAAACTGAGAAATGTACGGTGGCCCATAGAGGACACGGTACCTACATTTTTATATCGCGCGATAAAAAAACAGTTTATCGCGCGATAAATTATTGCGCGATAAATTGAGAATTATCGCGCGATAAATTCAAATTATTGCGCGACGCGATAATTATCGCGCGATAAACTGGTTTTTTTTATCGCGCGATATAAAAATGTAGGGACCTTTTTGCACACTATTTTTCAATTCGAACAAAAGAAGCAAAGCTGATCATTTTACAGTCGGGAATATATATAAAGCTTCTTTTGTTCGATATTTCAACTTAAAGCTGATAAGATCCTTCATTAGGATCCGATTCTTCTTTTTTGTAACGCTGCTCCTTGCTTCCAAAATTGTATTTGCCAGTTGAATTCAGTAGAAACGTTATCACCGTTTCCTTTCCGGTCGGATATAAGACAAAAATAATACGTCTACAAAGTTGATTTTAAAGGCCTATTCATGAAGCCTTTCATTTTTCCTCGACCTTTTTTCCTCTTTTTCACTCATTGCACTTTTCCCTTTCGGCGCGGCCCTTTCAGTGATCACGTTCAGGTATTTTGGGTCCTTACTTCTTTTTGGACCGATATTTTTTGCAGTTTTTTTTTGCCATTTTTACCAAGTTTGGGTGTGTTCTGCCTAGTTATTTTTTGGCTCTGTAAAGCATTTAAACCTTGGACAACCCTTCTGACAAATTTGATTGTGTGATTTGCTTTGTGTTGTTTAAATAGAGCTATTGAAAGAAGTGTTCGTTACTTCATGATTACTATTTTTTCTGTCGGCTACTAATTCAAAGATTGAAATATGGACAGTAGAAAAATCGAGGAAAAAAAAAGCCCTGAAGTGCAATAAATATCGCTCGATTGTCCAATAAATATTATCAGCCCAGTTTCAGTTGCACCAAATTATTTTAAAGTAATCTTTTCTTAATTAGGAATGCCTTGCGAGTTCACTTAGTGCATTAACAGAAAGCCTTGTGCATTTGAGTCTGATTGCTGAACGAATCAAATTGGTAATTATGTATTCTTGTTCGTTTGTTGTATTAGTTTCGCTCGAGGTCAAACGAAAATCGCTCTCGCCTTCAGAAGAGAATTTTAGTCAGTTTTACAAGCCATGATCCGTAATTGATGAGTTCATATAGGAAGGAACCAACCCGGGGGAGGGGGGGAGGGGTACTCAAGGAAAAGTTCTGGTAGAGGTGTGCCGCCGGGGCCTTCAAACCCCGACCCTGTTTAAGCCAAAAATCGCCCATTTCGCTATCCTGTTTAAGACAAGAGACCTGATTTCTTGACCCTGATTCATTTCGTTTCGCATACAGCATTAAGTAATTTATGAAGCTATTTTCCCTGCAATATTGTTTTTGGAAAAAAAAAGATGTTGGTACCACACCGTGTAGAGCGCTCATCGCTAACCTTGACACTGTTGTAAAGGCTTCCGATCACAAAAATAAGACACCCTATTCCAGCGGCACTCATACCCTCTAACGCCACACAAGGGTGTGCCCCCACCCCGTAGGGACAAGCTCTTGGTGGGACCAACTGCCTAATGGTATAATACTGCTCTGTTGCATGGATTGGTGAGCCAGGTTGTTGTCAGTAACTAAGCTAATAAGAAGTCATTTTTTACAACAAAACTGAATGCAGGGCTTGCACTACGGCAAAGGGCTTATTTATCATAGGCCAAAATTCGCCCTTTGCCGTAGTGCCAGCCCTGCATGCAGTTTTGTTTTATTTTACAGTTTAAGTGACGTCTGGCTACAGCATCTCTTTAATTAGGGATCTGGCAGGGGGAACCAGTTAGTTATATTTACGTGTTACGTGGACCTCTGCATTCAAAGAGTTTTTGAATTTCATTTTTTTACGGTTGTATTAGCCTTGCTTCCCTGTTTGTCATTTAGTCCTTTAGACAGTATATGTTCATTTGCCTTTATTTTTCTGGCCAAAGTACATCCACCGTGATAATCACCGCAGTTGTTTAGAGTTCCATAAATTTTTCACTGGCAATTGTTTTAGAGATTACAAATGAGTTACTACGCGCATGCACCGCTCACCTAAAAACCCTCAAAACGCTAAAATAACTTATTAATACATTTTTTAGTTTTACGGACAGTTAAAAACGATGTAAATTACAGTTTATCATTTTTGCGTTTAAAATAGTAAAGATTAAAACAAGTTAAACTGCATGAAGACTGATTTTCGCCAGCCATAGCTCTGTCAGGCAGTGGGCATTGCCATATTAATAAGGAGATAAGTTAAAATGCATTCAAAATCAAATTAACAATTGATAAAGATCAGGGAAGTTAAAATTAATGACGTTTCCGAAAACCCACTCTTTTCCTGACAATCGTTATATCTTTTGAACGTTCACCTTAGTTAGCAATGGCCAATAATTGAATCGTGAGGTGAGATCCGATCCGCAAATAATCCGTAAATGAACTCATTCAAATGTGAAAAAATCGGTGGCCTTAAGAGCAATATTGTGTTGTTCCAGTGGCATTTTGTGCACAAATAACCTCTCGTCTTAGACGCAGCACGAAGCTAACCGAACGAATCAAGGTAAAAACGTTTTTTTATTGGTGATGTACGTTAACCGGCGTTGAAAACGGGTAATTGCATATATTTAGTGGAGTATAACTTACATACTAGGGTATCTAAAAGATAGTAATGCTGCGGCACATTCTGTTGATACTGGCATTAGTTAGGCAGTGAGACTTAAAAGAATCAAAAATGACATTGAATGTCCTATTTACATGTTGGAAAGTACTAGAATAATTACTATCAGTCTATAGAAAGAACTCGTGGGAACGTTGTTTAGAAAATGATCAAGTGGTTATCAACTCTGGTTTTCCCACAGTAAATTGTAGGAAATAATAGAAATTCAAATCGTTTATCCATATATTTAATATACGGTGCACGATATTTTCTCTGGAAACACAATACTTTTCTTGCTGTTTGATGCATTTTATTAAGTAACAGTTATTTAGCTATATATTTATAGAAAATAACAACACAAAAAACGGAAAAAAAAAGAAAGAAGGAATAATAATTCAGTAGGACTCGAACCCGGCACCTTCGACTCGACGCGATTACACCCAACCACTACAGTGCACCACAGAGACTGATTACATAATCTATAGGAAAAGTCTTTCATTTTATTCCTTTTCCATGAAACTTCCGCGGGCAAGATGATCGCCAGCCGCATTAACCGAGCTATTGACAGTGAAAAAACAATGTAAACGCATATTCCATGGCAATAAATGAATGAAAGAACATAATTATGCTTTTCAAAACGCCGATACACGTCCTCGTCTGCAAAGTAGGACACAAAACATATGTTTTGTTATCTCGATTTCCGCTGTTATTTTGAAGCGAATGGTCAAAATCACATCCATTTTCGGCTCATACAGTTTCTTAAGAATAGCACTGCATGACATTTCTCACTTTCACATCACCTTCTAGCAAGCTGGAATTTGTATATCCCCCGTGTTGGGGAGTCGAAGAGCGAATGCTCATCTTCTCGTCAGGTTTAACACCTGGACGAGTCAAAAAAAGGCTCTTGAATTGAAATCCAATCCCCAAGTTAACCATCGTACTCATCTGAAAGACTCTTGCGTGTCTTAAAATTTGGTAAGACCTCTAACCGTGCTGTAGAAAATTTGCCACAAAGAAAACTGTAAGTCTGAGCAGCGAACGATGCACTCTCTCACCCACCGAACTTCCCCGTGTTTTCATTTGAGTTGTTCGAGGCGCGATGCACTCTGGTTAAATGCAATGCATTGTGGTAAAAAGTGTGGTTAAATGCAATGCATTGTGGTAAAAAGTGATGAATTCGAGAATTCGTCGCCCCTTATATATTTCCTTTAAATCCTGATTATGTTGCTGCTCGCTCCCTTCGGTCGCTCCGCAGCAACAATATTGGATTTGAAAGTAAGTTGAACTACTAGAAAAATCCAGAGTCGCCATGTTTAGTAAAAAGTTCGGGAAAAAACATTTTTTTTTAACTTCCCTTTATGTCAGGGAAATCAAAAGCAAAGGAAAATATAAGTTCTTGGCAAAGTTATAAGAGAGTCAGGGAGTTATTTGGCCAGATTGTAGGATTTCGTTATGAATTTTTTTAAAGGAATTTTGATATGAGTGAATTTTAAAATATGTATTTTTAGTGCTCCGAGCGTAAAAAGATAAAAAATGAAGAATATTTATAGACTGGAAAAAAAACCCGGCAAGTTTGGAGAAAACTTGCCGCAAATGGTCAAGGGGAATATTTATCATTGAGAGATTCCGCAATAAAAATAGCAAATGTTTCGAGTACTTCATTAACATTAAAACCCTTTTAAAGCCTACGTGTAAGCTAGAGGCGATGTCATGCAATTTCAATTGCGATTTTAATACTTGCGAATTTCTACGCAGGAGCTATTATATCTGCACGTACGTGTACATTTAACAAGTTTTGACACTTCTTCACTAGTTGGGTTAAAAATTAGACGTGTAGTAAGCACAGGAAACTTGAAGGTGTTTTCATGCAGTCAAGTTCAATGTAATCTCGACGAGAGTACATAGCTGTTCGCCGAAGTGTCTCAAACTGTTTCTCTTTGCTTTAGAAGCCTGGAAAGTGTTTAATTAATTTGTTGCTGCCCTAAACTCCTTTTATCTGTTCGGATATCTTGGGGGAACAGTACAGTTTGGTCGTGTCAAAAGTTTTAGGTGGTTTTTTTTATCTCATCTTAGGGTGTTAGTTATCCTGATGGGTCCGGTCCAGAGCGAGACGTAGTAGACGTACTTTTATAGGAAAATTCTAGGGGACGTCTTGTCTCTGAACCGAAATTTTCAAGAGACCCTTTTAATAATAATCGCAACATCTTGGTGATAAAACGAGAAGAACACAACATCCGAAGAGCGTAAGTATGTAGAAAGAACTCTTCGAATATCTTTATACTGACGAATTGAACGGTTATCTTGAACATTTTAGAGGTTGCCGAGCTTTAGAAATGTGTAGGCAATATTTTCTCTTTTGAACATTTTTTTTTACGGAAAAATACCGTCGGGTGCCCCTGGCTGATCATGATTTCCACAATGAAGACTGACAGAAGTAATCCTGTCTAGTCCAAACTGATTAAATACCAGGTGTTCACGCTTGGGAGATTGTTCACGCTTGTCTCACAGGGCCGCTTTCAAATATATTGTTAGCGTACTTGGCTTATTCCTGAAAATCTAAAAACTTAATCATTTTCGCTAAAACAAATGCTTCGTCATGTTCCTTTCCATACTTTTGTTAAAAAGAGCGTTATTTGCTCTAATACATTCACTCCTCATTATCACTTCAAACTCAAACTCCTACTTTTTCGGGAAGGAAGGAGAGTTAAAATCATATAAATGAATGTAAGGTTTTGAGTTTTGGAAACATAAAAACCAGGCAGAATTTTCCATTTTTCTTTATCATTAGAAAAAAATGCCACCATGGATGCTTCTCCTTAGCCCAAAAATGAGTCCCTGTAATAGAAAACTAATGGCTTCCTTTAAAAGGTGTTCAGTTTAGCCGTAAGATCGGACGAAAGTCAAAAAAGAGTATTTCTCATAACGAAAGTGCTTGTTTTTCAGTCAAGGAACTCGTCCACGCCGTCCGCACACACCTCCGACGCGCCACAATTCGCATAATAAAGTCATACCAGGAAAAATAAGAAGCGTTTACAGTTTTGCCCCGTATGAATGGCCTTGGTGATTAGTTTGCAATTTTTATTAAAATCCAGTTTTATCCACTCGTTTTTAAAAAAACCCTTTGAGCAAGGCAGGGATATCCTTGCCTTTGAGAGGCCTTTGTTCTGAGCTACCGTAAACCATTTCTATCCAAGTTACTACTTTTCAGCTCTAAACTAAAATTCATTTCGACAGAATCTTTTAAAACTTCCCTGCTCGTATCTTTCAAACCAGCGATTTGAATTTTTAAATCAGAATTCATTCTTACGTAAGATATCTTCAGTTTTCCAAATTTTTGCTCAAACAGCTGGCAAAATGAACAGCTGAAATCCTTTTTATTTCGTTTGCTTTTCCGATCTTAGGCGGCACCTTAAAACCCGCCTTATATTTTCCATATGAATGTGATTTATCTTTGTAAAATCAAGTGCACTTAATCGTTCAACAACAGCATTATCCAATAATGGTTCTTTTTCACCTGGAAATTTCGCTTGCCTTGAACAGAGGCGGCTTTTCTTTATCACGGAACATAAGCTATGTTAATGGGTTGAGTACAGCGACAGCAATTAAGCAATTTATAAGAAGAAAATCGGCAGAGACCTTCCACAAAAAGTGAGGAGTATAAGCTAGGTGTATCTTAGCTTCTTCTTACTTGAGTATTCCAAGTAAATGTAATTTATATAATGTCACATTTCATCAAATTATCAGCATTTGAGCATTTTAAGTAATTATGTCAAACAATTCTTCGAATACTATTCTCACCAACCTCGTCCCCAGGGCGCTCTGGGTGTTTGGTGGTCATGTAACCGGCCGATGCCAGGGCCTTTTCCCGCCCCGCCCCCAAAGCCAGGGAAAAGCGCCCTGGGGACGAGGTTGTATTCTCACTGCATACACAATTGGCCCTTGACGCGGGAAATAAGAAAATCTTTAAACTCCGTTGTGTCGGGCGTGCGCGCTGGTGGCATGATGCATTGCGGCCCTTGGTAATAATTAATCGGTCTTGGCCAGTTCAACGGAGTTCAGTGGAAGTGATTTCAAGTTTCGCCCCTCCCACCACCCCTGGTGGCGGTTGACGTCGCATACCCTTATTACTCGGCATGCCTATATTGTCCTGGCAGTCGCGGTTTCCTCCTATAACTTAGTTCCCTTGACGGGACAATGGGTATGCAGTGCGAATATTATACAGTTATTCATTGGATCGTTACTGGGGACACGCTGGTCAGCTATTGGCCAATAGAGAAGACAAGTGTGACGGAGACGACCATATCCATTGTCGAACGATGGAAGAAAAGTATGGGGTATCTCTTTGTTCTTGAGTGCAATCATGCACTGCCGGGGAAAGTCATACAAGTCAATTTTTCGTTTTTTAATTTCGTTATTTGTAGGACCACACGGTTTGTTGAGATCCAGCAATTTGCTACCATGGCAACGTGACGTAACGACTTCTTCTCTCTATTTTTCCCTATCCCTAGTAACAGTCCCAGAAGTCTTCGCAAAAGTTGCCGTAAAAGTCCGAAAATAAGCCCCTACATGTCATAAGCCCCTCCAAATATAAGCCCTCCCAAACCGGTAACTCAAAAAACCCTCCGTTAAATCGCCTCTCCAAATATAAGCCCCCTAGGGGCTTGTCCTGGGAAATTGCCCTCAAATACAAAGTAAAACAAAGCAAAAACGGTAAATTTACTTCCAACTATAAGGCTAGCCCAATCGATTTTGAAACGCAAATTTCCCTCCATAGATAAGCCCCTCCGAATATAAGCCCCTCAAAAAGGGCCTTTGAAAACTATAAATCCCGGGGCTTATTTTAGCAATTTTATGGTAACTCCACAAAATTTCATTGTCCTCTCCAAAGTGCTGAATTGTTGAGAAATCCCCGCATTTTATGATATGTGTTTCTAAGCCCATGTTTTTGACTCTGCGTTTCAGGAAATAAAAGATGTCTGCAGAAAACACAAGCTTGTTTCCTTATCAGAAGTGCTTGATGGTTGCCCTCTCCGACAAGGAAACCCAGCTACAGTTAAGAGACATCACTAACTATGTCATCATCCCTGCTCAAATACTGGTGATCTTTCTGTCACTCGTTTGTAACGCATTTGTTGTCATCACTGTAGCACACACCCAATCCCTCCGGCAACATCCACAATTAATGCTGAGCAGTTTGGCTATCACTGACGTAATATTTGCTTTGAACGCTCTTTATAGAATCATACCAGTATTAGCTCACGAACACAAGTGTCCTAACAATACAACCAGCCCTCTCATTGCTGGTCTGTCTAGACAAGCAACCCTCGGAAATATGGCAATCATCAGCATAGACCGTTACTTAGCGGTGCGAAAGCTGTGGTGGTACCGTGCTCACATGACTAAATCTCGCGCCCTTAAGATGATAGGTCTCCCGTGGGTTGCAACTGTAGTAGTTACATCTTTGTTGTACCTAGAAAGCTTGTCTGATGGTCCATTCCCTTTTGGCAAAATCATTGCTTTTTTGTTTTATTTTCTTTGCATATTTTGTACAATCTTCTCTCATATTTTCTTGTTCTGTAACAAGACGCCCCCCGAGGAAGTTATGAACATACGCAATGTATATGAAAGGGAAAAACGACTGGCCAACACTGTAGCCTGGATTCTTTTGCTATTATTGGTGCTCTTTCTGCCTGGTACCATTGTTCCTTTGGTTTTAATCGCAGCTAACGTGCCAAATGTTCCAGCCTATGCTCGATATAGCGTTTTTCTTCTCTTGCTTAACGGGCTGTTAAACCCGTTGGTGAATTTTGGAAGAAACAAAAGAATGCGTAAAGCTCTGAGAAAGTTAATGACGTGCTCCCAACAAGTAGAGCCAGTCTTGTAGCAGCTCTCCTAACGCTAAAAGCCAATTGGTTTGGTGCCCTAACCATCAAACAATGGGAAATAATGATAAACAATAAAGTGGTTTTGTTTTCTGCGACCAATGAGGAAACACCTTACGAGCAGCTCCTACATTACCTCGGTCATGCAGTTGACATATCCTCCTTCCCAGGCCCTTGAGAAATCACCCGAGACGAGATGAATACCTCGAGAAAAAGGGAAAAAGAGAAGAACGATTGGTGCCTCCGTACTTTGCGCCAAAGCACGGACGAAGACGGGGGGAGCTTAGGGCAGGCTGGAGAAAAAGACGTTATTTCCTGTATATATATATGCGCGTTACAACAGTCAATATCACGAATAAATGTAACTTAAAAATCCAGAAAAGTTGTGACTTACGGATTGAAGCCTGTTGAGTTCAGGAATCTTTTATTTGAAAACGTACATTAGACTTAACCCCGCTCCCCCATCCTCTCGAAGCGCAACTGCATACGGTGAAAAATAGGGACTTTGCGATCCGATGGGAACGAGAACGTCAAAAAACAAAAGGTTTAGAAGGTAAGACGACAATTTTGTACGTTCTTCACACTTTCTTGTACATTTTTTGCCGTTTTTGCATTACTACGACGTATATCTAATTGTCTAATTTTACATTTTATGAGAGACGTAGACAAGCGACGATGAAATTTAATTTTGGGTCTTTCTTAACTTGGAATTCAACTCCAGGGGGGCTCGCCTACTTCTGATAAAGTAAATGGGTAGGAATAATCGCGATAAACACTGGAAGAACGTAAATCCACTTTTTAGACGACTTTTTCGCTGTCATGGCGTCGTCGGATCGTAAAGACCCTAATATCATGCAGGTACGTGGACGAAGATGGAGAGCAAGCTTTCAGAAACAGACAAGGTGTATTATGGTCTATGTGAAAATGGTGAATGGTTGCCACGAAAATCAATACACCAGAGTAGTAGAATTTTAATTCCTTTAATGGTTTGCTCTCTGTACACATGGTGAATATAAAAATAATACTAGGCGTGAATTAGAACACTGACCTTATCCGTGTAAAAATCTATACATCTTCTAAGAAATAGTTTTCTTTCCTTTAAAGAATAAAATTCCCTCTACAATAATCATTTGCGACCGTATTTAATTTGAAGATTTAAATCTGCACGAAACACGAACGAAGATTTAAATAAGACTTGACAACTGACATTTTACAATCGCTAAGTACAGTTACCTACGAAATTGGGTGATGGCAAATTATTCTTTTCCCCATAAAAATATCTAATGAGATAATAACAACCCATGGTAAAATAACTGTCTTTAATGAATTTCGGAAAAATAAAAGACCAAACGTTGTTCTCCCCTTCAGAAACTGTAGGGAGAATGAGTACATGCTTTGGGGGCAGTGATTTCGGGGATCGTTTGTGTAAACAAGCGTTATTAAATTACGATTGGTCGATGCTATTTAAGGCAACCAAGTAACACTTGTCCACCCCAAGGATATCGGAAGTAGTTGCGCCGAAAGCTTGTACCCCATTCCCTTGTGGTTTCTGGATAGGGGAATTGGAATTCCCCATTCTATGGCGTTATGAATGCTATCCGGTCATGTGACTGTCGCGTACAAGACATGTGACAATTAAAAAGGACAAGTGCTTTCTAGTCATTAGACATGTGCGTATATGGCGTTAAATTCTTTACACTTATTGCGTGGTACTTCAAGTTTCTTAAAAAGTAACTCTAATAGATTGGATAAAATCCTAATCACCTGACCATCCTTATCGCAACCTGTTTGTTACGGGTCTACGTAGACGTTCTTGGGGGTTCGTCACGCGTTCCTGCCTCGTTGAGGAGGATTGCGTGACGAAACAATAGAACGTCTGCGTGGGAGGCTAGGGTCCACGTTGCTCGCGTTTTTAACCTTGTCACGGAACACTGTTACATGGTGTCATCAGGGAATTTCGTGACGAGGCGTACTGTGCATAGGAAACGAAACCATTATCATGCGATCTCACGCCACACTAGTGCTTCTTGACTTTTTTCCTTCCTTTGGTGGTTAGACGTCGTGTTTTACTCATGAAAAGAGTATTTCACCACTCTTACCAGCTAGAGAACACTAATCACTCTAAAAGATATAATTTGTACAAGTTTACATTGGCGGTTAAGTAGCCACTATCGCCTGGGCTGTAATTGATGCCTCGCACCACCAGGAGCAGAAGACCGCTGATCGTCCATTCTGTTTGACTGCAAGCGAAGTATGAGACCGAAGAAGTCCTCGTCTGGTACCGTGGGCGCAGAAGGCGGAGGCTCTGAGCGCTGATCCTCAATACGATGAGACTGGGGGAAGACAAAGTCACAGCTTGTTTAGTAGGCCTCGAGAAAATGAGGGTTCTTATGTTATCCAGGGGTGGCTATGGGATTTTATTGATACTGGGACTAGGTCACTCAACAGATCAGAGTACAGTATGGTAGTTGGTGTAAAACGTATTTTACTTGTGCAGTGCCTTCTTTTTGAATGTACTTTATCGGGCCGATCATGCATCAAACAAAAATCTATTTCACCTTTGCTCCTTTCCCTCCAAAAATGAAAAAGAATATATTCGCGTTTCAAGTGGAAATTATTCGTGCGTATTGGACAACCCTCAAAATGCAAGCTGAATAGGTTCATATATAATGGGGTCTAATTTCCAATTTTTAGCTACTCGGCTCCTTTATCCAGTGGATAAATCACTATCCAGTTGAAAACGCAATTCGTTTTCCCAGTACTTATCGCTGATGGTGATTTATCCGGTGGATAGCGCTGTCCAGCGTTTGAACAACCGGATTTTGGGCTCTAAATTCGTCATTTTCACATAAACCATAACGCACCTTGTTGACCCCCAACATTTTGGCATAATCATTGTCTTCGATTTCTCTTGGGACGACTGTAAAACCCGAGAGAAATTGGAAACAATGGTCTATGTGAAAATGGTGAATCCACAAGGTTCTTATACACAGTTGTTAACTGTAGTTCAGGTTAAATCCGCTAAGGTCGGGAAAAGCTAATAATAAAACAAAATGGGGATAATTTCGCACTGAACTTGACTTCTTACATATTTATTCCATGTCCGTTAACAGGAAGGAAAAAAAAACCTTACCTGACTTCGGAGCACCATTTCGTACAGGGCGTCATCAGTGGTACCGCTTTCTCCCTTCTTGGACCTTTTTCCTTATTACAAGAAAAATAATGATACAACTTTTCATTGGTTTCAAGTACAAAAGTAACAGCAAAATATCAAATTCTACTGGTTACATGTAAGGTCACCAAGGCCTCGTTTTTATTGGGAAGAGATGTCCCGGAAAGGAGGGTCACCCTCCGAGACAACTTTTTAAAGTCTTGTCTCGTCGTGACCGAGTTGACCCGGCTGGGCGAGCCAAAGTGTTTATATGGAGAAGGTCCGGCTACAAGGTGACCTGACCATCGAAAAAGGGGTCACCCTTCTAGACGAGACAACTTTTTGTTTCTCATAAAATATTCAACAAGTTTTTTGAAACTTTGGCTCGCCAAGGGTTGTTTGGGTAGGCGGGTGACCCTTCTACCGGGGATAAGTTTTCTCCAAGGTGAGAAAAGCAGGGTTGTCACTAAGATTTCAAGTTGCCGGGTAAAGACAACAAGTAGGCGGGGAATCAAGTGGCTAGGGATTTCTTTTGGTTCTATTTTTCTTCTATTTTCCAATAAAAGTAGCCGGGGGCCACTCTGTTAGTAGCCGGGGAAAATCCCCGGCCCCCGGCTCTTAATGACAACCCTGGAAAAGGGTGGATTAGGATACGAGAGTGACTGATGCGCGCATCATGTCTTGTCTTTATCCCCACCCCCCTTCGGGATCAATAGGGAGCTTAAGCAACAACCACGGCGACGGCTACCAAAACGTCACTTAAAGAGTGAAGTCGTGCTGCTTCAAACTTAATCGCGCTTATTCCAACTCCTACAATTCGTCAAATGTTGGCAATTTTTTCTGGAGTTTAATTCTAAAAGACTTTATCGAAGTGCAGGAGAAGAAAAAGAAAGTCGTTGTCTTGTGTTCAGGTCCTCCACAAAACAAGAAATTAGGTATTTTCATGTCGTGAACGTGCAACGACGGCAAAGAAATGTTATTAAACCAAATTAAACAATGATTTGGAGGTAGCACATCTACAAAGTGGGTCTTCGTCTACCTGATTCCTGGTCGAATTGGAATTTGGAAATGCTTGTTTTAGAGGAGAGGGGAAACCGGAGTACCCGGAGAAAAACCTCTCGGAGCAAAGGAGAGAACCAACAACAAACCCAACCCACATATGGCGTCGACACCGGGATTTGAACCCGGGCCACATTGGTGGGAGGCGAGCGCTCTCACCACTGCGCCATCCCTTGCTCCCCGAAATATACAAAAAAACGTGATGTACGTGCAAAGTTGTGGTTTTGCTAATCTAAACCTACTGTTTTTTTCGCCGTTCTCTTTGTCGTCGCCGTCGTCGTTGGTTAAGTTCCCTAATATTATATCACGATTGCTCATATAATACGTACTTATCAGTGAAGGGTCTTCGTCGGCAGGCAAGTCACTGCGTTGTTCATTCATTCTGTCTCCTTGCACACGTTCCACCATGTCTAACATATCCTCAGTGCTTTTGCTCTTTTCGATTGGTTTAGGTAGCTCGCAGCGCTGTTCGTCCATACGGTTACCTTGGCAACGGGTTAGGAACTCAAAGAAATTCTCGTCCAAGGAGTGATCGTTTTTCGCCTAAGAATAACGACGAGAAAAGAACGATGTCAGGTTAAGAAAAGAATAAGGTTGCGAGTTTAATATATTTTAGAAAACCTTGCTGGAAAAACCTCTCGGCGGACGGTAAACAAATGTGGCTGAAACACTCCTCGCGCTGACGGAAACTTACGTCACATAAACGAAATTGATAACTCCTGCGCACCTGCCTCCAGACCGACCGCTGACAACTGTCACTACTGGCTGTTCTTGTAAAACTCCTTTCGGTTGTACTTAATACTTAAATGAGTTGGTCAAGTGCGTCTTAACATCAGTTTTCGTTTTTTGGATAGCAGGTAGACACAAACTTTCATTATACTAACAAGTCAGACAGTGGCGGATAAACAAAACGAATGAAATTAAAAGTCCCCCAGTGAGTTATTAAAATATCCTAGATGAAAGGCACTTTCTAAACTTCTACTAATTAGTTTTAATTAGAGTTTCTAAGTGAAAAATACGTAAGGCACGTTTGTCAGTCCAATAAAACGGCTAATTTACAAGCTACCGGCGTCCTAATGGGGCAGATCCTCTTTTCCGAAGGTTATTGCCGAGATTAAATCAAATCAGTTATTTTTGATATCTTTAATCCGGCATCTTCGCCATTTTTAGAAATGGCTTCAAGATAACGACGGAAAAGCGTAGTCTCCAACTGGTTCATTGCAGTTATTACATCAGAAAGTTATTTTCACTTAGAATAGGTATCAAAAACTTAAATATTGCTCAATGCTTACCGAGAAAGAATTCCAAGCATTCGTAAAGACCACCATGGCTGCTTACTTGGAGTTGCAATATAAAATGACCCTTACAGTTTCTTTGTTTCCGAGTAATTTTAATTACATTTTTTGTACCTTTATGAAGTTGTTGTCATGCACCACTTAAACAGAAGAGGTTTGAGGAATTTGCTCAATATAAATTGAATATTTAAGTTCTAAACGCGTGAAATTAAAAAAAAAAAGAAACGGCTACAACAGAAGTGATGAAAACAACTTAACGTGCCAATGATTTGTGTGTAAAGGACACTCGGAAATGGCGAAGCACACTCGGAAATGTTCATTTTTATTTTCATGCAAATAAACCTCACTTCAAAAGAAAAATCTTGCACTTGGTCCCACTTTAAAATTGAGGGTATTTGGAACTAGGAAACGGTCTATTCAATATTTCAAGAACAAATGGAATGTTGAGATGATGTTGACGAAACGTTTAAACGAGTTTAAACTGCTCAAAATGTAACAACATTACGCAGAACAATGTTAAGATAGGCTATCAAACGCTGTCAGTAGATGCCGAGAAAGAGTCAGGATTCGCAAAAATATACTTGTATAGAACAGCGCAAATGGTTAGATGCAAGTTACTAAGAAAAGGGTAACGTTACGCATCATTTTTCAGAGACAACTTTTACGATACTTGCGTAATATAAAGCATGAGTGGACTTACAGTAATTGCACAATTTAAAACTAGAGAATTATGCTAAAAAGCGATATGACGAATTATTTAGTCCGTAAGTGGTTGCAATCTAAGAAGTGAATGTTCTTGTTCTCATATGTCACACTCGCATCAACGTTTTACATTTATTAGAATTTTTTCTATTTCTACTAGCATTTTTAAAATTTTAGTTAAAAAGTATTTCTGCCGATTTGAATTCAGTCTGCTGATAAGTGTTCGATAATGGCCATAGAGTTCACCCCGAGACCAAACTTCAAACTATACTATTAACTGACAAAACAGTTTGCCTGGCTTTGACTCTTAAAAAAAGTAAGCTCCAGCGACTTTTCAAGCAAACAGCCAGCGAGCAAGCTCACTTGTGCGAGTTTGGCTGCCATAATTTTCCCCGAACTCCACAAGTGAGCCTTTCCTCGCGGGGTGGCAGCTCTGCCGCAAAAATTATCACCAATCTAGCATAGGAAAGCCTGCTCGCAGGCCATCCAGCATAATAAACCCGATACTGCGAGTCCACAGTTTTTTAAAATTATTTTTCAGCTTACCTCAGGACTGCGAACACGGACTTCAACGTCACCATGGTCTAATGGTTTTCTGGAGGTCAACGATGACGAACGAGCTTTGGTACCTCCCTGAAGAAAATAAGAAAAAAAACTCCTTTCATTATTTTCACTCGGAACAATTCCAAAGTGCTAAATTATGAGAAGAGGTGAGTCGCAAATCAGTGAAATACTCGTACAGCATAACAAAGGCGTAAAATTCTCATTTCATTGGACGAGCAAGACCTTTGGATGTTTTTGCTTTTTCAGTTGAAAAGTTTTCCAAAACATTTTCTAACACCACAAGTATCAATAAATCATAGCACAGAACGATAGAAGTGACTACCATACCATAACACTCAAGAGATCTCAGAGTCGACTTGTCAAAACTTTGCTATAACTTGATCAGTGAAATCCCGACAAGAGTTGGGGAAAAGCGTCCGTTATTCCACGCTATACCATCTGAGTTCTGGCCTCAAAATCTTGTTAATAAAACCTTAAACTTGTTATGTAATACGTCATCGCGCTTAAGTGACACTTGAAGAGACAGGCATGGCTTTGACGTAACGAAATCGACGAAAAACAAAACAGACGGATTAGAGCTTTGTGTACGGGTCTTTAAAGCTAAAGTGTATGACACGTGATAATGAAGCTAGCAGGCGAGACATTTCTCATTATTGCAATATTAACTTATTTGCCTTGTAAAAAGTATAAGAAAAAGAGAAAATAAAGATGTGTTGAAATAAAAACTGCTATGTCTTTCCGTCTCTATAGCTACTTTTCATTTGAGCGATAGAACAGTCCAATTGTTTTTTTTTGTTTTCGTGATATTGATTCCCCGAGGGGTTACTAAAAGGCACTTAAAAAGATCCCAGCGAGCACAAATCCAATATTTTCAGCAACAATAAAATTATAACTGCTGTGTGTCGTTTGTATGATGGCGTACGTGCTGAACGTCAGCTATAAAGGATTCTTAACAATTGCAGAATCTTGGTTCTCCTTCGAGCGCCTTTTCAAAGAATCCAACATTTTTGGATACAACTTGTGACGACTGTTTCATTATCATCGTTGCCATGGACGATATCCATCACAATCACATTGCGGGAGGATGACGTCGGACCGACATGTTGGAAAATGGGTATTACAGCGATACTACATTGCCAAAAAGATACTTAATGAGAAAAAACGACATAGATGCGATTTTCTATTCGCCAAAGGAATTAAAAAAACCAAAGTAATGCTTATTAATCACCTGAAGCATTTCTGCGGTAAAGTTTTGTGAGTATTAAGAAATATTTGTTGTTTTTGCTCTGTTCGCTCGTAGGTGGAGGAACACTAAACGCCCACGCTATATCGCGCAACACTCCAGGCCCAGGAAGTGTAAACAAGTGGAGAAAGACCAAAAACGAAAAACAACAACAGCATGGTGAAGTACTAAAAAAGGCGACCATGCATGTTTCGAGACATCCGGTACTCGGTCAAAATTTATCGGTGTCAAATGGTTTCTCATTATAAGCAAAATAGTTACAATGTTGGCCAAGTTCAGTTGGTCCCCTCGACCACACCTTAATGGCTCATATCAATGTCTGATCTGACTAGACTGTCTGAAAGACCACTCATGATCATAAGCTGCTTAATAAGCAAACGGCAAATCATCAAGGTGAAAGTTTTGCGAAGAACGTGAATATAACGTGGATATGTATTTTTCTGTCTGAACTTAAAACGAGAACATGGAATTGCGCTCTTAAACAATGGAGCGCGTTTGCGAGAATCTTCTTGGTTCAGTACTGTTTCCTTGGCATCGCCAAGTTCCCTAATTCAAAACAACAACTCTGACGGCCAAAAAAGGTAAAAGGAAGTTGACATCCTGAGGAAGTGATATACGTAAAGCGGGCTTTTCGTCGTCAAGTTCAAGACCTTTCCACGACACCCCCACAATTCAAGCAATTTCTTAAAACACAAGGCGACACAGCGTTTTCGAAGCTTGACGCAAAGAGAACTTTTCACCATAATTGTCATAATTCTGGTTTTCCGGTCGGCAACAACCTATCAACAAATCCATCAATTAACAATAAAAAAACCTTAGCCTTGTTTCAAAATTTTGCTCTTTGGAAAAGCTCAATTCTGAGAAAGATAGCTGCTCAAGTAATCTGCTACTGTACTGCGCCAAAAGCTTCCAATATATGAGGTCGAGCCTTTACATAAATTAGACGATTGTGCACACTGAGAGAGAAATATATTTTTACGGTTACTTAAAGATTGGAGGGTCATTCCCTTAACAATAAAAGACAAATCAATTACTAAACATTTATGCATCAGTTTTTTAAATTCACCAGAAATGCGTTGATGATGAAGCGTGTGTTTAAGATGGCTGGATATTGGCCAGTCCTTATTTTACGTTTTAAGGGACAAAGAATGAATCGCGCTCTAAAGTTCCCGAAGTTGAATGGTTTACTTTTTCACTTACTTCTGCTGAAGTTGCTGTTTCCACTTTCTTCTTGTCTGAAAGAAAAACCAAAACGTATCAAAATGATTCTGCATAGGCTGCAATAAAACAAGAACACCCTCCAGTCTTTAAACTTGAGGAATCTTTTTTCCAGACACGAGGCCTATCCTAGACAAACTGATCACTGAATACAATTTCAGAAACAAGGTACCTTGGGGCCTCGGTCTCGTAAGAGGGGGAGCGGAGGGTTGGTAAACGAAGTCACTGTATCGCCTACGTCCCGCTGGCCTCAGAGTTTCCCCCCGGGCCCCCTCCCCTAGATCCGAAACTAGGAAGTTCAAACAACAACGACGGCGACGGCTACGAAAACGTCACTTAAAAAATTGAATTCGAGCCGCTTCCAAATTAATCGCGCCTATTCCATCTCTTTCATGTCCTCAAATGTTGGCAAATTTTTCTGAAGGACTGTGTTGAAGTTCAAGAAAAGAGAATGAATGTCGTTCTCTTGTGTTGAGGTCCTCCATAAAACGGAAATTAGGCAGATTCACGTCTTAAGGTGATGTTACACGAGTCGATTCGCAACGACGATTTTAAGCGCAAAACAGCGTTGTAACATTGTGGCAATACTGTTTCGAATGGTTGCAACGTTGTTCCAACATTGCAAGGCTGTGTTGCGCTAAAAATCGTCGTTGCGTATCGTCCCGTGTAACATCACCTTTAGTCGTGCAGTGACGTCAAAGAAATGTACAAAAAAGCGTGATGCACGTGCAAAGTTGCTGTATTGCCAATCTCATCCTATTGCATTTTTCCTGATTTGGTTACCGTAGCCTTCGTCGTTGCTTAAGCTCATTACTGATGTGGAACTGGTTCCTGGTACTGGACTTGTGGAGTGACGCTAAGGTCGAGTAATGCCTTTGTATAGATCTATATTACGCTGTTTGGAAAACTACCTTCATTTCCGTGGCTGAACTTTCTATTGAAGAGCTGTTTAATGGAACCTGGACTGCTGCGATTCACACTTTCTGCTGCTGCACTTCTTGAATTGCTACAAATAAAAAATGATAAACACACAAATAAATAATTACGTGAACAGGAGTTGGGTGTTTGCAAATTACTGTGTTGGGAGTGTTTTAAACTGCAGTATAGAATCGAAAACACGTTTCTCGAAACACTTTCCACAGAGCGTATTTTTAGTTCACATGGCAGGGGTTTCGTTTCAGACCGGACACCGGACGCAACGTCCGGTTGTTTGACATCTAACGTCCGGTAGTTCACACACGAAAGAATATCTTTTTAAAGAGTTAAAATCGTTTGTTTTGTTTCATTTATTAATCAAAGATATATTTGACATTTATTTTACTCAGTTATGTAATGCACACCGATAATTTTAATTGCCAAATCAAATACTTCATTTTTTGTGAGCATTTTTTAACGCCTTAAAAGACCTTTGTTACTATGTAAAATATAACCATTCTCTGAACAAGCAAACACCCTTCTTAAGGTCCTCTGATTTTTGACTGGTTTTAAGTGAATCTTTTAATATTTTTGTTTATTTCATTTGTACCTTCGTGACATTTTAAGCTTAACTGGCACTTTTAATATCATCGGGTAATCATATGCCAAATTTTACAGCTTTCTGTTGTATTTTACAATACGCAGTGCTAACGAACAGGTAAAAAACAACAGGTAAAGGTACTCCAGTTAAGATCCCTGTGAAACTTTTGGGTATTTACCTTTCTCTCGATTCGTCTTCGATTCCAAGGAGAGCTCTCAAATCCGAGATGTTCATCTGCGCTGTAATTTGACCGGTGCGGTCGCCGACCTGAAGTGAAAATGACAGAAACATCCTGACACAACCTCCTCGAGATTAAACGACGAAACACTTTTGTTTTGACTGTGTGTGTTATATAAGTATCCACGGAGGAAGCATTACGCAGCAAAATGCCACTCATTCCGGAGAGTATCATTACGAAAGGGTTTTTATTGGAGTGATATAAGATCAAAATAAAGGTATTTGCTTCAGCTAATCAGGAAAGGCCGTGGCGATACAATACGTGTAGGAGAGATTAGTTTGCGTGCAGGATGAATTCATCTTGCATAATGTCATAGTCCTGTTGCTTGGCTCGATATTCGAAACAAATTTAATGTGTTATTTATAATCAAAAATTTTAATTCATCAACAACAAAACCTGGTAGTATAGTCTCCAGAAAAAAAAGAAAATCTAGGATATGCTACGGAAATCATTAGCGGGTTAAACAAAACAATGTTTAGTTTGTTAACTGACAATAGTCATGGACTCGATTGCCTCAGATTTTTATCCCAATTAAATGTTTATGTAGGTAAACCTACGGCGAAAAATGTGGACTTTCAAGAGAGAAGTTACATAAGACTAGCTATACAGTGGAATAATGAAAACTCCGCTTTGGTTACATCAGCCGTTTATCCTTCTATTAATACTTTCCTTGACCTCCAAAGGAAGAACTTTAATATATGAGACCTCCATTAAAAATATAGCCCACTATCTTTTTTTTTCCCTTCCGCTTGTTTGTTTTTCTATGTTAAAAAACATTGCTAATGCATTGGTCACAATAACTTACAGAAATTCACGCGAGCTCATTGGTCGAGAGCGTCTACGAGAGAGCTTAGACAATGGAAATGGCGCAATACAAAAAGAGCAATTTCTTCTTCCCCTCTCACAAAAGCGTGACTTTACAAGAAACTTAGTGAGAATCAGGTCTTTAAATTTCTTAATTTTACAGCAACAACAGCAGTCCGTTCCTTGTTTACAGATCAGAGAAATGACACCATGAAATGCTGAAAGCTTTGCGGTGAAACCGCTCGCCCGCAGCTCGTGATTCCACTTGAGTTTTAAACATTTCATGACGTCATTTCTGCGATTTCTGAGTGTAGACGGTGGAAAAGTGTGGTCGATTTGTTCAACTGAACATGGAATTATTTTACTGGACTCGGGAAGGTAGAAGAGAAATATCTGGATCTTCAAGGTACGACTTCATCTTCTTACTCCAAGATTCATCAGTTTCCTCCTGGGATCAGGCTCTATTTTCGTTTCGTGTTTTAAATAAATAACCACGTAAGAGAGAATTTATCGAGATGATTCTCTGATAGAAAAATTCTAGATTTGTAGTAGTATGTTTTCGCCTCATTCAAAACAAAGCCGGCTGAGGTGAAAAGGTTGGCAAAAACTACCACTTCCGGCCTTTTGAGAGACACTACGCACTTCTTCACCATTATCCGTCAGCCCAGTTAACAAAAGAAACAAAAAATAGCAATTTCAGTGGCTTTAGTTCTGAATGGTTAATCACAAACCCAACATTTACAATATATAGAACCACTTAAGCTTCCGCTTAACCTTGACCAGTCAAAACATGAAAGTTAGCTTACTCTACGTGACTTAAGAGACTGTTCATTCATGATTGACGCCCCAGAGAACTGTCGAGGACAAACGCTTGATTTGCAAATCAAAAGTTTGACGAAAGCTGACAGTTTAAAAAACATTAGGATGCTTATGGGCTAAATTCGGTTGTCCTAGCAGGATTTACACAGGCGCGATTAATCAACAAAGACATGGCTTCTTTTAGGCAAATATGTTTACAATTATGAATTTCTTTTAGCAAAAGCACAAAATAGAGGAAAAGAACAAAAAGTGAAAAATTCGAAAGCGAATAGCAAAAACAGCGCGCGCTTTGCAAGTGAGATGGGAATTAAGATTACGGCACATAAACGGAATTTAGAGACTTTAAGCCTTGAAGTGCATACAAAAATTACCCGCTTAGATATAATTCAAACAATGGAAACGTCGTTTTGTGTAATGGTCTTCGGTTATCTACTGATTATTGCAAAAATTAAGAATGACAAGTCGAAATAGGAAAACGCCTCCTAATTTAAATGGGACAATTTTGAGTAAAAGCTTCCATTTTGTAAACCATTTAGTGCGTTTTTCTTTAGCTTTAAGAAATTGTTTATTGTAACTTCCTCTCTTTCGCAAAGCAAATTTATCTTAGTAGTAAATTAAACGTGTCACATGAGACAACTGAAACAGCCGCTAACGAAAAAAATGGTAAAATCTTTTACAGTAAAAGAGGGCGATACCCAGCACGACTATGACACGGTTCCCTTAAAGCACGCGGAAAACGGGCTTGTATTTTTTCCTTATTTAAACTGGATCTGTTCTATCGACCACAAAACATTCTCAGATCGCAAAGAAAATTGATGATGCAAGCCTCAAACTATTTTTAAACCTTTATTCCTGATTCCAGAGTGAATGAAGGTGGTTCTAGCTTTTGAGTGCGTGGATGAAACCCTATGGTGTGCCGGACCATTCAAATGAAACCTCTTCAGCACCAGTTTCACATGTTACTACAGTTCACTTAATAAATAGTTCTTACTTTTGAGTCTGTGGACGAAATACCATGGTGTGACCATTCAAATGAAACCTCTTTAGCAGTACTTTCAGATGGTACTATTTATTTCGCAATTTTTGACAAAACGAAATTTGGAAATTAAGATGAATTCTGACTCTAGCCACTTATGGGAGTGAGAGGGCTAAAATTAACCAGGTCTGCTGATTGAGCACGTTTAGTAGCGTGAAGTATGAAGGTTTTGTTTCATATGAAATCAAGACGACCATTCTCTTACCTCCTTTGAGATATCCAAATGCCTCTGAGCAAAATCTAGAGCCGTTTCGTGATTTCCCAAAGCAGTATGAGCATTTCCCAAACTCCAACAAGCGCGACCTTCTCCCACTCTGCAATGACAATAAATTGGACTGTTTCAACAGTACGTGAGTACAAAATGACATGCAATCAAAAGCAGAGAATAGTAGCCAGTAGACAAAACCCCCGTAATGATGTACTTTGAATTTTGACTCTATAATGTACACATGAAGTGATATGTAAATCGTGATCAATAAGACGTGTTAACGGCCCTCTATGGCATGAGGCGGCCATTGTTGCTAAATGTTGGGTTCTGCTAGCGGTAAAACAATATTCGCGAGGTGGCGTTGCTAAAGTAAACCAAAAACACTGTGCATGAAAGGCTAGTTTTTAAACGGCCACGGAAAAATCTCATAAAAAAATCATACTTTTTGGGGGAATTTTACAAGAAATAAAAAGAGAAGAAATTGCCAGATAGTCTGAACAAACAGTGCATATTAATTTGTTTGCAAGTGACTCGTTCATAACAACCGCCACTAATGCAGAAAATTGAAAGAAAAATGCTTAAACAAGTTGTTGTTACATAATGCAAAGCCACGACGACACCAAGGGCAATGAGAACGTCAAAAAAGCGTAATAGGTTCACATTGGGAAAACATCAACGTTGCACGTGCGGACGCACGCGCGTCACAAAAATTTTGAGACTGTCTCTTTTGCAGTACTGTACCTTCCAACATCAACTACCCCCTCCCTCGTCATAAACACAACCCGACCCAGTCTCCAAATTATGACATAAGTGTGGCTCAGGACATTATAAGAAGTCTTACATGAAAGACAGACCGTCAAAATTTGCTTTTTGACAAGGCAGTCTTGTCTGTGATGATCTACGTGCAAAGGTGCCACAGAAACCTTACTTTGATGAAAATGAAGTGTTAAATTTTAGGGAAAAATGGGCTAAGTTCCAAACTAAAGCACAGAAGAACTCAAAGCTCAATGTTAACCAGGGCCCAGTTGTTCAAAGGCCGATTAGCGCTTAACCCGGGGTTAAGTTTAACCCGGGTTTCTTTTTCTTGTGTTCAAAAGCATTTTCTCGGATAATTTTCTCTGGTATTTTTAGAGCTTCCAATCATCAACTTGTAGACAAAGAGAATTAAAACCGAAATGCTTGTTAAGCTTTCAAATCTGAATTCAAATCTCGCACTAACGCTGGGTTATCTTAACCCAGCTTTGAACAACTCGGCCCTGGAGGATAAATCATAACCCGTACGGGAAAGCGGGAGATTTTTGCCGTATCAGGGAGATTCCCAGATATTCCGGGAGAGCTGGCATAGGGTTAGTGCAAAATTTGAATTCAGATATGAAAGGTTAAACAGCAAACTCAGTTTAATTCCTTTTGTCTACACTTTTTCCGGGAAAAGGAGTTTGAACAAAAGAAAGAGAAACTTGGATTAAAATTTAACCCCGGATTGGTACTAAGCCTTCGAACAACTGGGTCCTCACCTTTTGGCACCTCTCAGGGGTTAACAGAAGTATTTAATTCCAACAAGAAGACGTGATTATGGAAGCTTTTTAGGGTTTTTTGAAACTTTGCAAATAGTAACCCCATCATTTTGTGGTCACATCATAAATTCTCATTGTTTGGCACCTCACCTGTCACCTAATTCCTGGGCAATCTCCAAATGCTTTGAGTGAAAGTTCACTGCCTGCGGATAATCTCTCAGTAGAGTGTATGTGTTCCCTAAACTGTAGCAAGCCTAAACACATCAAGGAAAAATATCTCAAGAGGAAGAAAAGACAGGATTGTTCATAAGGTAAAAATAAAGTAATGTTACACTTCAGTTTCAAAGCACTAGTGTCTAAGATTAACTTAGTTCAGGGCTAAGTAGCCTGCGAAAACGGCTGTCTCTCATTGTCCATGGCCGCAAGGGACAATATCCCTAGCAGCAGGGAGTGAGGGGATGGCTGTATTTGCAGGCTAAGGGATAAGTGGTGTTTGAGTTTATCATTTAACTAGCTTTAGGTCGAGGCAAGTTGTCATTAATGAGAGAGAAAGCTTTCAGGGTGGGTACGTCTTTTGAGAAAGAACTACAAGGGACTTCCAAAGAAAAGCTGGAACCTACAAACCAGTGAATGTTCAATTATTTAACATTCACTGGTTTGTATTTTTATTCAAAATGAAAATGCTACATTTATTAAAGTGCTGCACAGACTACCATGAAACATCCAACCTACAGTTTTTCTAAATTGAAATTTTTGCAGATAAAAAAAACCAAACCAAAACAAAACAATTCCTCAAAACTCAGAGAATTTTAAAACCAGCAGAAATTAAGTGCCACATGCTAGGAAGATATATGGAAAAGATTCATCATTCATAGTCACCTGTGCTTCAATAGCCCTGTCCCCTAGTTCTCGTGATATGGTGAGTGTTCTCCTACAGAATGAAAAAGGCAATAATAGCAATTCAATAGTAAACTTTCACGAAAATTATTAAGCATTATTTCTGTAACAATAGATTAGAAATTTTAAAACTCCACACTAGTAAAGAAGAAGAAAACTAAGCTTTCAAGTCAAACTAGCTTCTAAATCAGAATGACGGCAGGGCCAATCAAACCTCTCACTGTCACATGCTTTGGGTATAATTATATAGTCATGATAGCAGAGGGTTGTCACACTAGTGAGTGGGTTGGAAACAGATCCCATGGCTATATATGTCTGGCTGGTTAATCCCAATGCTGATCACCTCTCACTCTCTCTCTCTTACAGCATTAATTTTTATCTCCCTTGTAAGTCATTCCTAAAACTGTATCAAACCACTCCTGGGTTGTTCAACCGTTGGATAGCACTATCTATCAGATAAATCACTATCCAGCAGGCAAGTATTAGGGAAACCAATATTGCACTACCCAGTAGTTACAGACTTATCCAGTGGATAGCAGTATCTACCGGATAAATGACACTATCCAGCAGATAAGTGTCAGGGAAACCAATGATTATTCTTGTGTTATCCAGTGGATAGAGATTTATCCAGTAGATAGCGCTATCCACCAGGATAAATCACTGTCTAGTGGATAAGCATCAGGCATAGGGAAATCAATTTATTGTATCATCCACTGGATAGACTCAGATTTGTCTAGTGAATAGTATTGTCCACCTTTTGAACAACTAAGGCCAGCTCTATAATATTTTCTTATATTTTAACAAGTCATGAACCCTGACATCATGAAAGCCTTGTCTGAGAGCACACACACAGATTCCTAAACTGAGTTTACTGTTAAATCAGGGCAATCTAGGAAACCATCAACAGTCCTTTTCTACATGTACATTAGTGAGCAGCCAGAAATGAGCCTGAGGCTTGGTTGAACAATTTCATACAAATTACAGTTACACTGTACTAGTCTTAGTCAACCTAAGCCCCCAGTTGGTGCCTTAATTCATGGCTGTGCTCTAAGAATAGGTGAAGGGAGCCAAGTGCTCTGAGCCTGTGAAGCGAGGCTGCCTGGTGTATGCTTTCTATGAAAAAACCAAGGGTGCTTAATTCCATTTGACAAAACTGACCAGCCAGGCCATTACCATTTAATCAAAGCTATCAAACCAGATCAGTCAAATCCTAAATAGCATGCATGAAGGAAATCATTTTTATCAAAAACTCTTGGAAAAAGCCTAATTCATTTTCAAAAGACCGGTCCAGCCTTGGTCCGGCAGGGTTGTCAAAGTAAGCTGCCTGTCCAGGGATATTTTATTTAAAAAATGCCATCTGTAAAGAAATGACACTAATCAAGTAGGTGGCGTTTTTCGCCAGCAGCCGGCTACTTTTGACAACCCTGTCCGGCTGGCTAGTTTTGACTTTTGGAAAGCGCCAGCTATGATTTTTTAGTTGCCTGGGTGAAAGAGTTAGCTGCTAGAGGCCAACACATACTGCAAGAACACAGCCTTAATTTATTGCAAAAAATTTCATTCTGTACACACTTGTAATACTCTGCTGCAGTCTCAAACTCGCCAAGAAAGACGTGAGCATTTCCTAGATTGCTGCAAGCTCTTCTCTCTGCTGGTTTGTCATTGAATTCCTCTGCAATAGCCAGCCTCTGTAATGCCAGAAGAAAAATTATAATAGTTAGAATAAAATTAATGTTCTATTACTGCATGCTTATAGCGACATAAATTAAAGCAAATAGTCAAGTGTTCGCATCAATCATTAAACAAATTGATGGCATCTGCTGATAATGCAATGGGAACTCTCGTAAACAGACACCCTCCGGATGCTGGCTGCCTAAGAGAATGGTTCTTGTATCAGCCACTTGAGGTGTAAGGGTTAGATGGCTGCTTACGGGAACTTGCACAGCTACAAATAAACATTGGGAATGTAAAAAGGAACTTTTTGTTAGTGTTTGGTTATTGTATACTGTTGTTCTAATGGTGGTGTAATCCAATCACAAGCATAAAATTCAAGTGGTGATTTGAAGAGTAACTGGACATGTACATGAAAAAACACAAACAAACAAACAAACACTGAAACTGATATAAAATAAATATATTCATCGTGATGAACAGTGAGTTAAGGTTGATCTATTACAATCCAAGAATCAGAGGCAAATGAGATTTCATTTCATTTTGAGGGTCTGCTTAAGGGAGCTTAAAAACAAAGCTAAAATCTAACTTGTAAATCCTGAAAGTGTCTGTGACCACTTACAAGAAAGTCCGCTTACAGGAATGTAAAAATACAGAGTTTGTATGGGAGTTGAAACAGGGTGAAGGTGGCTGTAAGTAGAGCTGTCCACTTGTAAGAGTTTCCATTGTAGAAATGCCGGGGCTTAGAACCCCAGTCCTTCCCCCCAAGAAACAGGTCTCACCCCTCCCCCTAAGCACGGACGACTGACGAAATGCATCAGCTACTCTGCCCAGAGCAGTCGACTGTACTTCTAATAATTTATTTAAACCCTTACCTCCTCGTGGAACATGATAGCCAGTTCAAAGTTTCCAAGGAGATAGTGAGTGTTGCCCAGATTGCCACAGGCTCTTCCTTGAGCCCCTCTATCCCCAAGTTCTTTTACAATGGCCAGATTAGCCCTGAAAATAAATCAAACAAACATGTCAAGGCTCATTCAATTACATGCAGTGCATGCAGAGATGTCAACCGCAAGAGATCTTCAATCTGAAGTCTCTCTATTTTGCACTACCCCCCTCCCCCTGAATGTCAACAGCCCCAACACCCTCACCCCCCACCCACAAATTGGCCCAGTCGCCATGGCTTACGACATTACCAGAAAGTTCTGAAAGTAATGAGGTTAGCACCCTTCTGCTGTCGCTACTTTTGGAGGCTTGCTACTTTTGGGGGTCGTTACTTTCGGATGGCTAAAACCTGTACTCCATGTGGGCACTTCAGAAAATAAAATCGCAAAAAATGTGAAAGGAATACTTTTCGAATAAAGGTAATGTATATCCTGTACTTTAAGAGTTATGAATAGGAATGTCAAATAATCATTATTAATAAACCATGGATCATTGTGGCTTTTGTTCAGGATATATCTATCATATCCATTTTTTTTTTTTTTGTAAAAAAGGAAATTAGTTTTAAGGTCTCTACTTTCAGAGGGTTGCTATTTTCGGGGGGATTGCTACTTTCCGGATTTGATAACAACTGTTACATTTGGTCACTACTTTCAGAGATCTGCTACTTTCAAGGGGGCGTTACTTTCCGAACTTTACTGTATAGGAAGTCTTACATGATGTACATGCTATCAAAATTCCCTTTCATCATTGTAATGACAAAAATAATCTCTGTCTGTGACTAAATATTTGCAAGAATGTTCCAGAAACCATATTATGAATAAAAAAAATGGGCTAAATTTCAAACTTAACCACAGAAAAGCTCAAAAGTCCGTTTTATCGGGGAGATTTGGTGACCTTTGCGGAAGAGCGGCAGATCAGTGCCGTATCCAGGACACTCCCGGATAATCCAGGAGAGTTGGCATATAGGTGTATGATCATTCAAAGGAAATGTTCAGGGACAGTAGCAATAAAGACCATAAGTACACAAGGTAGGTGGAGTATAACCGTCCAGGTGAGAGTAGTACTGGAAAGGATTGTTGTTGACAGTGACTGACACTTGGAAACCTGTACGATAGTCATCTTCATCGTCAAGGTGAGTTGATTGTGTTAAACCAGGGCTGTCACTAAGATTTCAAGTTGCCCGGTTTATGCAGTTAGTAGGTGGGGAACTGGACAGACAGGGAGTCCTTTTGATCTCATTTCCCTTTTGTTTCTTATGAGAGTAGCCGAGGCTTGCGCTCATAGTAGCCGGGTGAAATCCACCACCCTGGGCCCTTAGCGACAGCCCCATTTAACTCTGCTTATTGATCTGATTGGTCAATAAAGTCACAATGTTATTGGTCATCTGTCGGTTAACCCTTGATGTTACTGTCTATGAAGACATGTGGAGTATGCATAGCCAATAACATTGCGTTCATGTTCCACCTACTTATGAAATGACCCTGGGTTCAAACCTTTCACAATAACAACCATCATATCAATTGAAAATAACATTTAGCAATTGTGTTGATCACAGTAGTCACAGTGTACCTTGAGGCTGGTTTCCCTATAAATCACTGCTTAATAGGAGAAAACATTGTCTTACTCATAAAATTCAATTGCTCTTTCCAGTGCCAATCGAACTTCATCAGGAAACTCTCCAGGGTCCTGGTGAAAGTTTCTTCCAAAGTGTTTTCCTTTAGCATGGTACACATTCCCTAAGTTATATAAAGCTCTTGCTTCACCAATCTAGGAGATAAAAACATTTTATAATATGCCATATTAATAACAATCACTGAAACTTTCTTCCTCAAGTTTGTGAAAGATCCACTTGAGATGGTATGTACATGTTACAGATAAAATTTGATTTTAGGTTAATTTTGATGTAACCAGTAGGTTGATTCACAATTTCCAATGTCTCCAAGCCCTAAAAAAACAAAGGAAATTTAGAATCAACCCAGGTTAAATTTTTTTTACCTGATTCTGATACAGTCAAACCTCAGAGAACAGCTCTGTATATAATAGTGGTCACCCTATATATTATGGATAACTTCCCGAAATTTTCAATTGCCTAATATTTTCTGCAAAGTTGACCTGTATATAGCAGTCACCCTGTTATAACGGTCAGCTTGCCATTTCCCAAGGGTGACCGTTGTACACAGGTTTGACTGGATCAAATTTCATCTCTAACATACACATCATCCATATTTGATAACCTTTTCCAACAATAATAATAATAATAATAATAATAATAATAATAATAATAATAATAATAATAATAAAAATAATAATAATAATAATAATTTTATTGAATGCTCACTGGTTGACAGTTTTTCTCAGTAACAGTTCATACAACATGCTGAATCAGAACACTACAAGAGTGCTGTGAATGGTTGTTACCTGTGATCTATCATCAGGGTGGCAAAGGGGTTTTTTCTGTGACATGTGATGGGACCCAAATTATCAGCTTGATGCCTGATCGAGCCTGGCAGTGTGATGTGTGATTTACTACTTTCACAAAGCGTGACGCACGATTTTCCTTTGAAATTTCTGTGATGGTTAATGTCATTTGAAACTAGAAGCAGCGATATTAAAAATACTTAGGTAGTTATGACACCAACTTCCTGCCATGTTTTCACGTTCCTCGACCTCTGATTTCCTCAGATCAAATAATAATAGGATACTTGTTAATGTAGTTAATATTTCATTTTATTTTTCTGTGGTGTGTGCTAGCTTAAAAAAGTCAGCAAGATGTGTGATAGGTACCCACCCCTTTGCCACCCTACATCATCAAGGCTTGAAAACAACTTGAATTCCCACAAGAAGCTCTCAGATGTTGCTTACCCAGGGCCACTTCTCGCTTATCTTAGTTAAGGTGATGTTACACAAGACAATTCACAACAATGATTTTTAGTGCAACACAGTGTTGCGTCCTTGTTGCGACATTGTTTCAAATGGTTGCAACATTGTTCCAATATTGCAACGCTGTTTTGCACTTAAAATCGTTGTTGCAAATCATTCCGTGTAACATCACCTTTAATGATTTGTTTTTGCCTTGCCAATTGGGCAAATGAACTTTAAAAGTTACTTGCCCAGCAAGAAAATCTACTTGTGCCAGACTAAAAGACAGGGCTTTTTTTTGAGTCCTGTATTACGCATCCCTGATGTCAAGATAATTTTTCCTTTGTTCTTTTTTTTCAACAGGGCATACAGTTGTTACAGTCGTGAGAAAGCTTACAAGTCTATTCCAACCTAACTTTTGATAAACTGCTAGAATATCCTTCCAAGTTCCTTTATATTTCTAAGGAAACAAACTGCATGCACCACTCTAATTTGCAAAAAATTCCCATTAGCTACTGTAGCTTCATTTTAATATATCATAGAAATGGGGCAACAGATGTTGAAAACTCGTTAAGACATGAAAGACCCCTCAGTGGTAACAATGAGTATTATTCTAGCTTTTTCTTCAGTGGCATTAACTAAACAATAACCAAGTTTTACATGTACATAAACTGGAAACAGGGCTGAGTTCCTAACTTGTTGCCTACTAGCCCAAGTAAATATTTCGCTTAGAACCAAGGTAGAACAAACATGTAAAGTCTATGTCAACAAAGTATGACTTTTTATCTAATCCATCCCAAGCCCGAAAGGTATTTGTCAACAAATAAAAAACATAGACAGTAGTGCAGCTGATTTGTGAAGAAACATTGAGCAATAGATGGCATGTTAAAACATATAAATATAACTTCACTGCAGAAGAGCTGTTTGGTTCACTGTTTAATAATACCCTCATTGGAAACAACCATAAAAATTTGAGACTGTTTGATGGGAATGAATAATATTATTTAGAAAGTTCACTTAATTAGCACGAACTGAAGCCTTACAAAAACAAAACAAAACAGAAAAAAAGAAACAAAAACCAAAAACAATTCAAAACAAAACCAAATAGGAAACATCGTCTGTTTCTTTATCCCCTGAGCTACGCATTGGGTATTTAAAGTAATTTACATATTACTGCCATAATCAACTTACATAGCTTGGTTACTAACTTACTGATAATAGTTATGAAACATCACGTTTGAATAAAGTATGATTAAACTTTCCCCAAATTGTCAAATATGAAACCGAAAAATTCGTTTATTGAAGGATCCGAGTCAAATCAATCGAGACATAAAAACAATTAACCAAACTTTGATTACCATGAAAAGACTAATAAATAATGAAATGTACACCTTCAGTTTTTACGTACATTCAGTAAAAACCCTGGATACAAAAAATTTAAAAGTGGGTCAGCGACGCATTTCTTTATCCAGGAAAAAATGTCGCTCAATTTGATTATATCTTACTGAAAATTCAAATGATTAGCTTTTAATATTTCAATATGTTTCAGCTTGCAACGAACAACAAGAAGCACGGGTTTGTTCCGAAGAGCGCTCCCTAAATGGCGATCAATGATCGCTATTTTGCCGTCAGCACTTGCCAAATTTACTGTATGAACATTTGAAAACCGAACTGCAAGGACCAGGTTTGAATTTCTCCCATAAATACATGTAAGTTAAAAGAAAGTAGAGCGAAAAAGAGTGAATTCGAAATTACCATTCGATCTTTGATGTGTTATCTAAATCGAATTCTTCAGCGAGACTATAGCAACAATACTACACTCTTTATCGTTTTAATCACTTACTAAGCTCGATAAATTGTGGCAACAGAAACAAATATATCGATCGCATGCCGTTGAAAACACCTGTCCAAGGAACCAGGTACTATGCAATATAAACTTCCGATAACAAAGAAGTGCAAAAAATAGACGACTATAAAATTGGCTCAATTTCAATCAATTCCATTGTGCGCAGATGATGACTCCATGAAGTCCGTGACCATTCGATTTCTTCACCTTTGAACTCAATTGCACCATTAAAATTACTTTCCGCGTCTTATTGCCGCTTGTTACGAGAGTTATAACCTTCAGCCAATAAATTCTTTAATCTCACCTTATCGCCAAGCTCCCGCGAGATATCAAGATGTCGAGTACAGCAGACTATAGCTTCGTCAAATTTGCCCAAAACCTTCAACGTGTTTCCAAGATTCCCGCTCGCTTTGGCCTCCCCAACTTTGTCTCCGAGCGTCCTAGCTAATGTAAGATCATGACGATGGAATTCCAAGGCTTTCTCGTATTCTTGGAGGTAAAAATAAGCGTTTCCTAATTGACTATACACAGCACTTAACGTTTTCAAATCTTCAGTTCCAACTTGAACGGCTGCTTCGAAGAAGCTTACCCCGGCGCGACAATCGCCAGCCTTACAGAGTCTTTCTCCCTCTAAAGCCAGCTCCATGCATGAAGCTTGAACTGCCATTGTCTCCTTTAGGACTCAGAAAACCATAGACTTCTAGTTTAGTGGCTGGTTGTCAAGAACAGAAAAAATTTACAGCGGAGCGGTAACTAACAGAAGATTTTCGAGAAGTTCATGCAATTACCGTATTAAACCGCTGCGGGCTTTGTAATAAATTATTATTTAACTAGTCCCAAACGTATTCTGCATGAAGACAGCGGTAAAATAGTACATCGCAACTCCACAAAGCAGTTAAGTCGAGTTAAGTAACTTGTTACCAATGGAACTGATTGCAGCCTAAGCATGTATGTTGATTTCTGAATGAGTGATTCACTGAAGAAACGTTCCAAAAATGGTTCCTTGCAAATTTTCGAAACCGGCCTAACTCGACCCAGATCGCTTGCAAAGTGACCTCCAGATTTCTGGGCGGGGTGGAGGAGGCGCGGGGGAAATGACAGAAAAAAAAACCGCTACACAAGTGATGGCCTCCCAAGATTTGATGAGCCGAAACTGGAGCCCATAACCTTGATCCTGCGCTGCAGAAATTATAAGAGGAGCTGTAAGTAAAAGGGCGCATCCGTGACCTTCATAGAGAAAGAAGCCATCGGGCTGGAGGGAGAGATTACGGTACCGTAAACTGTAGAGAAGACGAGGCAGTGAGGAGGAAACAGGAAACATCAGGAGCCGATCGGCTCCTGGGAAACATGTTGAACCACGAACCTGAGTGCCAGAGCATTCTTTTAGTTAGTTAAGTTTCATCCTAAGTATTTCGAGAACGGACCTGGAGGGAGGGTTAAAACTAGAACGTCGCTAACTGAAACGCAGATAGCTTGTGAACATGCTCTCTGTTTCGGGGAAGGGTGAAAAAATTGCATGGAGAGGGAGGGTTTCCTTCCCCCTCCTCGGGTTTTACGATCACAGAGACTGAGTGTTGGTCCTTATAACCTTTCGGAGATCTGCTGCCCAACCACACATTTGGTTACTGTATGAGCAGCATGGTGTCTCCGGGTTTTGAAAAGTTAGTGTTAGTTTAATTGTAGGAATGTCGAGTTTGACCATTCCATTATGTACTTGAAGGATTTTACTGTACCGGTGGACTTCATAGGGGTGGGGCCGAGAAGAGACCGCGGTGACCTTTTTTTCGGTAATGTTTTCTATTATTTTCCAAACAATTCTCAGTGAAATAAAAAGTATATATAGCTGGAAAGTGTTCTGGTGGCCCGTTTCTGAATATTCTGGATCCTCCCTGCACCTGGCCCTCCAGTTTGCTGCATGCTCCAGTTGCAATAGACATGCAATAGATGTCAGTCCGATCCTACACGGCTCAGAGAAAAGAAAGTGCAACCGCGGCGATCTCGCGTGAAGCGCGCGCTACTTACTCGTTTTTGCGACGTGCACACGCGCTCGTCCCATGAGACCCCACGCGCTGAAAATTACCCACGCTGCTTTGCCCCGAAAACAAAAAATGGCGGGCTGTCATGGTAAAGTCATTTACCCGAAATAGATGAATGATTTCAAGCCGTTTAAAAGTGCCCAATTACAAAACACAAGAGAATTCTTTTGTCATAAATGTAGACAAGTCTTCGATCCAGTGAAATCCCTCATCTGGTTTTATAAACGCACCTGGTTATGGCGGAAGTTCGGTTGTTGTGTTGTGCTTCCCTTTGGTCACCAACTTAGAGTGTCGTTGTTCCATGGCTTCATCGACGTTTCGTGGTCGGCGCGTCGTTGATCCCATACCACTCCAGCGTGGTCCTTTGCCAAGGGATCGAAAATACCCCTCGTCTTTTTCAGGTAGTCGTTTTAAACGTTATTTCAACAACGCGCACAGTTTTCCCCGAAATAAGTTTACTTTCACTTTGTTGATCTTATGTAAGGTCAGATTTCGATTAAAGCTCACGCTTTTGTTTTGATCAAATCGATCTGTTTATTAGAATTACAGGGCCGTGCGGTTGAAAGCAGCGCAAAACTTAAATTTTAGTGAACGAATTTCATTTCTCAGTGTCATAAGGTACATAATCTTTCCTCTTTGTAGATTTGGCAGCTGCATGGGAAAATGTCGGAGAAGTGAAGTCTGCGGTAAGTGAAATTTAAGCCATTTTGTCTGGTTTCTTTTCGGCTGTTGTCTGGACTGGTTTTCCTGTGAAATAAACAAGCGATTTGTATTTACTTTTTTCAGTAACATTAAGCTTGTTACAGAAAGTGTTCGTCTGTTTTTAAAACTTGTCCCAGTCTTTAAGGTCATATTTTTCTCAAGTTTGTTTTGAGCCACATTATATATGCCTTTGTTTCCATTGTCCCGGTAGAAGTGTTTGTTTAACGAAGTCATCAATATAAAACATGGTCATACTTTATAAAATCGACTAGCGTCAGTACAATCAATAGCAATCAATATTTTAATAGTTATCATAGATAACTAGTTGTTACAGTTTCTTAGAAAATAGGAATTTTACCACCTATATACAACTGAATTTGCACAATAGAGGAAGATGTTCCCTTATTATGGCTGCTTCTGTGAGTGGGCTAGATGAAGTAAATCCTGCATTCTTTTGGGCTACCTTAGTGTACAAGATACGGAAGGCCTGTCTTGCCCACTTGGAGTTTTCCACATTGGTGCCACAAGGAAAAAAAGTTCTCTTGGCCACTACAAATTCCTTATTTGACTGAGCTTGTTCGGTCAAGATGGCTGCTGAGTCTCCCACGCAGACGTTCTTAGGCGTTCATCACATGTTCTTGCCCCACTAACATCTGCTGAAATGAGTGGTTAAATTCCTTTCCCATTGTTTGCAAATATCAGCTGGAGCTCACTTGCAGATTATCGGAGAACCAATCCGCACTGTTGAAGTCAAAGTGTTAATTAATTTCTTATGTAAGGTGCAGTTGAATATTTTCATAGAAACTGTGCGGTACCAATAATAATAATAATAATAATAATAATAATAATAATAATAATAATAATAATGTATCCCTATTTCCCTTTCATTGATTATTTGCTATGCTATTTTTTCGCCCATTCCTTCTGATTACTATTAAAATGCCATCTGAGTGTGTGACTATATGTGAATGTTGATTTTGTTGTTGTTGTTTTCAGCTACAAGCTGCAGAAGCCAGGATTAATGAAGCAAATGCAGGACTTGGCTCTGAAGTGGAGCAAAATGGAGAAGTTGATGTTTCACTACAAGAGGTGTTCTCAGAGAGGCAAAGATATGGGAGAGTTGCCAGGTATGAACTGAGGCCCAGTCGCTTTGGACAAGCTGCGTCTTCTGTACCCTCATTTGGAGAAGACCAAATTAATTCAAGGAGAGTTCCTGATTTCCCTTTGGTAAGGATGATATCACTTTCTTACAATCTTAGTGTCCCTTTTCCTTTAAAATGTAATATCAGTAAACCACAGTTGACTCTCTGTTAATGGACACCTACAGCAGGGTCATCAAAATGGGTTAGTAACTGGCGCTATCGCCGGCTACTTTGAGGTTTTCACCAGCTGTAAATTGTTGGAGAAGAGAAAAGAAAATGGCTGATTAAAAAAGTTATAAAATAGAAAAATAAAAATAAGTTATTTTAATCATGTCCCGAATGTTCTTTTTTGGGATTTTTAACGTGTTTTCAAATCCGTTTTCACGTAGTTCTTTCTGTAGCTGTAATATGATACCACGCAGTGATTAAAAATAGCATAGATGCATGCGACAGGGTTTGCTTACATTGTCTTTAAATAATCTTTCGCTGAGAATGAAGAATAAAAGACACATGAAAGCTTTTAAGTGTCTCTTTTTTGGAAATTTGTACGCGTTGGTGTTCTATTTTTTATTTTGAAACAAAATATTTAATGTCAAACAAACCTCTGGTTTTCGCACTCCTCTGGCATGAGTTTGCATTTGAAACTGAATGAAATCAGTTGGTTCCTGCCTCTCTTTTCTCCTCTCTTAACTTTTAATAAGACTGACAGCATTCTTAGACTGACACTTAGTGTCAGTCCCAAATGTGTCCGTCTTAGAGAGATTTGACTGTAATGGAAGACAGAAAGCAACTTTAGGTGTCAGTCCTATTTGACTCTCTATAAGACCGACATCTCTCTGAGATGGACACTTAGATAGGCTCGGTCCCAAAGTTGTCCATCTTAGAGAGATTTGACTGTAATGGAAGACAGAAAGTAACTCTAGGTGTCCTATTTGACTCTATAAGGTGTCCTATTTGACTCTATAAGACAGACATCACTCTAAGATAGACACTTAGTGCTGGTCCCAAAGGTGTCCGTCCTATTGTTGTTACTGAATGTTACAATAGTATTCTTTCATTTTTATTCTCACAATGGTATCTTGTCCTATTTTTTTTGTTCCACAGAGTATCAATAGACCATCCGAGTCATCTAGCAGAGCTCCTGTACACACTCCCCTTCTGTCTCCACCTTCTAAGGATAGCCATGATAAGGTTGCAAATGGCGGATTTTCAAGAAATCGAGGGCCTTCCTATTCTGCTCACCCTGCTGAATCTGAAGTGCGAGATCCTGGTGTAGCCACTGCGTATTCTTCACTTTATACTGCAAATGATCCCTTGGGCCGTAGACCGCCTATCAGGCTTTATGGAAATACCCTTTCAACAATCCCATCTGCTTCTAGCTTTGAAGACTCCTTAGAAATTGGAGAGAGTTCGTCAAGAGTGCATCAAAATGAAGCATGCTCAACTTCCTCCCTTGGACTCAGACCTACAATAGCAAACAATTCAGGTATTGTTTTTCTGGCCTCGGTTGGTTAGATGTTGGATAGCACTGTATACAGGATAAATCTGGTGGCTAGTTTTTAGGAACTTTTATCCAGAAATTTTAACTTTTCTCGAGATTTAGAAATTATTTTCTAGGCCTGCAATAATTTTATTATTTGCTCCTTTGAACAGTTGTTTTACTGAAAAAGTCATTGGGTTCCCCTGTGTAGAGCATGATTTGCCCATGTTTGCTAACCTGTTGCATCTTAATCCCTAAATATTAACCTTCACATTCTGATGTTTGTGTTCAGATGCTCTTGCAAGATTAAAAGAAAGAATAAAACAGCAAAAAGAGCAAGCTTCAAGGCTGAGTCCAACTGATAGTGCTCAAGGTAATGCTGTCACTAAATAATTGTGTACATAAATAATTAATTGGAGTTAAGTTCAAAATGCAAAACCATTCATTCTGGGAGCAAGTCAACTAATTCTAGCCTAACACCTACTATTCTGTTTTTTTTTTTGTTTCTTTTCATCTGTTCCTTCCTAATAGAAGATCCTCAGGGGATGGTTTTACATATTTTGTTTTGATGAGCAAAGTGGAAAAATGAGCGCAAAATGCAATTTATTTGTTTCATATGATGAACAGAAAAGAAAACTGACAAACTTGCCTCATAGCGCTCGACTAGTTGAGTCATCAATGCTACTTTAGTCCTGTCATCTGCTTTTCCTCCTTATCATATTTGTAAAGAGCTTCTCCCAAACTTTTCATAACCTTTCACTTGTTTAAAGCAGAATAATCATGTGTACATTTTCAAAACTGCGAGGTTGAGTCTTTCTTAGTCGTGATAACTTTTTTGAAGATTTGTTCCAGTTTAGACATTCTCAGGTAGCCAAGAACACTAGTCTTCTCATTGTTAGTTTCTTGTTTTTTTTTTTTTTATATTGTAAAAATCTCCTGGTAAACTTTCTTTGAGCTTTCACTTGCTCAACCTGTAAAAAACTCTCAAATATTAATTCAAAACCACGTGTCATGTTAGGCAAAACAAAGAAATAATCTTTCAATTACATCATTGATCTCTGTCTGTACACTTGTTAGGCTGATTTAGCAATAGAATGGGAACGTCAGTTGACGACGGGAAAGTGCGGGGAAAGGACTAAACGCTACTTCCATTGCCCAATTTGCTGCTCTACGGTTTGTCAATCCATTTGTTTGATTTGCGCGTGCTGTCGTCAACTGACGTTCCCGTTTTGTTGCTAAATCAGCCTATTGAGAAGAGGGCTGTAACAACCAATCATTGCATTTTATTTCCCCAAGAATGACCATCATCTGTTTTCTCCTAACAATCTTAATACACTATGAAGAGAAACCGGTTATGAGAATTACCGTCAAACCTGTATATAACGGTCCTGTATTTAGCTGTCACCGGACAACTTCCCAAAATTTTCAGTTGCCTTATATTTTTCTGCAAAGTTGAGCTGTATATAGCGGTCACCCTGCATATAATGGTCACCTTGTAATTTCCCAAGGGTGAACATTGACAGGTTTGACTGTAATAAAATCACCAAAGGAAAAATGGTTTGATCTTTTATCAAATTCTCTCAACTACCTCTTGAGGGAAATGTACACTGTATGGAGGTCAGTCTAGAGAATTTGTATGTGGATATCAGGGCTTAAAGTAATGGGTTAATTTTTATACTTTGTTCTAATAGGGAATGGTTCTTCCAATCCTTCACCTCCACCAGAACAGAGACCATCTGTACAAAGCATTGATTCTACTACAGCTGCAGATTCCTACAGAGCTGATGTAGATGTTCCTGTGAGAACTGCTGGAGTGATATCTAAGAGGAAAGTGGCCTCTGCTCCTGCTGCCCCTGCTTATAAAGGTAACATGATTCTTCTTCTTGCACCATCTCAGAGTTTTCTATAGAATTTTAATTAGCAGCATGTGCAGTGAATTTGAGCAAAATATAAAAAATGATATTAATAGCTATGGTTTGTAAATGTTAAGCGTAAACATTTATTTTTCTGATTATCCGTCTTTTATCAGGTTTTAGCATTGTAGGCTCTCTCCTTTAGTTTGTACTTGATTGACAATACAACTTCAAATCTATCTGAGGGTGAATTTCTTTACTAACATCCAAATCCAGATTTTTAATCCGAAAACAGATATTTTGTTTTTTTTACTAAAATTCCAAAATGGGTTAGTGATCCAAATGATCCACAGTGGAGGTGAATTCTCTAGATCATATCCAAAACTGGATACTTTATATGTATGATCCGAAGCATTTCTTTACTTCGGATCTGGAAAGAGTGAATATTGCCAGCGGTAACTTGAAACAATTTTAATACATACATTAGCCTTTTGACAAGACTGCTTATCTTTGTGGCCATTTTTGAAACAGAATCATGGATGAAACGATTGATTTGATGTGTTTTATCAGAGTGGTAAAATCACAATACAAACAGGACCTGCATTGTTCTAGTTACAAGGAAAAAACTTTGACACAACTTTGCCGGCACATCTTGCAAGACTTTCCTTTTTCAATACATATCTTACAATCATGTGTATTTCAAGGCTGGTTTTCATTTGGCCCATCTAAAGCAGTATCCTAAGGCTAACTGTTCAGAATACGATGAAAGAGCAGCAAACTTGCAACCTTGTTAGCAGCCGTGCTATCCTTTCTCCAGTTTCTATGGAAATGAGTGAAAAATAATCCCTTTTTGGATACTTTGTTTCTTTTCTCAACGAAAAATCCTGATAATGATCTAGATTTTTTATCTGATCTTGGATTTTAGTAAAGAAACACACCCTGAGTCAGGATTTTTTTGATAGGCTTTAGTGAGGTAGAATCAAAGACCACTGTGTTATCTGAGGTGAATCGAAAGGTTAAGAGAAAGGACCCCGCAACACACAAACTGATCACAAAATCTGCAAACCAAAGACCACAGAAACCAATAACAAAGAAAGGTGAGTCATTTCCATTTCCTGTACTAATGTGATAATAACTTTAATTTAAAATTTTTGAGAAATGAAGTAATGGAACAGTTTAAATGAACCAAGCTTTTTTTTATTCTTAAATGTTGCAGTTACCTTTTATTTTCTTTTTGTTTCAACTTCATTAACATGCATTACAATACCCAAAAGCAAAACACAAAAATCAACTGAAATAACAAATTAATTGCAACATAAACATCAACTGGACTTTAGAATAATTCCTTTATAATGCCACCACTTAATCATTATATGAAAGTTAAGGGAATAACTTATCTAAGGTTATTGATTCATGACTGAAGATGAATGGCTTGATTTTGGAACAAATTCTTCTGATTGGTACCAATGAACAACTGCGTTATTTAATGGGGATGTGCAGGGGATTCCACTGGAGGTCAGCCAGTCCCTTTAAACTAATAGATTCTTAGTTTGTCTGACAATCTTGCATCCCAGCCATGAGCCCCCACACAAGGCATCCAAGTACATGTACCTGTCACACTTACATGTACTGTCTCTTAGTAGCAGACGATCCAGGGAGGAAAAAAGAATAAGAGAAAGACAGATCAGCCCTACAATGTGGCGGGAATGATTCATGTGGGCATGCACTGGTATGCCCACATGTGAGTTTTAGGGATTAATATAAACAGTTTTAAAACTTGAAAAAAAAACTTTTGAATTTGTTGCCCTTTCTTTGCAGGACCTCCAAAGGTGCAGCGAGTTATAGCTCCCCGCCGTCCTACTGATATCATCACCACGTCTTCATGGCGCTCTGGTCAGCAGACTGTTAAAAGAATTTTGGGTCCAGCCAAGAAGAAAATTTCTTCTCCTGAGGGAAGTCGACCTCAGTCAAGAAGCAGCCAGGGCACTGATATTTCAGAACCAAAGAGCTTGAATTTTCAATGGCGAGATGAAGGTGATGGGAAGAAACATGCTGGTGTTGGAGATGGAAGTGAGAAAGGTGGTGCACCAACAGATGAGGTGCTTAGAGTGACATCTCCAACTAATCAAAAGCTTGTTAATGGATTGAAGAAGGATTCAGGTAATACAGTCAACTCCCTTTATAGTGGACACTGTAAGGACCTTAAGTCAGTGTCCTCATTAGTATAATAGCGGGAGTTTATTTTGGTCAAACGTCTGCCTGGGATTTAGCGGCTGTCTGTATTATAGCGGAGTGTCCACAAGGCAAGAGTTGACTGTATAAGCCAGCATGTTGTGTTGGTATTAGTAATGTTCCAGGTTTTAGATTACATCTGATTCTTGCTTTACAGACTACTCTAAGACAATAACCTTAATACCTACCTGTAGAGTTGATCACTGCTTTTTGTCATTCATTTCCCTTGATTAACTATTAGGTACAATGTAGAAACCTCGTTAGCTTTCCAAAGATGGACACTCATATGAGAACCAGTCATTTTTGCATTCTTTATTGGTCTCATAATAGTTATAATTATTTAAAATTGTTGACATTTTTCAACAAGTTTATAAGTTTACAAGTTTCCTTTTCAAGATCAAGTGTTATAAAGGTGTTAAATCTACACTGTCCTGCAAATAGTGATCACTAGTCTGAGTGGGTAGCATTTGCATTATTGTTGAAAGATGTTCAAAAGAAGTCCATAAGACTTTGGTATTATGGTAAGGAGATCAATATAAGTGCAAAGTTCATAGAGATTAATTTCATCTTTATTCTACTTTCCTGAAACAGGATCAGATTCGGAATTATCTTGGGAACACTCTTCAGGTCATGCAAAGGAATCTGTGAGGGATGCTGAAAAAGATGTCAAGGAATTAAAGGGAAACAAAATATTATCAACAGAAGCTAAAAACATCCTGTCTGACTTGGAGCTTGACACAGATGATGAATCTGGTGGGTCTCTCATACATTATGGTACCCCTAGACACCTTGCCTTTCGGCAGCAGGACTAGCTCAGTCAGTTTGAGGGCTTGAAGGCATATTGGGAGGTCAGAAGGTTGACCTCCAGAGCTGGACCTATACTTAAGGTCTTTAAACAACTGAGAAATAAAGGTACTGCCTTTGCCCTGCAAACAGCTCGACCTTCATCCTCGACATGTGGCTGGGATGACCATGTAGAATGGTGGTCCCGTCTCCAGTAATATTCGTGCTTTTGTGCTAAATAATTATTATTATAAATTTACAGTCAATAAAGTGCTCTTTTTCTTTACCTGCAACTTAAAATTTTGACATAGGGCTACTTGATAACTGTGTAGACTCATCTGCTATACCTGCATGTGTTTCCTATTATTTTTCCAGACAAGGAAATGAAGAAGCCAGTAGCAGAACCCAAACACAAACAGACAAGAGTTAATAAACCATCCTTTACATCCAGAAGAAAGAGGCCTCTTAATTCACAATCACAAGGTCTGCATGGTCGTCCCTTGAGTGAATTTTTTGAATTTTACTTGTAAGGGTGATGCAAACAAGGAATTAACCTTGAAAATGTCTTACCTCTTTTTCATAGGTCCACCTATGTCTTCTTATCCACCCAGACAAAAAGTTAGACACTATGATACGGATGAAGTAAAGGTATGTGTTTCCCAAATTTCACAGGGTGGAAAGAAAGTCATTTTTACAGCTTGCCATTTGGGCAAGCTGAAGCTAACATTTACTAGCCCAAATGCCATTTCAACTAGCCCCAAAAACGTTTTGATAAGCAGATTGATTTCACAATTCTTCTGTAATTTGAATTCTTCAAAAAACTTCACTAGCCCGTCGGGCAAGTTGGGAACAGAATTTACTAGCCCAATTGCAAAATCCACTAGTCTCGGGCTATCGGACACTACTTTCTTTGTACGCTGTTTCGTATTGTATAATGCTGAAAAAATAGTGGTAACAACTGCATTTGCTCCTTTACTAAAAAATACATTTAATTACATGCAACAACAGAGCTGGGATGGTGCCCTGGATGTCCTGTCATGCAAGCAAGGCTGACTGTTCCTGCACCACTAAACTGACTGCTGACTAACAAGTAGTAGTTAAGGTGGCTCGATACAGTTTTTCAGGGTCAATACCTCCCAAGTTTAAGCGTAAACTACGTCGCCATAAACAAAGATTTGGAAAAATTAACACCACAGTTGTATTAGATAAAGATGAAAATTTGTTATGATCAGGGTTAGAATGACATCAGAGTTGTCATAGCAACGAAATGACGCCATTACCTATTTTACTTCCAGCAGTATTTCTCGGCACTGGGAACTGTTCTTCCCAAATCGTTTACTGGAGCTTTTACCTACGATAGCTGCCTCGATGTTCGTGAAGTTTAAGCGAAATCTGTAAGAGCGTTATCGAGATATTTTGGGATGAAGTTTTTCTGGTTAGAAATACGGTAAAAAATTGACAATCTTGATGTTCGACTGTTATCTGTACTAAACGAAGCGCTTTTGACATGCAATTTCACCTCATAGTAGTTTCAATCTTTTTAAAAACGTGTGCGAAAGATCATGGAGATACCTCCAGCCGATTGCTAGAAAGAAGGATTTGATTAGTACGTATCGGGGCGCTCTTGTTAGCCGTAATGTAAACATTTCGGTCTACTTTAACAAATTAGCGAATAATTTTTAAACCGCTCGATAAATTTTCTAAAAAATTTAACAGTGTTGAGATAAACCGTCCTTTTATTTGACCTCTTAGTTTCAAGATCATTGATATATTGTACGATAGTAAAATAAGGGCTACAATTCGCTAATATTTTGTCAGAAATTTTGTCTTTACAAGTGAGAGCCTTTTATCATTCAGGGGTATTGTCTCAAGGTTTCATTTTCACGTGAACAGCAGTAACTAACAATGCATTTGACATATGCAAAACTGCTAGCTATTGTTATGCACGAAAATGTGAAACTTGGAGACAATACCCCTGAATAATGAGAGGCTCTCACTTGTAAACACAAAATGTCTGACAAAATGTTAGCGAATTCAAGCCCTTATTTTACTGCGTTACAATATATCAATAATCTTGAAACTAAGAGGTCATATAAAAGGAGGGCTAATCTCAAGATTCTTAAATTTTCTAAAAAATTTATCGAGCGGTTTAAAAATTATTCACTGATTTGTTAAAGTAGACCGAAATGTTTACATTTCCGCTAACAAGAGTGCCTTGATACATACTGATCAAATCCTCCTTTCTAGCAATCGGCTGGAGGTATCTCCATGATCTTTCGCACACGTTTTTAAAAAGATTGAAACTACTATGAGGTGAAATTGCATGTCAAAAGCGCTTCGTTTAGTACAGATAACAGTCGAACATCAAGATTGTCAATTTTTTACCGTATTTCTAACCAGAAAAACTTCATCCCAAAATATCTCGATAACGCTCTTACAGATTTCGCTTAAACTTCACGAACATCGAGGCAGCTATCGTAGGTAAAAGCTCCAGTAAACTATTTTGGAAGAACAGTTCCCAGTGCCGAGAAATACTGCTGGAATTAAAATAGGTAATGGCGTCATTTCGTTGCTATGACAACTCCGATGTCATTTTTACCCTGATCATAACCAATTTTCTTCTTTATCTAATACAACTGTGGTGTCAATTTTTCCAAATCCTTGTTTATGGCGACGCAGTTTACGCTCAAACTTGGGAGGTATTGACCTTAAAAAACTATATCGAGCCACCTTAACTGCATTTTATTATTTTTGAACAAGAAAAGTGTGTCCTCTTTGTAGCTATGTTTGATTATTTGAAGCCTCAGTGGTTGAGTACTGTTGTAATGATTATCATCATTATTATTATAATTATTTTTATATATTTTCATTTCTTTGTCCTTAGTTGCTGCTGGAGCTGTATATTGTATTAGAGATGTTTTTGTCACTCAGTGGCATATATACTCTTAAATTCTTAATTTTTTTTCCAGAAATACATAGAAAAGCAGATAGCAGAAAGGAAAAAAAAGCTGCACGAGGACAGACTACTAAAGGAAAGGGCAGTAAAAGAGAAGAAGCAAAAGCTTGAGGTACCTTTGCTAAATATTACAGCAACATTGATTGTAAAATTGAGGAAATTTAGTTTTTGTCTCTTTAAACATTGAAATTAACACAGTGAGTGTTCATTGGGGTTTTGCAAAAAGAAGCCACCTTGATTTTGTGAATTTGTTTATTTGCAGGAATTGTACAGTAGACAAAAAAAGAACCTTCAAAGCAATCTGAATCGTAAGAGCAAGAAGTGTTTGGGGGAAACTTACTCAAAAGGTCACAGTGATTTTAGATCCATTATTTACCCGTACAATCACCCGTTTCCACAGGATGAAGTTGAGGTAATTATTTCGAAGGGATTTATGGAGGGTAAAATTTACATCTAGATAGTACTACATACTATGTGCTTGTGGTAATGCTACATGGTGATGGATTGTAATATCACCATCATTTTTATTCTCCCTAAATTATGGCATTTGCCTCTGTCGAGAGGGAGCTTAAGGAAAGGTGTCTTTGAGCAGCGCACGTCAACCAGGAGTGAGACCTCTTTCCTTTTTATACACCTCAGTGCTTCCAAATTTGTATTGCTAAGTGTCTTACTTTATAGAGACCATTTGCTTGAAAATTTGGGCAAAACCACTGCCCAAGAATGCCAAAATTACACTTCAAATCACGCACACACATTGCTCAAAAATGTCTTTGCTTAAGCTTCCTAATAATGATTATTCAAAAATTGCAAATTGGCCTAAAACTGAACAAGATAGTTTTGCATGTTTTCAAAAATAGTTACCAAAACATTCTGATTTATGAAATCTAGCAATGTTAATTGCATTATAACTTACCTCAATTACTTTTTATTGTTGTTCATTGTTTGTGTTTGAAGCATTACAGTGAGGATACTGGAGTCAGTGAATCAGATAAAGGTAATCTGCTATATTAACTACATTATACCTGATATCATTAACTTCAAAGTCCTCAAGCTGTTTCTTTAAAAGTGTTAAGATAACAAAAAAAAGTAAAGTTAATGTTTTTCATAAGTTGACTGGTCTTGATTTTCAGAGAATCTAGACATTGCATCCTTCAGAGGACTGCCAGCTTATCCATCTTCCCAGGAACACAATGGCCACAATGTTTCAAGTTCTCCTTCAGAATCCAGTGAAGATGGATCCATGTCTCCAATGCCTGCTAGGCTTGATGTTAGTGAAGATCAAGGACGTGTTCCTTGTGTAACAAGTGTTTCTGTTGGAGCCAAGCCCGTTGATATCAGACCCTCAGCATATGTTGGCTTTGCTGAAGGTATTAAATGTTAATACTGATTTTTTTATGAACTGAGCTCTGATGGCTCAATGTAAACTAGCTTGAGGCATTTGAAGTTGAATGCCTTTACTTTGTAAATACTGCATTAGATTCATAGCTTTTGTAGCTAAGAGAGAGCTAAGAGAATTGTCCTTATTATAGAATGTTTAAGGATTTGTTTTCTCAAAAATAAAAACGAGCTAGCACCCCCACCCACCCCGCTCCCCCCCAAAAAGGTACAGGACTGATTTGAATGGAAAACTTTGATGAACAGTGTCATGTGAAAATGCACCTCTTTAACTAGTGTGACCACACCATGAATTAATGTCAATTCCTATCCTGGTGTTCCTTCTTATTTTGGTGAAGCTTTTGCTTTATTCATGAATGGGACTTACCTCTGATACTTCAGAAAAATGTACAATGTAGTTTCAAGTGGTGGTATTTTTCCTTTTTTTTATGTGCTGTCTCTAAAGAAAAATCAGGAGATGACGTTAAAATGACCAGACATGACATGGAACCTCGATCAAACAGTCCAACCCGTCTAGGTGCCATATCTTCAGCAGGTGTGTTTAAATAAGTAAAATGATGTTCAGTTGCTCATGCCAAAAATATAAGGAGAAAATGAAGAGCTTCAGGAACTGAACGCTGCTAGAAGAGATCTCAGCAGGAGATTGATAAACACAAAAAATTCTTTAATGTGGAAGTTGCTTGTACTTTTTTCACCCCTCATTGTATTTAGACTACGACACTTGCTGAATTGCATTTTATCTCCTCCTTCTTGTATAGCCCAGTTGGTTCTAATCCTGACAGAAAGACTGTTGGTAACTAACCCTGTATTTACACTTTCTTACCTTGAACAACTCGGTCCAGGATGATTTGTTCATAGCAGTGTATTTTGTTGTTGTTGAATTTTTGTTGGGTGGGGTAGGGCAGAAAATGGTGGTTACAATTCAATTTCCAGTTACCCATGTCAAGATTGCTTTCCAGTGGCATTTTGTTGTATGACTTTATCAAAGGTCACTACTGTGTACTTCTCTTGATGTCATCTAGTTTCACTTTTTGCATCCCTGATTATGGATCTTAAATGTACAGTAGTGATGTTGTTTGAAAGTTAAAGAACCCTTATTATCAAGGATCTCTGGTTACATGCCCTCCCAGATATAAGCACCTCTCTAGCTTGTATCAATGACGTTTTTGAAGCTTTAAGAAGCAAGTAAAGTCAAAAAGTATTCTGATCAGCACTGCTATGTAAGCCCCCCATTTTTTGAGCCCTCCTGATACCCCCTTCAAAGTTGTATAACCCCAGGGGTTATAAGCAGGGTTCTCGGAAAGTTCTGAAGTAGACGGCTGAGTTGTCAAAGTAAACGGCCAGTCCAGGGATATTTTATTGACAAAACATCATCTGTAAAGAAATTCCAAGCAGAGTAGCCAGCGGATACTAACCAAGTAGACGGTGATTTTCACTGGCAGCCAGCTACTTTTGACACACCTGATAAGGGGAAATTTATGGTAGTTGCAATGTCAAGGGAATTCAGGGCCTTGTTTCAATCAGTGTATTTTAAATTACTGAAAAACATTATTAAGATTATGCCTTCTCTTTGCAGGGAATAGTGAATTGAGGCCTATGAGTAGTCCACCGAGAGATGACAGAATCGCTGCCATTAAACAGACTGCAGCAGAGCTGAAACACCGTTTAGAGTCTGAGGCATGGAGACTGGGCTTAAACCTGCAAGCTACAGGGCTTGGTAAATTAGATGAGCAGCAGCCACTGACTTCAGCAACAAGTGGGGACTACACTGTGTTCAAGGGTGCACTCCCAGGTTGGCGAAACTAAAAAATAATCATTGTAGCCTTCAATAAGCAACCTCTGCCTTTTGGGGAGAGGGCTAGTTAGGGGACACTTAAGGGTGTGATCATGGGACTCTGAAACCACTTACCTGATGTAGTACAGTATAACATATACATAGACGGGTACTCTCTCCTGATTTCAATGCCTGTTTTAGATGTTTCTGTCTCTGTAAACTCCCCAGCAAAGGATAACATTTGTATGCTCTTTTCAGACTAAGCTGTTTGAAAGCTGTTTTCTTCATGTATACTGATGCGGATGCTCACTAATCTTAAGCTACATTGGAGTGGCTATGTTGTCGCCTTTAGGCAATTACTCATTAGACATTCACAAAACTAAATGAGTAATCAAAATAATAATGAACTTACTTTAAATGACCTAATAAACACCCGGGCATCTGTTTGATATTTGGGGCCCAAGTGGGAGCGTTTAATAGATAGGAGGCATTTTAAAGAGAGAGACATTTATTCTCATAACTGTAACAAGCTCAACAAAACTAATATGCTTTCGGCAAAAATATCAAGCAAGAGGGTTTAAAAATTGCGGAATATCCACTCCATCATTTGATACATCTAGGCCATCCAGAGATCCATATTGGTCTTTCAAATCTTAACATTGATGTCAGAATCCTTGCTCATTGTAATTGTGTTGCCATCATTAGTTTATCCTATTCTTTACGTAACATTGAACAAGATGAAATACACAAACCCTGGTTAATCAAGCAAGAAACTGAATCAGAATGAATTGAATTATTGCCCCTTTTTGCTAATTCCTAGTATTTTAAAGTAATTCTCATGGGTGCATCTATTAGACAAGGAGGGTTTATTACAGAGGGGCTTCTAAAAAATAATGAAAAATTTAACAGCATAGAGGGGCCGTTTATTAGATAAGAGGTGTTTATTTGGAAGTGGGCGTTACCATTTATCAGGTCATTTACGTTGTATGCATGCACAGACTTAGTTTAAGCCATCAGTCTCCCCTTTGCCTTAGCCTGGCTTGGCTAGTAGCGGAATATGTCAAGCTATCCTGTTCATGGTTTATGTCACATAAGTTCAAATAAGATTATTTATTATTAATTAAATTATTTCTGTCCATTAGGGGTTGGAAATCTTCAGGAACAAGCAGAACTAAATGAAGAGCTGGTAAGATACAACCACAAAGGTGTTAACTCAAGTTTTATGTGAACAGTTATTCAATGTCATGGGGACTATTCCTCGTGAAAACTGCCATTTTTGTATTCCTGTCTTTCCAAGACATTTTTTTATGCCATATTCATTTCATATTCCATTGTAAATTGGAATTGTTTTTTTGAAACCAGTCCTTTGATTAACTGATAGAGTTCCATTTGTATTTATGTTTTGATTTTTTTTCATTTATAACCAAAACTCTTATATCTTTAACTTTACCTTCCTGGAGATAGTGGTATTGTAAGTGTTCTTCAGAAAAAATCCCCACATTGACAGATAATTATGTTGAAATCAAACACTGTAAGGCATGGTTCTTGATAGATCAAATGTAGCAAGAATCTTAGTAATCACCAGGACAGAAAACAAATGATCTTGTCATTAATATTAATGTTAATCAATATTAAGTCGAACTCAGCAACATGCGTACTGCTTACGTTATGCACATTCCCAACACATTGAGTCACACCTCGGCAAGAAACAACCGCAAGCAAAAATTCCAATAGCGTTTGTCTTCAGTCAACTTCATTTTAATAATGTTACTTCACATGCTCTTTTTTACGGTGGCCATCTAGTTGTGCGCAGTAATAAATGCGCAGTGACAAAACCAGGGAATCACCTTAAAGCTAGTTAAAGCTACAGAGAAAGGAAAGAAGTTGAAACAAGGATTAAAAGGTCACACCTGGGAATCAAACTCGGAACTTCCACACAGAAGGCCGCGCATTTACTGACTGTGCCAATTGAAGAGATGATTATCCACCGTTTCACACAATTAAAAGCCTTGATTATGGTCCCCTCACATTGATTAGATCTTCTTTGTTTGTAATCAGGATAACAGAACCAGTGCCGCCACCACTATTCAAGCTGCCTTCAGAGGCCACAGTGTGCGGCAAGGCTTAAACTGGAAGCTACCTTCTGGACGTACCCTGAGGTCCACTGTAAGGCAAGGGCTGCATCAGAGGTCAGGAATCTTGGGGACTGGAGCATCAGAGTCATCTCAATACTCCACAGCGTGGGACAATGATGACAAGAGTAGTATATCCGATATCAATACCTCATACAGCTCAGCAAGATCTAAAGTAAAATCACCTACACACAGTTCAAGGAGCTTAAAGGTATTGTGCATGCAGAGATACAAATAAATTAGAATGAGTGGTGTGTTTATAAATTTTAAACTGGTTTGAAAATTTCACACCAGTTTGAAAAATTTAAACCAGTTTAAATAATTCAAACCAAACAAAAATTTGAACCACAACACATGTATGGATGTACCCTCCTTGGGTAAACTCCCAATAATATTATTCTTCCCATTGTTCATCAGATATTAATGGATAACTTAGTTATCCAAGTAGCAGCCTGCCTATTCGAAATTTGATATTTCTATGCCATTGGTACTGTTTGCCAGATACATTGTGTAAGAGGTAGGACTTTTCACTGACTGTTTATTCTTGTTGTAGGATGGCAGATCGTCAAGTACAAGAAGTCCATCTCTTCTTGAATCAGAAAAAAGAAAACACACTCAAGGTATGACCCGTTCTTTTTGTATGCACAACCCCCTAGGGGGGTACTCCCCTATACATGTATATGCCTATTTCCAGGAATACCCCCCTCCCCTGGGGGGGAGTGCAACCCTGTCTTTAAGGTTACCAGATACCTTCAGAGGTGTCACATGTGCAGGAGATGTAGCACATTCTGGTTAAATTGCAGTTACCTAAAACCCCATGTCAGGTTAAAGCTCAATATTGAACTTGCTATCGTACATGTAGTAAATCAATAATTTCTTAAAAGCTTGCACTGTCAATTTTCAATGATTTTTTAAAGCAAGTGCCTGAATCAGCTTACGAAAGCTAAAACTACAGAAAGAGGGAATTTTGTCTTTTGCTAATGTGATTAGTTCTAGTCTTTTGGAAGTCAAAGCGCTGAAAATCGTGTTAGGGTTTTCTTGTTGCGATGATAAGAGTAGTGCAACCCAGGTGTTTAAATAACAGATCGATGTTTGTATCACAGAGCTAGGAGGTCTTTTGGGACCAAGAAACTTTCAGTTACACTGAGAGAAAGAGACAGATACATGTGTCTGTGCTGTACTATAAATGTGTCTGTTTGTATTTGGAAACCTTTTTATCCCAGTCTGTAGATCACTTAATGGTGACCATAAGGGAAAAGCCAAAGCTTGAAGCTCTGCTTGAGGTTCATTTAGTCCTTGCCAAAGAGACCCTTCTCTTTTTCGTTAGATGTAGTTGTCTTTGAACTCCTTTTTGAATTAGCGTTGTACGTTTTTCTATTCAGGGCGTCTGTCCAAACACTCATTGGATGGTAAACCTTCTATCCTTCCTTGGACAAGTAAAGGTGGTGACAGGTATGTAAAACGCGACTGCATTTGCATTATCATTTTAAATTTTCATTTTTGTCTGTTTTTTTGTTTGTTTGTTTTTGATATTTTCGAGTTCAACCTGCTTTTAAGTACATGACGACATGTGAGGACAGGTCACAGCTGTTTTGGTTTAACTACTGATTAATCAAGAAAATTGCGTGATATTTTTTCAGTGAGTCAGCGTGCACAGAAATGCAACCACAAGAATCGAAAAAATATTGTCACTTTCCACACTTGGCTGAAAATTGACTGAAAAATTATGTAATTTACAGATGTACCTGAACTGTCTACCCAGCTCAAGCACACTTGAAAATGATATTGCCCTTTTTTCTTTGCCAATCCATGCTGACTTGTTGGTTGGTGTGATTTTTCGACGATTCACACTTGACTTATTGAATTATTTGATCATTCTTGATACTTCAGCTTGAGTGTTATCAACATTTTCACCAGGAGAAATCCCCACTTGAAATCACTCGCTAAAGAGGGTAAAGTATTAACCGCTTTTTCTCGTTTATGTACTCTTGGTTGTCTTTATTGTGCCAATTATGTTCCTTGTCAGTGGAACTTAGATTCCATGCTCTGATCATCAGCCGGATTCCGATTCCTTGAGCTGATGTACAGATTTCAAAGCCCATGACATTGGGTGATGTGCAATACCGTGCAGTTCCTTTCAAAACCTTAATCGTACGGGGAATGAGGCCCTGACCATTCAAAATCAGGTTAACCTTTTCACCTCTAAGACCATCCCCTTGTTTCTCTGTTTACCGTTGTCCGACTGACCCAAATTTTTGGCATTTTCAAAAAAACATTAACGACGTGAAAAAGCCTTTTCTTTTTTCACTTTAATTAATTCTTTTAATCTGGAAAAGGAGCATACAGTATATTTGGGCACTTTGTTAATCCTAATAAGTAAGTCAGTGTTAACTTTTAACGTCATCCTCATCGCCAGTTAGGATGTAAACTTAGTTTAAAATATTCCAATATATATATGTCTGTTTGAGAAAAGGAATAATTAACCTGACGTAGTTTCTAACCAGTACAGATCTGTATTGTTTGATATATCCAGGACTTCTTTTCAAACTGAGGGGTGCTGGTAGGTGTGCATAGGAGTTTTGGTGGTTGATCCTTTTTCCCACCTTATCTTTATTACTATAACATCAACCAACTCTTCTGCCATATTGATTTTGCGTGTTTCCGAGTTGTTTCCAGGCTCCACGGCAATGATGCTGTGGTACCAGGCCTCCTATTCCCGAGAATGCGTGTAATTTTTCAGGAAACGCATTTGACGGTAAACGAAGAAAAAAAGAGGGTTGGCCTAATCTGAGTTATGTTGAAGGTCTTTACACGGTGCTTCAGTAGCCAAGGGCAAACATTTTGTCATTTAAAATGAATCCTGTTTTCTTGGTAATTAGATAAAGGTGCAAAGGAGCAAGATTTAGAGATAGCAAGTCTTCTTGAAGAGACCCTGCCGGACAGTAAAGCGGGAGAAACAGCTAGTTTGCTGGAGCCCCCTGAAGACCTCGATCAGTCCAAAGAACTGCTAGAGCAGACTTTGGTTGAGCAATCTCCGAGAAAAAGTAAAGAGCATGAATATGAAGATGACTTTGAAGGATCTTCTCGTGGAAGCAGACAGGAGGAAAGCGTTAAGGTAAATATTTTGATGCCAAGTTGATTGGCTACGGCGTGAAAAGTCATTTCAATCCATCAGCAATAGATGGGTGTGGGGAAGAGGCCTGGTGAAATTTAAAGGAGCCACAAGCGAACTAGAAAGGTAACCTTGACAATACGGAGAGCAGCAGCCACCAGGCACCGTCACACTGAGAACCTGTGTGGAGAAATTCGCAGATACTTATCAAAGGACATCCAGAGGGAAGGGAGGGCTGGGAACAAAAAACAGCTCAAGCCACTGCTACTATTGCCCTATATACGATTAGTGATAGTGACCGCTGGCCAGGGTTGTCTCATGTTTAGCCTCGCCTAACTTAGATATACCCACATGAAAACTGGGTTAATTTCTCCATTCTTAAGTGAATTTGGCCGTATCTGACTTTTCTCTGAATAACACAAAGTTGATCTGAAAAATTTGTGAATGTGAGGTGAATTATCATGGTTATATGAATTTTGTTAAAGGTCAGAAACGGTACTATAGTTATTTTCTCTGACCAAAAAAAACACTTTGAATTTTGTAATACCTAAGTTTTGAAAATAAGAAAATCAGGTGGCGTGAAGGGCAAGATGTTGATTTGATTTACTTGGCTGTAGCTCTGAGAAGTTAGCCTAACTTAGCGTTTGACTTACTGGTTAGGCAACTTGCAGTGTCAAGAAAACTTTATAGATCATTGCATCAGTCCCTTTAGTACCGGACTGGTGGAATTTTGCTTCTCCATGCAGACTCGGGAACTCGTTTAGGATCATTACTTGGAAATAATCTTGGGCTGGCAAACAAATATCCATTAAGTAACTCATTCCAGACGCTACTTTGTTTTTTAAAATTGAATGTTAAAGAAAATCTGTTATTGTTACAACTTAAATTGTGTGAAATAAAATGACCCTGTAGGGGGTGTGGCATCCACGTTGTTAAACCCTGATCGGTTGTTTGGGATGCTGGAAATATGGGTTCATGGTTGGGTTGCAGTTATTTGATAGTTATGGGGAAGATATATTAGTGACTTTAAGATCCAACGATGCGACGGCAATGAGAACGTCGCTTAAAAAGTGAATTTGCGTTCTTTCCGTGTTTATCGAAATTATTCCTACCCACTTACTTTGCCAAATGTAGGCGAACCCTCCTGGAGTCGAGTTGAATTCCTAGGGACCATATCCAAGTGCAGAAAGAGAAACAAAATTTCGTCGGTGCTTGTTTACGTATTCCATAAAACGCGAAATTAGGCATGTTTACGTCGTAGTCGTGCAAAAACGGGCAAAGAAATGTAGAAAAAAAGCGTGATGCACGTGCAAAGTTGTTGTTTTGGTGATGAAAAGTATTGTTTTTTTGACGTTCTCGTTGCCGTCCGTGTCGTTGGATCTTAAAGTCCCTATTATCTAGGTTCTACACATAGTGAATGCCCCTAGAGTCATGTGTCACGTGAGCCTTCGCTTCTAAGATTGCCCGGTTACCCGAAGGGCCATCTAAGCTCGTGACGGTTAACTTGAATGAATCGTCAAATATTAAAGAAAATGTTTTTTCCTCCAACAGCGCACTCCAAGTCCGGTAAGGAAGAAGGACGATCATTCATATTCAGAGACATTCGAGAGTCCAGAGCGTAAAACAGGCTCTCTTGCTGTGGAAGAGAGTTTACACTCTCCGGACAGGAGTATGGAAAGTGGTACTCTGTCACCTACCCTGTCAGAAGGAGAATTGTCCCGTGCAAGTGAGGCTGATAACAGATCTCCTACGATCTCTTCCATGCGGGTAAGATAGAGCATCCTTTGCCTCGAACGTCAAATTAACTACAGTTATTGAACCAAGAGATTTCAACTTGTATGGTTTTGTTTGGTTACTTAGCCCCGTTGTGTTTTTTTGGGTGAGTTAAAAAAAAGGCTTCGGAAAGATTTCAGCTGGTTCCCATTTTCATAACTATTTACATTTTATGGTAAGTTAATAAGACTTCCGCGTAATGGTAAAAAGGTTAAGGCGCACACGAGCCGAAGGCCCTAATAGCCGAAGCTTATCCCTGTTTCCTTACTCCACCCTGGACGGGATGCTAGTCCATCGCAGGGTTACACCCCAGCAGTATGTCGTCAGTAGCCATTTATACACCAGGGCCCAGTTGTTCGAAGGCCGATTAGCGCTTATTCAAGGGTTAAATTTAACCCGGCCGTCTTCTTCTTTGTTCAAAAGCATTTTCTCGGATAATTTTCTCTGTCATTCTTAAGAGTATGCAATCATTAACCTGTTGACAGAAAGAATAAAACTGAATTTACTTTTTGAGCTTTCAAATCTGAATTCAAATTTCACACTAACCCTGGGTTATCTTAACCCAGCTTTGAACAACCCGGCCCTGGGTGAAGGAAGATAAAGTGTAGGGTAAGTTCCTTGTCTAAGGAAACAACGCGACGGGCGAGGCTTGAACCCAGGACCTCCAGATCCGGAGTTCGATGTGTTAACCGCTCGGCCACTTAAGCCTCCACACAAGACTTCTGTGTGCAATGGAGTTTTTGTCGTTGTTGCGTGATATGGGATTACTTGTTCCACATACAGCTGCGAAAGTCTTGGTTGTAGCCTCTGTTGTACGATACACAGTCTTAAAAGGAGCTGTGTCACGTTTTTTTGGTAGTACTTTAAAACCCTTAAAACACATTGGAATCAAAGCCAAAACCCAGAAATAATAGTTCCATTTCATGTAAAACTGCTCTACTACAAAACCTTGAGTGTATGTCTTTTACTTTCGTTGACCAGGATTGATGGATTGCAACTTGAAAAAACTGGGCCAACTTTTCAAGTTACACTCCTAAGTTGTCCAAAAAATATTAATAAAATGACCATGCTTTGTTTCCCCTTTGTTCGACTCATGAAATCTTTCTTTTAGAGCTCCAAGGACTGAAAAATGCCTAATTATAATTTGAGCTCAGCTTTGACAAAAATAGTGGAACTCATCAAGACATAGCCCCTTAAAAACGATTGGTTTCACTTGCACTAATGATCATCCCAAAAATGTTTTCCAGTGATTCTTTACATGTGAATTATACTGGATTCCTTTTCTTGCAGCAGTCGCCTACAAGGGACCAAAGCACTCACAGCTCTGTTCCTCTTTACACACCCAAAGCGCACCCTCCTCCTTCAGTATTCATGCCCGCACATCAGGGGGGTGATCGCCTGTCTCCTGGCTCTCTTGATATGAGGCTCACTGCAGAACTCAACAGATTAGAGTACATGGAGGAGTCAGTGCGCCAATTGACTGATGTGGAGCGCACTCGTGCAGTTTCTTTGGCGCAGCAGGAAACCGTGTCGTTGGCTCAGATACTCAAGGTAAGTGCTTCTGTTCATGCGAGATACACTGAAGAATATCCTCCTTAAGGTAGCAGCTGGCTCAGTAGTAGAGACCTCAAGATTCAAGGACGAAGACGACTACGAGGTTCAACTGAATTTTTTTTGCGTATTCTCAAAACATTATACACTCCGGAAAGCTTCATTGTACATTTTTCACTAGAAAAGTAAGCACGGTTATTTTTACTGAAGAAAGTTTAGCTCTCTCTGGATCGTAAAGTGATGAAACTTTTAACATTAGATATTTTGTTTCCGCCATTTCGACATTCTCTCTAAAATCCGTAGTAGAATGACGACGGCTATTCTGTTTTCCCGCCAAAATGACGCTGGTTCACGCGTTGCTCACTACTTAGTATTGAGGACATCTCTTTCTTGTGGTTGTCCTCGTCTTAGAATCTTAAGTTCTTTAGTATTATTGGGAATAAAGAACGAATGATAGATAAAATTGGAAAAACAAGTGTAAAGACTCTGTTATAGGGAATCATTGCTATGTCATCGCCCTATATACAAGTTATATTAAATTGAAAGAGATCGTTAACTTGACTTGTTTGTTCAATCAAGCAATAACAAAGAAAATATCAGCCTTTGAATACTACAAAATTGTTGGCTGGCAAAAAGTAATGAACCCATAAATTCTTTGTAAAATGTGTAGTTTTAAAAAGAATTTCTCCAAAATTGTTCTGTATTTTGGGCTAAAACTTTGAGAGATAACTAACATGGTTGTGCTCGACAAATTTTCAGTGATGTTCTTTTAATAGCTTGATCAGAGAATGAAAAGGGTATGTAATTAAGGCAAGAAATTTGAACAAAGATACGCCTATTGACCCTCGAGCCTCGATAACACGTTAGCACTCAATCTGGCCACTGTTATTGACTGTTGTTTACGTTGCATCCTTGATTGAAGTGTGTTAACCTTTTGTCTTTTTTGTGTTTGTTTTTTTAGTCTAAACAGCTTTCCCACGCGCGTGAAATGGAAAATCTCAGAGCAAAAGCTCGGGAGGAAGCTTTAGAAGCAGCCAAGCAGCTGGAAGAGGTATATCACGAGTGGTATTTATGCTAAATATCACGTACAAATCAGAAATTTCTCATGTAGTAGTATAAAATCCTAAATAGTGTGAACGGAGGAGATGGTTTCCAGTAAAAACTCTTGGACAGGGTTCGTACACAGGCTTGAATTCATGAAAAAGTCTGGAAAATAGACGTAAAGTCTTGAAAAAAGGGTAGAAAGTCTTGAGGTTTTTTTAAAGCTTCAACAAGTGCTTCAGAAGTAAAATTTTTTCGTGCTGGTCAAATCTTATTCTATCACGCCTGCATGTCATGGAAAAATCTTTGAACCTGCATCTTTTTAAGGTTTCTGTTGATCACCTATTTGATCACCTATTTTATAACCTTGAGTCTGGAAAAAGAAATTAATGTTTTGGAAAAAGTCTAGGAAAAGTCTTGAATTTTGGATCAAAAATCTGTGCGAATCTTGCTTGGAAAAAGCCTATTTCGTTGTCCAAAAATGACCGGTCTTGTGATGAGTCGTTGCATCAATGCTTAATGAACGCCTCGTTTTTACAGGCCCGCCGTGCTGCAGCGGATGCTGCCGCGGGTGCAGCCGAGACAATTGCCCGGATGAGGCTTGAGGCAGCAGCTACTATCACTGAATCCGCTGATCGTCTAGTTAAGGTACAGTATGCTTTGATTCTTGTCGAATCTACATGTGATCTTATACCTGTTTATTAAGAGTTTTTCTTTTTCTTTTGGTCGATTCTTTTTTGCGATTTATGTTCCAAAGAAACTTTAATCACTACGCTATTGTTTCACGAGTAAGTAAGTCAGTCAGTTAGTAGGACGATAATTCTAACGATAATTCATGTTCTTCAATTTATGTTATCTATTTTGCGAACTGTGGACGTTTACGTTGAAAAAAGCACATATTATTCTCAAAAGAATAAAAAAACCTAGTGAGAACTGTACAAGCCTTTAGCCTTAATCTGGGCCCTAGATTTTATTTTAGCTTAAATCAAATTTTTATTTACTTTATTTACAAGTCCCTTGTAATTATTAATTTATATTCTTTTATTCCCTGTCTCCATCTCTTAGTAATTTAATTTAATTAATTCATTTCCTTATTTATTTAGTATTTCAGTGTATTAAAACTATCTTTTTTGCTCTACCGGCCTAGATTAACCCTGATATTTGCGAGTAGAGCAGTTTAGCAAATTTTTGTTTAAAAATACTGAAATATACTTGAAACTTAAAATGCAAAATACTGTATAACTGAGTTCATAAACCAGGAGAGCTTACTAGTCTCTAGTCGTCGCATGTCATGAAATCAGTCTACTTTAATCAATACAGGCATTTTGTGAAATAAGATATTTAACGCCGTCTTGAGCTCGATTTCCGCCGCTCTCTCTGTCCTCCCCGAGAAGGAGCTCGGGCTCATTTCCCGAACAGCGGTTAGTGATCGAGCCTAACGCCGTCTACAAGAAAGAATTGTTATTTCTTTTTGTTAGGTGCAAACTGAGGCAGCGAGGACAACTTCGGAGTCAGCCAAACAAGTTGAGGAGGTATAAGCCCTTTACGTGTTTCAGGCATTAAAAGATGGTGAACGGGAAAACGGTTCTCTTGCCTCTTATATTAGCCTGATTTAGCAGCAGAACGTGAACGTCAGTCCACGACTGCGCGCCCAAATCAAGCAACTGGCTTGACCAATGGCAGAGCTTGGCAGAGCCGCAAATTGCGCACCGGAAGTCGAGTTTAGTCCTTTCCGCGCGCTTTCCCGTCGTCAAATGACGTTCCCGTTCTGTCGCTAAATCAGCCTATTAGGGAGCTTAAGCAACGACGACGACGACGGCAGTAAAAACATCGCTAAAAAATGAATTTGTGTCCTTCGAACTTGATCACGTCTATTTGGAACCGTTCAATTTGTCAAATGCACGCCAAATGCCTTATGGGTCATCCATCCGCCCCTTTTGTCTTTTTTCGACGGAGAAAGCTCTTTCTAGAAATCGCTTCTTTTGGCGAAAATCCACACTACCAATATCATATTGATTTTAAACTCTGCATCTGAAAGGTAAGGGGCTTTAAATGAAGCAGGTGCTAGCGAACCTGCTAGATACGTAAGAATCGTGACTGTTTTACTTGCACGGTCATTGAAAATGATCGATTTCAATGTTGGTTCAAGTTTGCCTGGTATAATCATAATTTTTCCCTCCAGGCCCGCTCGTCAGCCGCCCGGACTTTATTAGATGTCGCTAAGCAACAAACCGCTGACACTCGAGGTGTTGCAGCGGAGGCAGCCAGCGCGGCCGCAGAAGCAGCTGTCAAGGCTTCCATGTCGCGATTTTACGAACAACAAGAACAATTATTTAAAGAAAGAGAGGCGCGCCTTAAGAGCTACAGTGACAGAAGTCGAAACGAACGCTCACGTGATAGCTATTCAAGCTTCTCAAAGAGTGAGCAAACAGACAGCTATTCTCGAACCAGGTCTTCACGGTCTGGGACGGATGCGGTGGACCGGGGATCACCAGCCAGGAGTAGTGTTGGAACAAGGACGTACGCTAGCGACGAGTTTTCAAGAGCCTCTGATCGGGATAAAAGTGCAAGGTAATTAGTTCAAAATTTTGACAATTGGCAGTTATTTAGGAGATTATTACCGATGCATTGATCTTAATTTGTATTGCGGTTATCTGTTTGCTGCTAATAGTGAGGTTAACAACGACCACGTGCGACTGCAACGAGAACATGAACATTAAAAAAGCAATAGTTTTTGGTAGCTTAAAATGTAAATTCGCGTTCGTTCAATCTTCATTGCAGTTATTCCAACTTACCTAATTTGTCAAATGTAAGCGAAAACTCCTGGAATTTAATTCAGAAGGGGAAAGAAAGTTTAATCGTTGCTTGTTGACGTCCTCTTTTAAACGCAAAATGAGGATTTCAGGTGTAGTCGTGCAGTGATGACAAAGAAATGTACAAAAAAGCGTGATGCACGTGCAGAGTTGTTGTTTTGCGTATTAAAACTATGATTGCTTTTTTGACATGCACGTTTCTGTCGCCCTCGTCGGAATCTTAAGGTCGCCATTGTGCGACAGGGACAGTGACTGTGAATTCGCTTTCTTTAAAATTTTAACGCGATTATTCCAATTCAGTCCTTCAATTGGTGGCGAATTTTGTCCGAGTTCAATTTTTACAAATCATCTCCATGTTTGTCAAAATTCCTGTTTTCCTTCTTTCCTTTTATTGCTAGTGTCCATACAGCAAGTAATTTGACAGTTGACCGTTCCGTTACTCGCTCTCAAGCTACCCCCACCCCGTCAGGCTCTAAGCACACGCTCCCGGCAGGGGAGGAGACAGGCAGTATTCCTGAAGAGATGGATCACAGTGTTGCGGATAGCGTGGTGTCAGATGTCGGCCTTGATGTGGCTGAAGATGACTCGTTGGCTGAGGTTTTAACTGGGGACAGCCTCAAAAAGCCTAGTGGTTAGTTGGAGATCTTCCCATGTGACTTGTAGTTGGGGAGCTCTATCTTCCGATGGAAAAATTTACGGATAATACCCTTTGAAGAAATATTCTGGAACGATTTCGGACATATTTCGGACGTTTCCGCCCTTGAAATCAGTGACACAGGGGCCCGTTTCTCGAAAGTCCCGGAAAAGTTTTGGGTCCGACCAAACCGTAACAGTAAAAGCGCGGATCGTAGCCAACAAACCAGAGCATTTGTTTTGTTAACTAATAGGTTTATCATATTATTTGGAAAACTTTTAAAAGCTTGGTCTTAAATGTAAACACACCAGCTTGTCGAGCTCTGCAATTTCCGGGACGTTCGAGGAATAGACCGTCTAGCTTGTATGTTTTGTTTTCCCAATTCAGATCACGTGATATTCTCCAGGGAATTTGCCTTTTGTCTTTTCATAAATCATGCGCACATATGCACTCGGAAGCACTTGCATAGGACGAAATTTGAGAGAAACACTAACCTTTCTTAGGGGTACTATCACGTGGTCTAAAATGGGAAAACAAAACAGACAAAATGAAAAGGTCTATGTCTGAGGAGACAAAACGTCTAGATGATGTTAAATTTATCGAACACAGCTCCTCCAAGACCGGGATTTCACAAGTTTTGCTTGACTGCGTTGTTTGGGGATGGACAGAGTAATTCTTTCTGATTTGCCCCTACAGAGCGCTTGGAAAGATCCCCAGAAGTAGAAGACTACACGCTGAACTTTGAAGAATCTGTGATATCATCACACACAGCTACAGATGATGAGATCGACTTCCGGATGATTTTGCCATCTGAGAGCCATAGGCGCCGGAGTCTGGGTACTACCGGAAGGAGAGGTAGCATAGGCTCAGATCAAGGCACTGTTTCCTATTCTTCAGTAAGTGATATTAGGTGTGACAACTTACTTAACATACTCTTTTGTGGAACGTGTCCTTTGCAAGAACTGGTTTGTTGCTGTTCTACAACGTTGAGTGCTTTTTATTCATGAATTTGATGGCTTACATTTCTTCTCTTTTTTCTCTTTTCTTTTAGGATGATAACCACGAATCGGATTTTGCAGTTGATAAGGTAGACCTAAGCGCCTAACACCTATTCCAGTACTCAAGTAATTGTTATCATCCATTAGTCCTCCCTCCTGCATGCACTCAAAGCCCGGCTATGAATCCATATCGTTCTTCTTCTGCTAGCACTGTGCTTTCCCTAATTACCTTCTGTAGCTGTTTTTGTACTCATCCCTAGCTTGCAAGGGAAGGCTTTTGTTGTTGTTGTTTTTGTTGGCGTCGGGGGTGGGAGGGGAAACCAGACAATTGACAGAGACGGGCAAGTCAGTTAGGCAAGAAAATGTTATTTTGTCCCCACTCACCCTACAATTCACTTCATTTTTCATTCTTACCTCCCCAGTCGACCTTTGAATTCAACATTGAGCGTTCCCTCGCCCCCCAAGTAGTAGGCCTGCATTGCAGGCAAACGAATCTCTTGACGGTGTTTTCCTTTTTGTAGATGCTAGAAGATGTTTCTGCGGCGCCTTTTTCCGGCGAGGACTCATTCACCCAGTTCACGTCCGAGATGGTCCGTTTAATGAAGGAAGAGGAAGTCCGAGCTAAGCATCAAGCTGGTCTTTTGCGCTTGCGCGAAAAAGCTGTCAAAGAGAAGACTAGGGCCGAGATGGCCTGGCTCGAGAGTCAGAAAAGAAGACACCGTGACAAAGGAGCCGATGACGTCATGCCTTCAATCAGAAAAAGGCAGCGTGGAGTGTTGATGAGGCTTCAGGCGGAACAGGTAGTAGAAACAAGAAGGAATTAAACACATTTATCGCCAGAAGGGGCAAGAATCAGCAGTCTTAGGCCGTTCACACTAATGCGTTTTTGTTTCAAACGCGTACATTTCGACGCGTTTAGGCCTTCCGTCCACACTAATACGCTAAGCATTTTCATAAAAAAACGCATTGATTTGAAAACGCTGTTGAAAGTGGATCAAAACGAAAACGCGTACGTATCGTATTAGTGTGGACAGTCGAAAACGCGTCAAAATGCAAATGGTGACCTAAAATATCACAGGCGCGTGTGTTTGCAGCATGCGCGTAGAGTTCAACTTACGTCACAACGTGCAATTCTATCGTTTTCGAACGTTTTAGTGTGGACAGTCGAAAACACATCAACACGGTTGTGTGGACGCGAATTGATCAATGCTTTTTTTCGATGACAACAAAAACGCATACTTTTGAAAAAGCATTGGTGGGGACAGGGCCTTGAAAGCCCTTAAATCAATTTTGTTAAAAAGGGGGAAGAAAAAACAGTACAACTACATTACGCGACCGGAATCTTGGAGTTGAATGCTTGTTTGTTCCTTTTGAGTCAGATAAGAAGTTGAGACATACTGAGCTATGACATGCTCAGCTGTGACAAGTACGAGTGGGTTTCCACTTAAACAGAGGCTCTTGGGCCATTTTTTGCAATGGAAAAAGAGGCTCTTGATTGTGAAGGTTTAGAGCGTTTTCACTCACGTGGCTAGCATCTATGTAAATTTATTGGAACAAAAGAAAGTGTTTGTATAAGAAAAACTCCCACAGGATTGGTTTGGGAGACCAACATGGCCGCCGTTTTTTTTGTTTTGGGACACCAATATGGCCGCCGTGACGTCATGTGAAAACGCTCTATTCACCATTTTCACATAGACCATAATGCATCTTGTTTACCCCGCCCCCACCTCAAATTTTGCGTAACCATTGTTTCCAATTTCTCCTGGGTATTACAGTCGTGCCAAGAGAAATCGAAGACGATGGTTATACAAAATTTTGGGGGGTAAACAAGGTGCATTATGGCCTATGTGAAAATGGTGAGTAGACTGCGTAGAACTTATTTTAACCACACACCGTTGACAGACAGCGCTCTAGGCGAATGAGACCTTTCTTTTATTCTTTTTTAAACACTGTAAACTCCTGTAATGTTGTTGCCTAATGATCATCAAATATTGAAAAAGTTATCTTTTTAAGCTACTACACCGGACGAATTTTCGAGCGGCTGAAAATTTCGACTGCATGGATACTTCGTTCACATAGAATCGTTCAATATTTTCGCCCTGTTCAGAAGGAACTTTCCAAGGGCTAGGGGTCTAACTTTTCGTATGGTTAGGGTGGTTCCGTGTGAGCGGAATACCTAAACGCACGGATTTTTAACGGTCAAAAATTCGTCCGGTGCCGTGTTAACGTAGCCTTGGGCAATAGACCTTTTCACGGTGTTTTTCAACTTTTGAAATAAACAAGTTTGGGAAAATCCGTCCACACCACTGGAAGGAGAACCTTAAAATAAGTGAAATTGCCAAATTTGAATGTGATACCTCTCTAGCGAGTGAGGACATAGCTCTGCAAAGTTGCAAAAATTTACAGACGCCGTTTGTATGATAGGGGGCAAGTTTGTGCCCCCTACCCCCCTTCCCCATACAAACGTCTGTAAAATTTCGCGACTTTGAGGAGCTATATCTTCATTAGTTTGCAACAAATCACATTCAAACTAGGCACTTTTACTAATTGTAAAGGAGCTGTGTCACGAAATTCAGCCAAATTAGGAAATTACAAAATGCCCGTTAAATTAAGAGAAACATAAAATAAACGCTTAAAACTTTAAAGGAAGGTTAAAATAACATAACAGAAACAACAGATGCCGCGGATGGGCAAAACTGAAGAAGATTGAAACAGATTGAAATTAGGGCTTTTGAAAATTGTTCAGCCTAACAGTTTTTCAAAGTTGATCCCTGCTGCTTTCAACTTCAAAAATAATGCTTAGGAGACGTATTTGTTTGTCTCGGATCTCTGATTTTGTTATTTGATGTAATTTCTTTGCTTACTTTAAGTTCTATAGCGATTGAGGGCGAGTAGTTGGCAAAATTAAACAAAATGAACTGGACTGCCGTGACACAGCCCCTTTAAGGCGCTCTTTTCAGTGGTGTGAACGGATTTTCCCGAACTTGTCCATGTCAAAAGTTTAAAAAAAAACACGTCAAAAGGTCTATTGTGGGGGAATTTAGCATACATAAGAGGCTGCCTTTTAATGAACTCAAAGAAGAAGAGCAAGAGAAAGGCATAGCGCGTGTGGCAAGAGGGACGAAAACCTCTTCTCCTGCTCCGCTCCTCGCGCACAAACATATATAGGCTGGTTGAGCATACCTCGGGACAAGCAGATTAAATCTGCGACAACAAAACACTTTTGTGTGCATACGTAATGTTATGTTTTTTTCCCGTTATAAGGCGGAGATCAAGCGTCTGAAAGCTGCAAACCGCGCGGCAAGTTATGAACGGCGCCTGCTGTTGATGCAACAAGAAGAAATTGCACGGTTACGGAAAAACACCAAGAAAATACGAGACAAGGCGACTACAGAACAAACCACTCCAGGGCAGCAGGAGCGAGGAGAGAACTTGACTGCTACAGGACAAGACTCGGGCGATCAAGTTAAGGTAGGGCAGCGGAGGGATCTACCATTAGAAACCATAAAGTAAACAATTTCCCACGGCTACATTTACCCTGTGTTTATATCAGTGGGACCCTGCTGGCGCAGATGTGATAAATGGCATCATTGTTACACCAGGTAAAAATATACTAGTCTTGTACCCATACACCGGAAACAGCGTATCGTAAGATCCTCTCTCACAGATAGTCAAAGTCTTGACTGGAATCAAGAACGTTCCTTGAAGTTGATTGCACTTAATTCTATTTATCTCAGTAGCTCACAATTTTGGGTGATCTTTTCCTTTCCTTGGTGCGGAAATAAATTTATGGCGATATTCGCCCTTACGTCTCCTATTGATATTAATGTGCCAACTTGAAGCGCAGTGGTTCTTGAAACATAAGATTCTTTTGTTTCACTCGTTACAAAATTTGAGAAACAAAAACAATGTTTGTAAACAGTGATGTCTCCAATTGGATTCTATGTTGCTAAGCGAAGTCATCGCAATATTTTCAGTTTGACTGTTATAACTAGAAGAATGAAGCGCTTATTCACACTTAACTTTTTGTATTTCACTTTTAAACTCGCTATTTTGAATTTATCTTCCCTTTTCGGGCGAGTATAAGCGTATTTCCTTACCCCCCTAATCTACTGACCAAAGCAGTTCATGGCCGGCAAAGCGGAAAGTTATCAGTCACCAAGTAATTTTTCACAAACTGCGTTGGTCAATCAAAGTAGAATTGAATACCTAACTTTTTTCGAGAAAAACCACACGACTACGTATAAATACATTTTGAGGCGCCCGAGTCGCGTTAAAAATTGATCTACTCACGGCTCTTTTAGTTTTTGACGTTTGATTAACCCTTTAAACCCTAAGATCAAAATTTGAATTCTCAATTCTTGCCCCTACTCATTTCCTACCGAAGTAGTGGCGAGAAGATGATAAAATATCAAGCAAATTCATCTTGTGTGATCATGTCCATAATTCTCATGACCACTCTGTTTTACAAAGCATTGATATTACAAGGAGAAATTTGATGCTGATCACTCTTGGGGCTTAAAGGGTTAAAGAGTTTCGAGCCCCGAGGCAGGCCCGACTACGAATGGACTTAACAAACCGGGAACAGCAACAAGCCTTTTTCATTTTCAGAATGGCTGTATAAAGTTGAAATCGCGTTGCCCTTGTTAAGTCGTGAGGTTAAAAAATGTTAAAGTGTTGATAGTTGTTATTCCCTGGTAAGTTGCGCTCCTTAAACCGAACGCCTATACAGCACTTATTGACCTCATTCATCATGTTTTCAGAGCGAGGCAGAGTCGACAGAAATACCCGAAGAGTTTGATGGCAAACCCGGTGACCAGTCCACTCGCAGTCGTTCAGTTGTGTCAGAGGACATCAAAACTGTATCACCATCCGCTTCACACTCCGCCAGCATTGCCGAAGAGCTGCCTAGCTACCAGTCTCCTGGAGCGAGCCGATCCGAGTCGCGCCCGACTTATGAGTCGGCCCACGGTGACTCTGCTTCGGGAGAAAGGAAGAGACCTTTGTCCGAGGGAGATAGCGATGAAGGTTCGGCCAGAGATGGGCCACACTCGGCTGCTAAGGACTCGCCTACTGCTTCCGACTCTACTATTATGCAGAAGCTTAAGAAGCTTAAGAGCCAGTCTGGAGAAAAGTGAGTAGATATTGACTTTTCCAAGTCCCTAATTTTCCGGAAGTTAAATGAAAGTTAGATTTGTAACGAGCAAAGAGAAAAAAATGACAACAGGAACTTGGCTACGATTTAAAAAAAAAAGGCAAAAACAGCAACAAAAAACAAAATCAGTAGAAATTGTAATTTGGCTCATTTCGTTTTAAACAGAAATGCTTTCTCCCCAAAAATTTACACAGCCGTGTCCGACCATGACACCTTTTATCAAAATGTTTGTTTACATCTGACATCAACACCAAGAGAGGCAAATGAAAGCCTCATGACCAACTTTTGTTTTCTCCTAACAATATCGATACATCTACAAGAGAAAGGTTATGGTAATCATCAAAATGATCATCAAAGTGAAAATGCTTGGATCTTTTATCAATTTCTCGTAACCAATTCTTTAAGGAAATATACGGAAATAGGCCTTGAGAATATGTCTCTCGATACGGGGCTGAAAGGGTCTCGTGCGCAGGTTTTTTGCCAAGGGATGACTCAGGCCAATTCATTCCCTCGACTTTCTTTTCACCCAGGGTAACAACTTAGAAAACTGCGAACTCGCCATATATAGATACATACCCAGTTTTACTTATTCAGAGCAAGGATGTGCTGACCTGATTGCGTATCGAAGTATTTTTTCAAAGCCAGATGAGAGCGTTGAGACGGATAGTAGGGCTTCGTTTTTGTTTCATTTTACTGTGAAACTCTCCCTGATTATTCGGTCAACCGAACGTCTTATAGACGTTCCTCGTGTAGATTTGTGTCAGAGCGAAGCGTTGGTTTGGAATTGTGACGTTTTACTACAATAAATTCCAAGTGCAATAGGGCCCTTCACGGTTCTAACGGCATCATAGGTAACCGGGACAAGATGATGGGAAAATCAAAGTCAACTAATTCTTCCTAAAGTAATTGAATATATTCGTCACTTTCTCTTTGCAAACTTTAACTGATGAACTTAAAGACACTATGCACTAAATGTGGAGAGCACAGCAGTCCTTTGTCGCTTTTTAGCAAATTTGACTTCTTCCATACATTATGTGTAATTTTTGTGTTGTTGGATTACAGAAGATATATGGAAGAACTCAGGTTTTCTAAAAAGCAACAAAGGACTGCTATGCACTCCAGATTTAGTGTGTAGTTTCTTTATGTTCATCAGTTACATTTTTCAAAGCGAAAGTGACAAATATATTCACTTAGCAAGAATTAGTTGACTTTGTATTGCCATACAAACTCTCCACTTCTCCGCCATCTTCTCCTGATTATGTATGACGATAGATGTTTCTTTTACTAAAATATCTAGGAGAAGTCGGCGAATTTCTCTTTTAAATTCCTTCTTGGGTAGATTTCGCGAGCTACACGGTATCTCATTCCACACCTTTGCGCTAAATCTTGAAAAAGAACGCTTATGTATCTCTAACCTAGTGATTTGTACGTAAAATTCCCGTAGGTGGATGATCGCGTGTTGTACGTATGTATGCTGGAGGCTTTTCTTTCGAGCCGCGTGTGTCACTGAACGAAAAAACATCTTTCTCATGAAATGTCTATTATGCAGGCAGTTCATTGGATATCCCAGGATACCCGTCGAGTACTGCCCCGTTAAAAATGGTTGACAGCCAAGCTATGTCTGCCTTGTAAAATTTGTCATGATCAGCGCTTGATTTGAGGAAGATTAAGATGGCACTGTGCTATACATTAAAATTAAAATTTTATTTCTTTTTTGTTTGTTCCAATAAAACTTACCTGCAGGAAATTACCGTATAGAAAAATCATCAATTAGCCTTCATTAAAATTAAAAATCCGTGCTTAACTTTACGTATTATAAAAAAGGGGGCCGATGAAATGGCTACCGTTTCTGGATTGTGTCTAATATCTATTCCCCGTATTGCTTAACATGTTTTACGGAAAGCAATATCGACATCGTTATTACAGATCACTACCCAGACAAGCACTGCTTAGCTGGTTTGGTCATTCAACCGTAGCCAGAAAAAAAAAATTTAAATTGTGTAATATTCTAAAGAAATCGGGCTAACAATATTTCGCTAATTTTGGAAGTTGTAATTATTAATGTGGTTCTCTCAAAATGTCTATACTCGTCGGCGCCGGCGGTCGTCGTAATCTGAAATCCAAAACCATAATTACGATTCGTTGAGTTTGAATCTTGTTTCCTCTCGAGCCAGCGGGAAAAACAAATGTTCGTGTTGTGGGTTTAAATGCCCGTCAACCGATTCAATAAGCCCGGACGTGTTCAAAAAGAGTAAATTGTTCCGTAATCGGCATGACGTAATGTGTACAGGCGATAAATATTTTGGTAATTGGATTTTAAAAAATACCCGAAGAAAGTGACGGTTTTACCCCCTTACTCCCTTGGACGTCGAAAACTTTGGGGCAGTGACTTGTTGCTGAGAAGAGCAGATTGTCATTTGGCATGGTCAGTTAAGTTTCTTTGTTTTTTTCATAGCCGTATTGTTGACACTCGTTAATTTTTAATGTCGACTTTTACGAATTACGTATGCCATGTGAATTCAACAATTTCATACTCAATTTCGAGTAGTGACAGAAGTATAAATAATTTTTTTCATTAATTGACGACATGAAAGGTTATCTTTTGTAAAAATGTTCGTACGCCTAAAAATTTTAATTCAGTTCAAATTTAGTCGAAACGTATCACATGTAAGTCCAAGTTTTTTTAAGGAAAGCTTGTAAAACTTTTTCACGAGACAAATGTGTAATCCCTATTAAAAACAATGTGACTTCCGATTTATGTACGAAAAAATACCACTGTTTTTATAATAGACCTTGTTTTTAGTAGTAGGAAAGTAAAAAAAGCCACATATAAGTCGTCTATAAATTCAGATAAGATGAAGACAAAATATCTATAATTCTAGTATTTTCATTCGTTTACTTGCTCGCCACTTATTTAATTTTAGTTGCGTTGATTATGCAAAGCAAAGCTCTGGAATGAAATGCACGGCATATGCGGCAAAATTAGACATTTCGTCACACTTCATAATTCACGTCCCACTTATTCTCAATAACCCTTCACATATTTCTGCAACTAATTTTGTAGGCCAAATCTGTTGACACTTTCTTCAAGAAACTGGTAATCTCCATGGCGAAATTTAGCTCGTTAGGCTTGGCTGCGTAGAGGTACGTCTCCAAATCTGATCATCGCACATTTCTATTTGTATCGGAGCAGTTAAGTTCGTTTTTCTAACGGAGCGATGCTTTGTTTACTTTGCCGGATCACTCGCAGGTGGGGTTTAATAGTCGTTATTACGTCTTGAAATATTGTCATACATAAGTGCAAACCACCCGATGTAGTTAAATGGTCATTGTGTCAACGCTCATAACAATCTTTGTAAAATACTATAACAAACATTTGATTTTCCCGTGTTTTTAAAACAGTTGTCTTCTGAAGTCAAAATGTGGTATAAGTTGCAAAAGTTGCATAAGTTTACAAAACAGGCAGATTTCAGTCGAGGTTTTTTTTTTCTCTCTAATGGCTCTGGGGAGACGCGTTTATTTTCTTGTTAATTGAAAAAGTGGACTCTTCTTCGATATTGTAATTGATGTTGTATTAATTATTGCGGAGACAAGCAAGTCTTATGCTGGTCTATTCTTCAGTCGGCTAAGACAGTGACTACACGCATCTCTGTAAGTTTCTATCGAAGCTTCCGGTTTATAGACCCATACAAACTTATTATCGTGTAAGCTGCGTAGCACTCGCATGAAGTGATTTTTTTTTTAAATTGTACATTCAAAAGTTAATTTTTTAAAAAGGAATGTGAGTTAAACCAGGAATCAAGGAAATGTTTTTGACGCTGGCGATAAATGGATCTCACGATCTTCCAGCGCTATAACAGGCTGAGGCCTCCATAAAACCTCGCATTCAGGTGATGTTACACGGGGGCGATTTGCAACGACGATTTCGAGCGCAACACAGCGTTGCAACATTGTTCCAACATTGTCTCAGTGCAACTTTTGCTTTCCAACACGGCGGCTATGTGCCACGTGAATGGACGAAGTCAGTTCTTAACTATATCTTGGGCACATGTGAAAAGTTAATCTTATCTAACGAAATAACGTAAACAGCTTTTTGCAGTGAAGACAGGAGTCGCAGTATGAAATTAGTTCACCTGCAAATCTCGCGCTTACTTTGCACAGTTTTCGTTTAAGGGTTCGTCCACACGTAAACAACAGAGATTTTTTCTCCGTTTTCATAAAAGTACGCATCCACACGTAGTGTATTCAAATCGTTTTGGCGCATCTAGACGAAAACGCCTGAAAGACGCAAATACGATAGCGTCCCCCACAGAGCATGCGCTGTATGATGTGTGGCATCATCGTATTCGAAAACCTACGTTTTTGTCCGTCCACACGGAAAAGACAATCCGGCGGCTTTTTAAAAAATCTCAACTCTGAGGACCGTGCGTTTATGGTGACTAAAAACTCCGTTTACATGTGGACGCAATAAAGGCTAGCCGGCGAAAACAGCCGTTTCTCCTCGCTTCTCGCTGCTGGCTACAGCGGCAGGAGAAACGGCTGTTTTCGCAGACTAAATAAAGGCTAAAACCGAGTAAAATCTCCGCGTTCAAATATAATAGGATATGTGTGGACTGGGCCTGAGACAGCTAAAACGTCCTTGATTTTGTCGAACCTCATTATCCTCTCGAGAGAGAAAATTGTTTGCAGCTGTTAGTCCATCTGATAAACATTCTCCAAAGTCAATACTTGAACTTAGCAAAATGATAAATGTGAACTTAAACGCACCGGTTTGAGCAGTTTGTTTGCGATTTTAAACTTATGCGGATTGGTGTGGACAGTGCCACATCCTTTAGCGAGCAAACTCGTAAAATCAACGAAGTAAATTATTATTTTGGCAAGTTTTAAATATCTTTAATCTTACCTTTGTTACCTTTTTAATATTTTGGACGAACAGGCTTTACAACGGATGGTTAAAATTTACACATCTTTCACTTTTAGATATTTAGATTATCATTATCTATCTATCGTCAGGAGTGCTTCGTTCTTTTTCAAGAGACAGAATTCTTAAACGGTCAAGGTCGCTCGCGGCCAAACACTTTCTGAAGGGAGAGAGTTTATGGCTGCGAGCGACCTAGAGCGTGAAAAATCAGTCTGCATAAAGCCCCACCGGGTAAAAGATATTTAAACTCAGAAATGCGAGTTGTCGGCGAGCGCAGCTGTATAGCCAACCACTCAAAAAGAGTGTTCAATTTTTGCTATTGAGTCATCGCTCACGTGCTCTTAAAAAGATAACATTAAACACGATTAGCCAAGAAAATGGTGGATACCTGCCAAAAAAGACCTACGAAACAAAAACAAACAAAAGATCCCGGGAAAACCTCTTGAAGCCATTGCTGCAGTAAGCATCACCACCGTGAAAGCGAACTCCAGATTGGTACGCGCGGAAAAGTGTATCCCGTTTGTGGCTGCATGTATTGAAAAGATGGTGGCTTGAGCAGTCGAATCCGTTTTAAGAAGTGTTCCTGCAATGTGGCTATTTTTCTGCATGAGAAGGTATTTTCTCGATGTTTTCACTTGTTGCTTCGGTCACCTGCAGCTTTCGTTACGTGAAATTTGCAAGTGATCCGAGTGAAACAGCGAAAACGAATTCTGTGCGGCATTTTGGCCATATTTAGCTTCTTTTTTTTGCTGTTCCGTGAACTACTAAGACCGTAAAGTCGGTCTATGCTGCAATGAATTCTTACCCGACGACGAATTGTGCTCATAATATTAATAGCACTTAACAGAGAAGTTTATCATTTACGATGAGCTACTTTCGCTACTCTCTAGCTTTACTGCATCGGACTTTAAGTCTTCCCCTTGATAGAGGATTTTCCCCATAGCGAGTTGCAAGGAAAATTATGTTTTTGATAAACGGATTACCTCAATGACTATTGTTACATTGGAACTTCATTTCGCGTTCAAATTTCACTTCCTTTACCTTGGTTTAGTACAGTTATACGTTTTTTTTTTACTAAATCATCTTGTGCGTGCCAGTTTATAAGCACTTGGTTTTCTAGTTTCTTCAAAGTGCAATTTGCTTGGGTTGTCAGTGATGTAATATATTATTGACCATCCTTGGATGGTTTCTTTTATTCCTTGCGTTAGGATGCGTTGGCTGTATTACTAATATACTGCCTTCTAAAAATCTTGTAAAAACCTGTTTTACGGGATTTTTTCGTTTCTGTTTAGCAGCCATTCTGTTACTGTAGCTTAAAGACCGAAAACCGTGATACTTTTCACGTTGCGTGTGTTGCTAATAGTGAGTATAGCTAACGGAAAATATTTTCAGCAGACGCGGCTGTTTTTAACGCATTCTCACTTCATTCGGAATTCTAGCCTGTCTCGTTTTTAAAAGCGGTTTTAACTTATTTATGCATGGTCATCTTCACGAGGCATCATCATCCAAAACCTTCGTTCATCTATTTGCTCGTTGGTCAGACAATGTTGTACTAAACTTAAAAATGTATTTAACCCTGGTAAGTAGCGATTAACAACCAAGCGGTTTTGCCTGAGTGCTGTTACAGTTTAACTGCATCAAGGAAGCACCTAATTTTTCTGGCTCTGTTTTAAGACTTCCTGTTAGAATGATATTAAGCAAACAGTGATATTAAGCAAGAATGGAAAAAGGTCAATGGATGGTGGGCTTTCGGCGTTAATTTACCTGAAAGGATTCTGTAACCCTCCTGATTTGAAAAAGAAACAAAACAAAACAATTAAAAATAAACTTCAGATCTCTGCGGCCCCCCAAAATGGCACGGTATATCATAGCAAGGTGAACGTTCAGGTTCTAGCAAAGGTATGAAATTATTTCAGAAAAAGATGACTACTATCGCCAAAGTTGATTTAATCAATGAATGCATGTTAAGGTCTTTATTAACTGCCTGCGTACTAGAGAGTGAAAATTTTGCACAAGTCTACTTAGTCTGAAAAAAAAAACAACAAAAAAAAACAATAACAACAAAAAAAAATTTCAAGGTCAGAAAAAGTCCCACAGAAAGCCGGGTAAAATTTTAGTTCTTGGCCAAGGCAGATAGAGGTCAGAGAATTTTAGTTCAGTCTTCTAGAGGGTTTTAATTCGTCATTATATTCAGCAGAAAGCATTTTGTAGTTGATCGTTGTTGACATAGTATTCCAAATCTTGGAACACAGTAGATTCCATGACAAACGCAGCGTGATCGAAGGTGAATAGAAAAATATTCATTTAAGTTGCTTCAGTTCTTGTTGGTGTTCTCTTACTGTTGTTATCTCTTTCAAGTTGCCAAAGAAGCCTTTCTCATGAATTATTCGAACTGTTGCGTGACGACCTCAATGTGAGATGAATATGATGTGTACATAGGTTTTGATAAAGAAAAAAAAATGTTCCTGGGGGTGATTTAAAAGAAAATCCTCGAAAGTTTTTTTTTACTTTAAAAAAAAGGGGACGAAAAACGAATTTGACTCGGGAAATTTGCGCAGTGAGGAAACTAAATGAGAATTTAAAATATTGCTAGAAATAGAGCGTTTTCACTCCGTGGCCACCATCTATGCTAATTTATTGGAACAAAAGGAAGTTTTTACATAAGAGAAGAGTTCAATTCCGAGAGAAACGTTCTTGGGAAACCAATATGGCCGCCCGTTTCAATGTGGCCGTCGTGACGTCATGTAAAAACGTTCTATACTTGGCATTTAAATAGGCTTCCTTACGGAGTTTAGCCTGTTCCAGGCTCCAAGTAGTGCAGCCGTTCAGTAAAAAGTGATGCGGAAAAAGCGCGTGGGCTGGGGAGAGGCCAGGCTCCAAGAAAGCAGTCATTTAGTAAAATGATCCGAAAAACGCGTGGGAGCTGGGGAGAGACAGATCACGCGCCCCTTATTTGCGCTTTACTTGTTTTCTTTACCTCCCTACTATACTATTTGAGAGCCTAGGACAAGCTATACGGAGTTCGGAGGTGTGGGGGAGGTCTTTGGGCAAGGGATATCCTGAACTGCTCCGTAACTAGGGAAACTGATCTGATTGAACGTATTTCTTTTATGAGGGATTTTCTTAAGGCAAGGAAGAGCTTTTACTTTATTGAACGTGTTTAGTAAACGCCGTAAATCAACTTGAATTATCTATTATGCTGCAGATACTTAACCCTGCGAGAGCAAAAGCTTATGAAACGGCGAAGAGAGGCTGAAAACCTGTTAGAAGACAAGAAAAAACTGCTAGAGTGGGAAAAACGTTTGGATAAAGAGGAGAGCCTTGTGCGTAACCTGCTTAACGAAGCGCTGAAACTCGAGAGCTCCAGAAATAGGAGCGGACAAACCAGCTTTACTAGTGAAGAAGAAGAACATAAGGGTAAGTTTGCTCTCTTCGCCCTTTGAACCCTAATATTAAAATCCAAATTCTAATTTGTTGACGGTTTGAGTTTACAATAGAAGCAGTGGGGAGAATTTGTTGAAGTATCAATTAGATTTATCTTCTCTGATCATGACCAATTTACATGATCAATTTACGGGAGTTCAAACTCCTGTAAATTGGCCACTTCCGAGTTCCAAAAACTCTCACTTTCAAAGTGAGGCCAAGTGCACAACCTTTCTTGGGAAAATTAGTTTTATTTGCATGAGAATGAAAAATCATTTCCATCTCAAAGGCTGAGCACTTAACCTCGTTTTGATACAGAGGCCGGTGGAACTCGATTATTGCATTTATACCTGTTGTGGCTCGATTTGGATCATGATACGTTTCTGGGAAACTGCCCACCTACCCCTCCCCTCAGCCAGCATTTACACTTACTTCTCACTTAGGGCAAAATGTTGGCTTAGGGGAGGGGTAGGTGGGCAGACCACAGCCTACTCCATTTAAAACGGCTTCGCCCCCACCGCGTGTTTTCACTCGCTTTATTATTGCCCGTCTCCCTCTTGAGCACCTGCCACGTAGGATCCAGTTGATTACCATTAACATTTTGGGGAATGTTGCTACATCTTGATCTAAAAATTAACGCCTCAGCATACAGGCAGCATTTAAAATCACACTTTTGGTGAACTTCAGAGACCTGTTTACGTTGAAGATATTACACGGGCGCAAAAGCGCCACCATTCCCCGTTACTTTCTAACTATTGTATCTTGTTATTAGAGACCCTTAGATTCTAAGACGAGTACGACAACTAACGAATACGAGATTTTCTAAACACTAAGTAGTGCTCGCTCGTGAACCAGCGTCATTTTGGCGGGAAAACGTGGTAGCCTTCGTCATTCTACTGTGAGTTTTGGCGAGATTGTCTTAGTGGCGGAAACAAGTTTTCAAATGTTAAAATTTTATCATTTTGTGATCGGGAGAGGGCTTAACCTTCTCCAATAACAGTGCTTACTTTTCTGGTGAAAAACGTACAATGAAGCATTCCGGGTTACCTATTTTTTGTCTATTTTAAAACAAATCTCGTACTTGTAGTCATGCTCGTCCGCAAATCTACAGACCTCTAATAGGCTGATTTAGCAGCAGAACGGGAAAGTCAGTTGACGACGGCGCGCGCAAATTAAACAACTGGCTCGACCAATGGCACAACGGCAAATTGGGCACCGGAAGTCGTGTTTAGTCTTTTCTGCGCGTTTTGCCGTCGTCAACTGACGGTCCCGTCCTGTTGCTAAATCAGCCTATTGTCTTTTGGTAGACCGCAGTGGCCGAACTTCTGCCAGTCCTTCGAGTAAACCAATCGACAAAGATCGGTACTCTCAAGGGACCGAGTCCGTCAGCGAGTCTATCAAAGCTACAAGTTCTAGGGCTCACGAACGGAGCGCCAGTGAGAGCTCTGTTCCTGAGGATATCAGTGCTTCAGCCCGTGATAAATCACATGATTCGGGCAGATCACGTGAAAGCTCTATACCGGAAGTGTACGTGAAGACCCAGTCGCATGGAAGCTCGATTCCTGAGGAGATCCCCGAAGAGTATGGAAATGACACCTTTGAGTCTCTGGATAGTACTGTCACTCCTGCGCACTCCACCCCTGTTCGAAGCGATTTGTCGTTCAAGAAGGACACCTCTCCCAGTATGAGCCGGAAGTCTTCTAATGACGGAAGTAAAAGCGAAGAAGAAACATCCATGACTGGTAAGTGAAACACTGCTTAGAAAGTTTTTGAGAAAACATGACTGTTTCGTGGAAAATCAGTCCATACTTAGTTGATTGTTTCATGTTCTCTTAGTACAACAAATGGAGTAACCTCACACGCAGACTCCCTTAGGGCTTCGTCACACGTTCCTTACTCACGAACAAGGGTGGACGCAAGTGCCTGCTTGGTTAGGTAGACGATTGTCGGGAAGGAACGCGTGACGAAGCCCTAAGAACGTCTGAGTGGAGGCTTCATAGCCAATAACTGACAGATGACAATAACATCGCGACTTAATTGACCAATCAAGTCAATAACCAGAGTTTAATACCATCAGTTGGCGTGATACAACTCACTTTGACTCTGAAGATCACTACCGCACAGGTTGTTGAAAAGTCAGTCACTGTTAACAACAGTCGTATTCAGGACTACGATCACTCGGACGATCATGCTCCACCTACTTATGAAATGACTCCTGAGTTCAGACCTTTTACAATCCCAGCGCTACAGTTAAAATCCAGTCGATCTGGAATGAGCCCTACCACTTGACTTTCAACCGAAATTACCGGGTTTTTTTGTTCTGAAGACCGCGCCATGTGTACAAGAAGGTTCAGATTAGTCTTGCTCGAAAATGGTTTAGAAAATTTCCAAGCGTTCTGGACGGTTAGTATAGAAGAGAAATGCACCTGAGGATTTCGAGTCAGCATAACCTACCCCTCCACTAATCCAACGTTAATCCAACGTAATATCTCACTTAGGGTAAAATGTTAGGCTGGAGGGGGCAGGGGTGGGGGGGGGGGGGGTGGTTAGGTAAGCACCCTCACAGACGGGATGATCTGTACCATTTGAGGTTTCAACCAAGCTGAAATTCGAAATTGCAGGGGTTTTTTTGGGAAAAGGTCCCGAATGGAATGGGCGTCGTTGGCCGACGTATGATTCCGCTTATATGAACGTCTCATGGAATGGCCGTTGTATGATTCCGCATACATACTAATGTGGCCACGTTGCCAGCGTGGTTGCCTCGGTGGTGTGTGGCTATCACGCCCGAATACTAACCGGGAGACGTCGGTTCGATTCTGGCTCGAGACAACGAAAGTCGTCTTACGCCATGTGTTGTGGTAAAAGTTTGTTGTATTTTTAGGTTCCGAGGGTGCGTGCCGCCTTTTCTCGCGTGGGGTGATTTTCACGCGCGCTCGCGTTTTGCCCGCTCTACTATCCCTGAGGATAAAGGGGGACTACTCGTAGTCTACCCAAGAGTGACCAACATTAGTTTTCTCCTTACAGTATCACTACACAATCAGGAGAAAAGGTTCTGAGAGTTAACATAATAATCACAAAAGGGAAAATGCTTTGATCTTTTATCAAATCCTCTCAACTGATTTTCTCATCCATGATGATGCCGTTGATCGGCGAAAGCTTGCAGTGTTAGACCTCACTAGGACAGTTTTATGTTCTCTCAACTAATTTTGTAAGAAATGTATGGAGATCAGTATGGAGAATTTGTTTGTGGATATTGTGGCTAAAAGGGTGAAGACAGGTTTTCGCAGTGAATTTATGCAAAATTGCATTCAAGACGTTACGCACTCTATAGATGTCAGGTTACAAACAACGAGGGCGTTTTTGGCGAAAGCTTTAAATGGTAGTGTATGAGAGTACACTCTTTGTCTTTCCAAATTTAACAACATAAATTAGGGCGTCATTGGAAATGAGTGGGTCAAATCAGAAGAAGTACAATTGAGTGTCATGTATATTCAGTTTTCTCTAAGGCATTTTAAAATATTGTCCGCTCATCAATCATTTTCCTTTTTTTCCAACGACAAGGAAAGGAGAAGAAAACAGTGTTATTTGTTTATTCATTTTGATTTGCTAAGTTTAGCCATCGACGGTTTTGTTCATTTGATTTTTTGTAAGCGCGTGGGAAGACCTTAAACACACTTGCTCCTTTGGAACATCCTATTTACGGTTGAACTTAATTCATATAAAATTGTCTCAATTTTACGCAATGGGTAAGAGTTGATGAAACACCCTCGGTTTTGTATACAAATGGTCTTCACATTGTGCAGATTTAATATGCTAGTTTGAGTAATTTTGTTTAAATTTTTGGGTCCTACACGCGTTGTCTGTATTTACATGTCATTTGCTACTTTGCTACGACGTTGGATTGATATTATTGAAATAAATACAAACTCCGTGCAAATTTTGTATTACAATTTCTTTATTTTATGTAATTAATTCAAGAGTCAGTTAAGCGCATTTTGTTGCTGTATTCTCGCCTTCCCAGAAAAAATCGTGCCGATGAAAAGTCAGTCGATGACTTGCTCATTAAAAATCAATGTGGCAACCTTATGGACCATGACTTCATACCTTCTAAGTGATGATGCATTTGCATAACAAAGTTCAAGTGTATGACAATCCTTACACCCACTTAAATCGCCTCCGTGTAGTTTTTTTGTTTTTCGCTTAGCGTTTACTTCGATTTTTTGCTTTATGCTTGTCTTCTTGGCTTGTATTGCAATCGTATACTTAACGGTATTTCATCATTTCGATAACTCCAATAAAATTCAGGTAATGTCACTTTCACGCCTCAGGGAAAAGTTGCCATAGGATTTCCACACGCCTGGAAAAATGTAGTGAATATTTTACCTCTTTCGAAATAACTTCCCACACGGAGAATGACGGAATGGGATTTCTGTAGTAATATTCCCATTCACTCTGGGGTTGTCGTCTTCTGTAGAATCTTTACCAACACGTGTGAGGATTTCACTGGTGTAAGACCGAAAAATGTTGTTTTTGTAGATGTAAGTTTTTCACTTTATTTATTACTGTACATTTTTTTCTCTTATTTTATACTAGGTTACTGTAGGTTCTCATTTATTAAATTTTCAGTCGTCGCAAATGTGCCGTTTATTGCACTAAACTAAACGTGCCTTTAAAAACCTTAAAATTTCACGTTAAATGTAGACATTTTTATTTTCATCGTTTTTGCCATTTTGGAACCGGTCGGTGTCAATGGCAGAAGCGTTACTTACACGAAATGAACAGTATGAACGGTACAGTCGCGTGCTCGGTATGACACATCCGGTAACAGATTTTTTGTACCATACCAAACTCCTTTAGCCTTTTAAGCTGTCCAGGAGCATTGATTTAAGACAACCCTAGCCAAACGCTCTTTAGTAAACCAAACGCCGTCAGTCTTTAGGGCTGCCCAAGATCCTTAAACTATGATCTCCCTACTGAGCCAAAAGCTCTTTAGAAAACCAAAAGAACCCTCAGGGGCACCCAACGATGGTTTCATCCTAAACAGCTTGAAAACACTTTTTAGGCTATCCAGAGTGCTTTTAGAGCGGTAGAAATGCATTCTTAAATTTGGATCTGTTCGGTCATCCTAGGGGAACTTGAGTCTTTTTGAAGTTACAAGTGCTTCATTATTATTTTCCCGAACATTTTAGGTGCAATTTGAAGTATTACGAAAGTGAGACATTTTCTGATTCCTCTCGCTTTCACATTTTTGCAGCCGAAAATTGTAGGTTCCCTTTTTTCTACGAAAAATAACCTAACTTGGGAAGTAGAATGTGAAAATTAAACCTCGGAAATTCGTAGGGAATTTATAAGATAACCTTCGAAAATTGTACATGAATGGAATGGTCATCTAGAAATTTTTTGCCGTCTTCAAGTAACAGAAAATTCTAGGCAATTTTTGCGTCTGGGAACCGATATTTTACAAAAAACAGTCGTTGGGTGCCCCTGAACCCTCTGTCTGAGTTCGCTTTTCAGTTGTCAGTTCTTACAAATCTCAACCCACTTCTTTCTGTATTCCCACTTTACATAAATTTATTTTAGCCGTGAAATAGGAGTTAAGTTCTGATCATTTAGTATCGCTGTTGCATCCTTTCAACTTTTGTTGGATGAATGTTGGATATAACCTAACCAGAGGCGGTGCATTATGGAAATGTCCCAGTTAAAAATAATGCCAATCGTTTCTTGTTTCATAAGGCTAACTGGGCTATTTTTTATTGATAACGGTAGAATCCACTATTCAGCCCCGGCTTAAAAACGTGCAGTCGGCAGCCTAATTAACCGTCACTATGGGGGTCTTTTTTATTGTTTTCTTAGTCGATTCTGCCATCGTTAGGTATTGCTGAAGTTACCTAAAACATCGTAGATCACATAGCCATGCAGTCTTAAACCTTTGAAGCAGAACATTCAAAGCCCGGAAGTTGAATAACTCTATTTCTCAGTCGATATTCTGTTAATTCCATTGTGATTGAACATTGTAGTTTGGTTACCCACGAAGCACTTAGGAGTTCTTGTGAACTCTTTTAAACGTGTCCGTGCGTTCAAGATCGAATTGGAATTTGGAAGTGTTGGTTTTTGAGGAGAGGGGAAAACCTGAATACTCGGAGAAAAACCTCTCGGAGCAAGGCAGAGAACCAATGAAAAACTCGACTCACATATTAAAGGCTTCGACGCCGGGATTTGAACCCAGGCCACATTGTTGGGAGGCGAGTGCTCTCACCACTGCGCCACCCGTGCTCCAGCCATCAGGCATGCGTTTTTCTGTGCATTTACTGACGACTTTTTTGTTTCTTTTCTTGTGTAGAAACTTCCGACCACAGTGATATCGAGTCACGTGTCCGCCGGCTGAGAGACCAACTGGAAGTGCGCAAGCGCGAAGTGAAGCGTTTGTACAATGAGAGGAAAAAGCAGAGAAAAGCTATGTTGCGGGCTCAGGAAGCCAGCTTGCGACAAGAACTACAGGTATAGACGCCGAGGGTTCATTTTGACGTCATTTCTTTGGTCTGTAGGAGTGTAGACCATGTAAAATTGTTGTCTATTGGTTAGATTCTCTAATCTTTAATGCTCTTCGAGTCACGAGGTTAACCTTTGTGTAGCGGCAATAGCTTTCAGATGGAAACAGTTCTGCAGCCCCTTCGTTTTGGTCAGAAATAGCAGTTCAGAACGAGCGTTGCAACCTATGTCAAGGCTTTCCTACCCAGGATTACGGTATTGCTCATTTGTTGTTGTTACTGTCTTTGTTAGGCTGTGGAAATGGTGATCTCGAGGACCAAGGCGGAGCTTAACAGACCTCAAACAGACTCCAAGAGACCAGAGACTGGCTCGGTAGACCAACAGAATTCAAAGAGTGACACGAGTGATACAACTCCTTCACGGGAAATCAGATACAGCCTCTCTCGTACCTCAGATACAGGCAGCAGACGTAAAATATCTCCTTCCGAGAAACTTTTAACTGTATCAGCCAGGAGTGAACGGGCAAAGGAGAAAGATTCATCCGCAACGGAGATGGACACCAGTGGTCGAAGCGAGCGAACAATTTCAGAAGTTCCGAGTTTGAAAGACAAAGATAAGGACTTGTCCTCCTCCATTCAGGAGGCAAAATCTTTAGGGAAAAGTGAGACTTCGATAAGTAAAAATATAGACTTGGAACCCACAGCAAAAACTCGAAAAGCTGACGAGCAGATCTCTCGGAAGCTTCGGCAAACTTTGGAGAATGAAAACAAGGCTTCGTTGCGGGAACAGCAAGCTTCGGAGGAGGCGGAAATTGAGGACGAGGCGAAAACCGCCGATGATCTGTCCATAAGCGAAGATAGCGTGGCGCGAACTGCGTCTAAAGCATCTCGTTTGGAAAATATTTCTAAAGGTTCTAGTAAATTGTTCTCTGTTAGTCGTGGAAGCGTTTCTGATAGCGATGCGAAGAGTTCAATAAAGACTGCCGAAGATTTATCCGTTAGTGAGGGAAGCGAAATGAGGAGGAAGTCATCTCGTTCTGAATCTTCCATAGGAGATAGTAGTCGGAAATCTATACCTAAGAAAACAAAGAACGATATCTCAGAACAGTCGAGTCTTGCTGGCGAGAGAAAAAGGACTGTTTCTGATGCCTCAAAGTCTTCCCGACATTCAAAATCACCCTTGATGAATGAGAAGTCGCGAAGCTCTAGGCAAGTGTACAGTTCTTCCTTTGAAAGTGTCCAAGATGAAGGAGACAGGACCGAGGACGACATCAGCGAACACATTAGCATTGAGGAGAGGGTGCAAAGCAGCGAAGCAGAGGATAGCATAAAAGATAAACGCGAAAGCTCGGAAAAAAGAGATGAATCAAAAGATTTTGAAAGAACTAGAGATATTTCTGATGCCCAGGGGAACGTTGTGAGTGTCAAGGATGAAAATTCTGAAATTGAAGAAGAACTTCCTTCAACTGAAAGAACGACGTCTGTTTTTGGTAACAATAGAACTACGACTCAGGAGACTGAACATTCGCAAGAAAAAGAAAAAGGCTTTCTGAGACCGGAAGTGAATGAGGACCAGTTCCCTTCCTATAGCACGGATTTTGAACCTTCTGCTTTGGATGAAACAGACGATGGAAAATCTGATAACTTAAAACCAGATGCCTCTTATACCCCAGATTTTGAAGAGCGTGATGATAGCTTGCGGAGTCAAGCAAAAGTTGAAGATTTTAGTTACCCCGCGCAAGAGAAGTCGCATTCCGAGTTAAGTGCTGGGGACAAGAAGACGCTCTCTCAAGGAAAGCTTGAGCGGGGTAAGCCACAATTATCTGAAGACCATAAGGTCCCCAAAGTGCCAAGTCTAACATTAGAACAAGCCACTGACGAAGATAGTGTAGTTGAAGAACTCGGCGAAAGTCACCATGACGCTTACGAGGTTACTGACAAGGAGGATAGTAGTCTGTTTTTTGAGAAAAATGATCTTCAGAGAATCGAGAACAATGAAGCCTCAGTGTTACCTGTCGTTCATTCTGATGTTCCTGGAGCGCCTGAGCTACGAGACGTACTTTCCGCAGAACAAACTGCGGACAGAATCGCTGAGGGCTTATCTGCCATGTTGTTGGCCGAATCTGTGAACTGCGTGACCCACATGTTTGAAAAGCGCCGACAAGTTGCCGAAGATGTTACGAAAACGCACGGAGATGTAGGTGAAAAGAAAGAGCAAAATGATAGAACTTCTTTTAAAAACGACAAGGACTTTTTTCGGTGGTCAGCCGAAGATGAAGTGTCTGAAGCTGACATAATTTCGCTCTCAGAAGGAGAGGATTCTGTTTCTGGATTGGACTTTAGGTCAAGGGAGCAAGACGAATTGATACCTAAGTCAAAGGCAGGAGAGGATTTGTTTCCGTCTCATGTTGACAAACCTCAGCAAGACCAGGTAGATGAGAAGCAGATTCAACGAGAACAAAATGAATCGTTGGTAAATAAATTCTCTGATACATTGCTAAAGGAGGCAGCTTCGCAAATGATCGCTATTTTGAAGGTAAAACAAGCTAAGTTTCCGGAGTCGCATAAAGGTAAAAACACGATTTCGGTCTCAACTCAAAAGGGCGCAGTAACAGAGGATGAACCCCACTCAGAGGAAGAAAGTCCTCTTTCGTCTCCTAGAAATAACCGCTTTATGGCTGTGCAATGGTTTCCTGACGGAGTGTCCAAGTACTTGGAGGATACAGCGACCCCGCCCGGGAGTCCGACAGAAGAGAGAAGAGCATCTATCGATGAAAAAGAATTGACAGACAAACTAGACCAACTGAGGCGGCTACATGAGCACCTTGATAGTTCACGCGAGGAAACGTTAGAAGAGGATGAAAATGACCGCTTAGAATTCAAGGTACATACAAATGAAATGATCGAGTTTCCCGCGGAGGAAGAAGATGAAGAGGAGATTCGTTTGCGTTCCAGAGCAGCGTCCTTCCTGTTTTCCGTCCCTCATCACCCGAGTGAAGTCTCCCCTGTGGTTGCTTCATCGTTATCGGTATTCTTCGACCGAAAGAGACGAGGGTTACCGATAGGCAGCGGTTCGCCACCTTCGGAAATCATCGGAGAAGACAAAGCCGATGATGATCTCGAATCGAACAGTAAACGAGTCTACCGACGCCTTGTATTCGATTTGAGCGGAAATATATTAAAAGAACTATTATCCGAGGAAGTTCCTCCAAGCCTCCCCCCTTGGATGAAAGCCAAGCGACGGCGAAAACGCCGTCTCCATCGCGGCTTAAATCCGCTTGTACGTGAAAAAGACTACCTCCCTGTTGTAGAGCAACAAGTGTTGAATTTGATTGGTTTGGGCGATGCCAGACCTTCCTTGGACCGAGTTCGCCGCAAAACGCCTCTTAAGGCGGGCAAGAAGGATTTCGTCGATGCCATCTTGATACAGGAGCTCCGTGAAGATGAGCCTTTATGGATTGATTATGACGACGATGAACTTGCGGTGAAATTCCAAGTGGCGGACGCCATATTTGAATCGCTGCTTTCCGAAACTGTGATGGTCCTGAATGCTGTCCAAATGAGACGCGAGGCGAGAGCGGATGCGTACGGGAGCTAGCGGTGTCTCCAGTTGTCTTTTTTTATAATTAGAAAACTTCCATCGATCGCGTTTACAATTGCGCCAAACCTCTGTTTCAAAGCGAGGCTAACTACGAAGCTATTGTCATAAAAATTGTGCAAATGAAAGTCATTTTCATTTGAATAGTTTTGCACTTAGCCTCGTTTTGAAAGCGTGAGGTTTTGAACTTGGAAATGGCCTATTGGAATAGCTTCTAAATGATAAGCTGCAATAGACACCTTCACGGTTGTAACGGCATGATGGGTAATCAGGACAAGATGGTGGAAAAATCAAAAGTTTGTATGGGAATACAAAGTCAACTAATTCTTGCTAATTGAATATATTTAAAACTTTCCCTTTGAAAAATGTAACAAATGAACTTCATGAAGCTACACACTAAATCTGGAGTGCATAGCAGTCCTTCGTTGCTTTTTAGAAAACCTGAGTTCTTCCATACTTTTTCTGTAATCCAACAACACAAAAATTACACAATGTATGGACGTAATCAAATTTCTAAAAAGCGACAAAGGACTGCTGTGCTCTCCACGTTTAGTGTATAGTTTCTGTAAGTTCATTAGTTAAAGTTTGCAAAGAGAAATTGACAAATACATTCAATTAGGAAGAATTAGTTGACTTTGTATTCCCATACAAACTTGTCCTGATTACCCAGCATGCCCTCACAACCGTGAAGGGGTCTATAGGCCATTTCCGAGTTAACTCAAGCCCTTATTTTAAACCGAGGTTAAGTGCGAAGCTTTTGATATGAAAATAATTTTTTATTCTGGTGCTAATAAAACTCATTTTCAAAAGTGAGGTTTCGCCTTTGGGCTCATTTTGAAACCCAGGAATTTTGGAACCAGGAAGTGGCGTATTTGAATTCATGCAAAATACCGAAGGTTAACACGCCCACCCCTGTGCGCAACCATCCTTCTTTTAGGATCATCTTTACGTTATAAACTTGGCTTCTCGTCTGGCCTTTCTGCTTAAACTTAAATTGTGTCTTTTACATAGCTAAGAACAATAAGCAACTATCGCCTGTAGCTTAGGTGTCATATCGTTTCTCAGCGAAAAAATATGGGACGACACTGAAAATATAGAAAATCGTTTCATATTTATTCACTTTGACGGCGCGCGCTATCGTGTCCTTGGCCAACTTTCGAGCAAACACTAAGGAGGATTATTTGTTATTTTGTTTTCCCAAGTGTTATTGATAGATGAATCAAAATTAGAACCTTCTACGGTTTATTCTTCTTTTGACGTGGCCTTTTTTTTTCTCACTTCGCACCTTCTTTTGCATATCAGGGTCAATTAATGCTCTTCGATAGTTAACTGTGTATTTGTATGGTTATCCTGTTCTTTACAGACTGTATTGAGAGTTTAGTTTTTAGTTTTCGGTTCATCAGTGTCCTCGTGCCCGATAGCCAAAATTTTATGCCTCCTAGGTCCCAGTTGAACTCTGAAAGTGCAAACACTGTCTGGCGTGCGCGGTCTTGCACTTTTGCACCTTTGAATGCTGCGATGTAATTAAAGAAGAAGTTCTATAAAGTGTAAATACAGAGCTGCAATTCTATTTTTTTGTTTAAAGACGGTAATTTGTTCAATAAAGGTCAGTTTGATTTGCAATCTGCGTAAAATATTGTGGGATAAACTCTTTAATAAAGGACTTTTCTGTTTAACTCCACCCGATCCAGTCTTGGAAACCGTTTTATCGCACTGAATGCTACCGTTTGAGCCCGCAAGTAAGTTCTCTCTGTCTGGGATCTGCGAGACTATGCCCCAGTTCCCTTGCGGCGAGGGATCTAATTTCGAGTGCCTGAAGATGTGGGAAATGACTGTGCCCAGTTGGCCCAGTATGGGTTCAAAGTTGAGAAACCTATGACAAGTGCGGTTTGCAAGTGTAGCCATTGTTTCTGTTTTGTTTTATGAGATCGCTTTCCTCAGGCCGGAATACAGATCATGATGATGAAGATATATAACCATGACAAAACGTTGATTGAGAGTACTAGCGAGACACCCTTCTATCCATGATTGGGGGGGGGGGGGGGGGGAGGTGGGGGGAGCTGGAGGGAAATCTTATCCTAGTGTGCATTTGTTCACGAGACCACGTGACCATTCTGGCGCATTGGATCCAGCTCAGTCAGCTCTATCACCAACCTAACTGAACTTATTTTGTTAACCACATTACGTTTTGTATGTATTTTTTGATACACTTAGCACACACAAACTTCCTTGACCAAAACAGTAAGCTTTCGAGAGAGGAGGCGGTATACTGTACGCACTGCCATTTCTTCAAAATTTAGCTATTTTTTATTATGCCATTGTTCAAGTGTAACAGTTAAATATGAAGTACGTCTGTGTTCGTGGGCAATCTGTTGGCCCATTGGTGAATAACCAAACAACATTGTCCAACAAGCAAGTTGTTACAGTGAGCACAAATAACAAGTCAACAACTCTTACTTTAGTAAGTTCTCTTTGCTACAGAAGATGCTCTGGTTGGAGTCAGTGACAAGGCAATTTCTTTGACTCCAGAAGTTGCAGATGCTCTGCTCACAGGATACCCAATGCAGTTCCTACAGGAATGCCACCGTAGGTCTAGGTTCAGCTGGTGTCCATTTTCTCAGTTGCTTTAGCTGATTTCTCTTGCGATTTCTTGTTGGCTTGCTCTGAAACAACTGATAGGATTGAGAAAAAGTTTACAATGTAATTTTTCTGATTACGTTATTTTTTACTTTAAATTTCACTAAAGAATAACGTTACATGATTCAAAAACTATATCAAATGCTTGATCAAATTTAGTGTTTCATCATAAGATCTTAAAAAGCTTGGCTCTACATCATCTGCACCACTAATAACACTACTTAGTTTGCAGATATACTGTATGATATTTGAGGAGTTTAACTTAGCAGTAAATTATCTCCTGAAGTTACTTCAGACAATAATCAATAACTTTTCTTTTTAAAAAATACATGATAAAACTTAAGCAAACAATTCAATGATCTGATGATAATATAGCTTTTTTTGGAGGGGGCTATTTTGTGACTTCATTTTTTCCCTTTTTTTCTAGTTTACCTTCCATTGCATTCTCCTCCCTTTGTTGCTTCTTGATCTGTTTCATAATCAGCCTTTTCTTCTTTGCAGACAGTGAAACACTTTTTTGGTTATTGCTGAAACAAGAAATCAAGTTATAAGAAAAAATATTACTTATGCATTAAGAATACTGCAATTCCAGTCCCAGAAATTGATTGGAAAAGCAGCCATTGACAATATAATTAGGCCCTCTTGGTGCCTTGTTGGCTTAATCTACCATCTTATATGAACTGCATACTTGATATGGTACTTTACTTTATAATTAGGGTATTGAAACAGAGTTCTTGATGATGTGGCTTGCATATTGTTGCATGTGAAAGTTAGCCTATCTGCAGACATTTTTTTCATTTTTCTTTGCGAGGAATTTGACAAACACAGTCAATAAATCCCCTACAGTTCTAATTTTTCATATGTGCAATCAATGATAGTTAAATATAAAGGAGAAAATAGTGGCTGTGAAGTGTTTTTTCCCCCAAAGTTTTACTGCATAACAAAGGTGTGTTATTTTACAGAAAGGATAAATTTGAGCTTTTAAAGTTGCAGACAGGGTATTCATTTTGCTTTGGTCTGAGAGAAAGAAGATGCAGTGGGTAAGAGGTCTCCGATAGAATTCCAGCTGTTGCTGATCTCCACCAAAAAGTTCTGCTGAGTTAAGTAACAACCAGAAATATGGTCCATTCTCACAGCTTACATCTTTCCTTGCTTACCCCTGTTTTAATCCTTTACTCTTTTGTTGCTGCTTCTTTTTCTGTGCTTTTCGAACTCTTGAAAGCTTGTTGAGGTTTTTCTGAAGAGCCTGTCATTTATAAAAAAAATCCAGTCATACTTAGTTTTGGCTAAATGCAATTTCTTTCAAGTGAGAAGGAACATTTATGTAATGGTGACTTCAACATGCTTTCCCCCCACTCCCCCCCTCCCGTTACAAGTTCATCCCTGCAATTTTCTTATTGAAGTGGACAGGGGTGGGGGAGGGCAGGAATTTTACAACTGTGACTGATATTGGGGTGGAGAATTTGACACCATATGGGAGGGTCTTACTTCCATATTAGCCTGCGAAAACATCCGTTTCTCCTCGCTCTTCGCCACTGGGCGAAGACGTTTGGCGAGGAGAAACATCTGCGACTCAGCAACAGAAATTCCATTCACTGATGACGTAAAATCAGTCTGGAATCCGGTCAGAAGCGCTGATTGAACGATGGAGTAGTTACATTGTTTTAGCTATTGTTTATGAATGACAGACAAAAGACAAAAGGCCACAAAGGTCAAATGTAAACGCGAAGAATCTAGAGCAAAACAGTCAATATTTGTGGAATATACTCTTCTCTAGATAAAGCGTTTGAGTTTTGCTTGTTGGCAGATGAACACAAAACTTAACCAAAATCAACCAGACGACACGTAAAATTGGACAAATTGGAATTTGGAACCCCATGACTATCGGATTTATTTTGTAAACATTGATTTGCATCATCAGTGTGGAATTTCTGTCGCTGAGTCGTAGACGTTCCTCCGGGCAAAGAAGAGCGAGGAGAAACGGATGTTTTCGCAGGCTACTTCCATATATATTTATTTAGTTATACACCTAACCTTCAGGGGTAGGGTCATTTGATGGACTCTCACTTCCTTTGGTAGAGCATCTCAACACCACTTTTTGGCCCGGGAGATGGGAATTAGGGCAACTCAAAGTTCAAAGTAGCCGGGGGGCATGTTGAAGTTCGAGTTGACCGGTTCATTATGAAACTGTCAATGAACACAGACACGTGCCAGTCGACTGATACTTTTCGCTCGACCAGTAAATGACGCCCGTTAGACAGGCTGTAGAAACACGTGCGTTGCCAACTCACAGCGACACAACTGATAATACATTTCATTGTTATCCACGTTAATATATTGCCAATCAAATTCATCGTATCAAACAAGAACTGTTTGAAGATGTACACTTACCGTTTTTGGACGATTTAGAGTGTTGCCTCCTGTCATTTTGGCCCAATAAACGAACAAGTCCAACTTTAATTTTCGACGATCCGAGATGCGATTGATTGGGCAAGTAAGTGATTCTGAAGACAACGAGCCTGCAAGTCTGCAGCGGTAAACGCGGAAACGAATTCTACGCCATATAACCGACTCAAGGAATCACTCCTGGAAGATGTGGAATATGAAAGTTAGTTTTGTACATCGATGCTTTTAAGAGCGGCCAGACCAGTATTCGTTGCCTTGGATGCAATAAGAAATTGTAGTTCACGTGGAAGACCTCTAAAAAGAAACTGTAGCTTCATCGGCTTCCTGTGTCATCGAGGATTTTCTGCAACAAGAGGAGTTTGTCAATCGAATATGGAAAGCCGTTCTAATGGTCCTGCCCTCGTGGCAGTTTGTCAGATGAACTCAACCAACGACGTGGATCGAAATCTGGGGATTTGTGAGGATCTTGTGAGGAAAGCTAAGTCAAGAGGAGCTAAGGTTAGATTCCTATGTTCGCACATGAGGAAGGCCATTTTGTATTCAATTCTTGGACCCGTTCTTCAACCTTTGCTTAACCCACGCCCACCGCCCCCACCCCACCCTCCTGCACTAGTGACACGCACCTTACCCTCCCCTTCCTCCACTATCCATCTCACTAGAGTAATATGGAGAGGGATGTTATTCCTTTACATGCCACCAGCCACCATTTTCCAAGGTTCACAACAGATTACATTATAACCTATTAAAAAACAGCTTTAATTTATTTTATAGCTCTTTTAATTTAGCACTGCTAGTGTGATCATCATTATCATCATCATATTATTGTTATTATTATTACACTCTTCCACAAAATTCCATGAAAGAATTTCATTGATGGCTGCTGCTTAAACTCCACCCAATCGTGTGTGATATTGGCTTGACCTCGTTAATTTAGTTTAGTTGAAATGAACCGTTTTTTAATTATTTGAATTTTTTTTCCAAATGTGTGATATATTTTTGATGGAATGAATGTTTTCAATCAAAATAAGTGTCTTTTTTTTAATCAAAAGGAATAATGTAAATAGTGCTTTGACTGAATAGTTTAATTAATTCTAAATGGGGGTTTATAGTCAGCTTTGTTATCAATAAAAGATTTGGGTAGTATATAATTTATTATTATTATTATTATTATTATTATCATCATTATTTGGGTGCATATTGGGTGTTTTTAAGGTAATCCTTAATAGGGACAATATCAGGATCATGAAAAACATATATCATACATCATCCTTTGCAGGTTGTTTTTCTTCCTGAATGCTTCGACTATGTAGGTGAAAACCGTGAACAAACACTTTCCATGGCTGCTCCATTGGAAAGTACAAGAATGCAAGGCTTGCGTGACTTAGCTAAGGAACTCGGAGTGTGGCTCTCTCTAGGAGGATATCATGAAAAGGTTTTCCTTAATTTGTTCTTTGTCCTCTTAGACTACAATGGAGGTCAAAAGTGTTGGAACCTTTCCAGTGAGATAAGTAAAACTAGCAACCCCTCCCCTCCCACGCCAAGCAATTTTGAATTTTGTTTTGGCCACAACATTCTTAAGGGGGGAGTGGGGGGATGAAGGGATGAACCCAAAGCCGATCAAAAAACCGTCATAAGGAGCAGAGTCCTATGTAACAATAACTTGGTTTTTTTTCACAAATTCCCAGATTCCTTTGGCCTCCATGTAGATTTCAAGGATAGGATAGTTGATGAGCTCAAGATAATGGGCAAGCCCCCTTTTACATTTATTAGATTTTGATTTAGAAGCTAGCCTAACTTAGCCATGGAGGCATGCATTGCCAAGCAGTAAACTCCACGAACTCTGGATCCTGAAGGTCCGGGGCTCAAGCCTCGCCCGTCATATTGTTTCCTTAGACAAGGAACTTTACTCCACTTTGTCTCCCTTACCCCAGGTGTATGACATACATGTATTGCTGGGGGGTAACCCTGCGATGGACTAGCATCCCGTCCAGGGGGGAGTAGAAATACTCCTAGGCATGCTTCATGGTAATGAAACCAGGATAAGCTCTGGCTGTTTAGCCTTTGGCTCCTGTGCATTTTTACCTTCACCTAACTTAGCCTGATCTAAGAACTGTTTTATCTATTTTAGCAGTACAGGATACCAATAAGTGTACTCCTCTACTTGGTAAATACATGAACGTGGAGAAAGTTGGGGTTATGTAGAGTTTTTTGTTTTAGAAAAGAGGCAGATCCAGAACAATCATAAACAGGGGGGTTGTGAAGCCTTTGATAGTTCCCTCCACACTCCCCACTTAAAAATTGAAGTTCATATTATTACTGACTAAAGAATCCTAGTTAAGACTCTCGAAGAAACTTTTAAGAGAGTCTAATTAATGAAAAACAACAAGGACTCCAGTCAAAAGGGGGGCAGTGCCCCTAATTGGTAAATCTGCACATGGGATCAAACAATTTGATAGTGCAGTAGATCTACTTTCTCCTCCACATTTATTAGGCAACATGTATAATTGCATTATGTCCAAAACTTTATTATTAATTTCAATACATACAGGGCCCTCTAGAGGATAAACGAGTGCACAACTCGCATGTGTTGGTTGATGACCATGGTTCCATAGCAGCTGTTTACCGCAAGATTCACTTGTTTGATATCGATGTTAAGGATGGGCCTCAGCTCAAAGAGAGTGATGGTACTATTCCTGGTGACCAAATAGTGCCTCCTGTCCCTACTCCTGTGGGAAATGTTGGACTTGCTATTGTATCCTTGCTGGGTCATGGGGGCATGAAATTTACTTTGACCAAGAGAAAAATGGGCTTCGTGCCATACAACTTGACAACTACCATAAGGCCTTATCACAACTATAGAATAATTATTATTGTTCATGTGAGATTTTCTCCAACTTCAATGAATTGCAAAAACTATACAGCTTCCATCTTGTTATGCACATGCACAGTGGGCCATGTGTGATGGAAAAATGGGAATGTCCCAGTTGAACAAATATTTAGTTCAACTGTAGATGCATCTCTGTCTCTGTTGAAACTTCTTTCAGTGGGCTTAGCCCTTCCCCTGGGGGCAGGGGTACTCCCTATAATGGCCTATATGGGGAGGCTCCACCCAAAAGGGGTACCTTTTTCAGGTTCCAGGTATATGAAAGGGTAGGTATTTCACTTGAAAGGGTGGAGAAGTCTGGCATTTCAGTCTTAAAAAGCCTAAAAGGGCTAACAGATGCATATTATGGCTTTGAAAAAGTCAAGAAAACGTTGTAACCTAGTTCTGATTTTGTGATTATTCATATTTTTAAGACATTGCATTTATAGCATTTTAATGGGATCAAAGTTCTTAACTAGGTATGTGAAAAGGGTACCAATTGTCAATAGAAGGTATGGTGGAACCTCGATATAACAAAGCTCTATACTGTATCTTAATGAAGTCCTCAGTATAACAAACAATAACATGTGTCCCAGTAGTAGTAAAATATATGGAAAACAACCTCGATTTAATGAAGCCGTGTTATAGCGAACAGATTATTCCAGCCCCTTGGCCCTTTATTACAACGAGGTTCCACTGTAGACAAAAGGGGTACATTTTTCTGTCAAAAATAGTATATGAAAGGGTAAGTTGGATCTTGCAGTGGAGTCCCCCATATAAAACTTTTTTGAGTACCCCATCTCCCTGGGCCCTTTCATATCAGAGAGGACACATAATACAACACCCACTATGCCGGGACACAATTTAGTCTGCATTTTGTAGAGTTAGGGGTATAATGTGACCCCCACATGCCAGCTGTTGCCATCCAGGCCCCAGTTGTTCATAAGGTGGAAAAAGCTATTCACCGGATAAATCTCTACCCAGTGAATATTGCAATTGGCTTCCCTAACACTTACTCGGTATCTGCTGAATAATGATTTATCTGGTTCATTGCAGTATCTAACAGTATCTAACATTTGAACTATAGGGGCCTTAAGATGTGGCCATTATGTGGAGGTTTCAGTAACAGCGAATGTCATAGTCAGCAATGTTGGGAGTGTCAATCCTATCTAGGTCTCAAGTGACAGGTCTGGCTGCAACACAGGGTATCCGTGAAGGGGCTTTTCAAAAATTGTGCTGGTTTTCAGAGTGTAACATTTTGCTCCACGTAAGGGAATCCGGATTCTGGAATCCGAGAAATTTTTGCTTGTGGAATCCGGAATCTGGAAATTTTTACTAGTGGAATGCGGAATCCTGGGCTTTGGAATCCGACATACAGCTCAAAGAATCCGGAATCCCACAAAAAATAATTGGTATCCGGAATCCAAGTTCCACTGACAAAGAATCCCGAATCCATGGCGTGGAATCCGGAATCGAAGACTCCCTTGGATTCTCTTACATGTGGCAAAACACTTTTTCTTAATTCTTTATCACATCCTTGACTTACTTAATGTGATTTGTAAAGTGCTACGATGTCCGTTTCCCCGAGTTGTCTACTATCTTAGCACAACAGGGAGCCCACATACTTACTTACCCATCGGCATTTACGCAGATTACTGGATCAGCACATTGGGAGGTTTGTTTTGCTTGTGAACATAGCATTTTGTAGATACAGGTGTGTGCTTGTTCAGAGGATTTAGTGTCGTTTCGTACTACGAGTCGTTTAGCCAACGTCTTAAGTCGTTTCGCTAACGTGCTACGTCAGTTCCCCAGACCTGATCAATGGCTTAAAGAACGAGTTATACACACGTGTATCGGACTTTTACGTATCATGGCTGAAAGAACAAGGTTTGTGCATGTATGTGTTATGCTCGTTTCGTTTCGTGAGCGAAACGAGGAAGACGTTAGCGGGCATGAAAAGTTCATGACAAAATGAGCAGACCCAAAAAAGAGTTTTGAATAATCATGGTATTCTTTCGATTTCAAAATATTTGTTTCCAGGTTTTATTAAGAAGTCGTGCCATAGAAAACCAGTGTTATGTGATAGCGGCAGCACAAACAGGACAACATAATGCCAAACGAAGATCGTACGGCCATGCTATGGTAAGAAACACGCTTGTTTGTTGAAACAATACGTAAGAGTAAAACAGGCGATGTAGACAAGCATGTATCCTAGAATGGCATTTCAGAACCCGTAAACCGCGGTTAAGTATAGAGATCTATAGAGCGTTGTGCAATACACCCGCACTGTAGCGTTCCGTATAATCCATGGAAAACTAAATCTTCGCATTTTGGGAGATCGCTTACGGCAGGGGCACCCAACGAAAATTTTCGGAAAATATCTGTTCGGAAGACGAATTGAGATCTAGAATTTTCGGAACATTTTTTCCAAACTTTCTTCCTTGTCTACTTCTCCTAGGATTTTCGAACATCTAAAAAATGGTATAATTGGCCATTTTTAACGGATTTTTACCCTAAAAAGGTCACCTACAATTTTCGGGAGCCTTTTTTCTGGCTGAAATTTTCGAAAAGGTAAGTTTTGATCCCTATAATTTTCGAATCACTAGACTTTCAGCTAGGAAATCGGAACAGATGAAAAATTTTAAGGGGATAAAAACATGCCTATATCTACCGTTTTAATACTAAAATACGTTTAACAATGCTATGTTTAAGTGGTTTTCAACTATATTCTCGTTGGGTGCCCCTGTTACGGGAAGTTCGCTTTTGATCCTCGCATTAACTATGGGATTAGATTGCAAACGTAATTGTATCGCTATACAATTTTGCGTCTCAAGCCGTCACAGTAACACGATCTTCAGATTGTTTTTTGATTTTTTTTGTTGTTATCCAACTGTAGGTAGTGGATCCATGGGGCTGCATGATTGCTCAGTGCCGGGAGGGAAATGATGTGTGCGTTGCAGAAATAGACCTGGATTATCTGAACAAGGTTCGACAACAGATGCCTGTCATGAAACACAAGAGAGACGATCTGTATGGAAAGTTGAATTCCTCACCGAAACTCTGACAAGATCTTCATTAATAAACAAATAGTCGATCTCCCGAAGGCCAGGGGAACGGAGGGAAGGTTATAATACCATTCGACTGTTTCAACAGCATGCGCTCTTATTGGCTGGTTCTAGGTCACATGACACCTGACGATGACACTATTTTCCTCCCTAAGTTTCTTAGCAGTTAACAGCGCTTTCTAACTCGCGCCGTGTTGACTTCTATATTAGTTTTATTCATGCCTTGATTGATCTCTCTGAAAAGAAAACTAGTGCCGTTTATTTTCCAGAATCCCAATTTTCTATCCGCTTAAAAATTTTCCGAAAACAAATTTAAGCCTTTCACTCGGGACCAACTGTTTAGTGTCAGAATTAATCCACATCCATTTACCTTATCTTAGATTACAGTAAAAATGAAACTTTAGAATTCATTAACTGCGATACACCAATAGTTTCTCGCGCATGCGCACAGCTATATTGGCCTATAAATGCCAAGGTGAACAGCTGTTTCGGCCATATTAGGCCTTCTCGGCATGAACCAAAACACGGCATTTGGCGGAGGCTAGCTGCCGGTGCGCGAGGACGACATAGTGTATTTCTCTCGCTGGATTTTGGTTCTCATTCTCATCACCGTAACGAGTTACCTGCTGGCAGAGGCCTCTTTGGAACGCAACGAGAAGATTACACTCACGAATTGTCCACCTTTTATTTCTCATAGTGCACGTATCTATATTACCAAAAGTTGATAGTCACATTTTTAAGTCTTCCAATAACTGTCCAGCAGATACGCTCATTTTCTCCATGAAAGTACAATTAAAAGTCTTGTAAAACAACCCTTTAGTCAAGTGTACTAAATATACTGTGTTCTTTAAACTGCCAAACTGGGGTAGCTTTGATACCCATCGACCTTCTCGAGCGTTTAGTATTAGTGAGCCAGAGAGAACTCCATTTTCGATGTTCGCTGTTTCGAAAAATTCAATTTCACTTTAAGATATGCATGGTCGAGGAGGGGTAACTGTTGAGGAAACAGTTACAATTTACCATTTACTAAACGAGTAAAACACGGGGTACGATTTGCGACCATAAAGCTTCTTTGGGGGGGACAGCGTGAAGTTCAACAAACATTCCCCATTAGCAGATCTCCCATAATACACCCTGTTTGCTCCCCCAACATTTTGCATCATCATTGTCTTGGTACGACTGTGATACCCAGGAGAAATTAAAAGCAAAGGCTATGCAAAATTTTGGAGGGCAAACAAGGTTTATTATGGGAGATGTGCAAATGGCGAATGGGGCACTTCAAGTGCGGTGTTCCAAACTGCAAATACAACTTATCTTCACTATTACAGAATTCCTAAAGACCCTGAAGCACCGGGTATGTATTCTTCAGTCACAATAGCTATGAGAGCGTCGTTAACAGGTGGCTTGCTGCTGTCCATCATGCGTTTTGCTGTCCCTCCAAACGATCCCCATAGTCCTTGCGATCATTAGTCGTACCTATTTCCCTCGTTTAGAACATAGCTAATTTGTACGGCAGGTATATTGAATGATAAACACGGTATTTGCGTCTTTTTTTAATAAATGAACTTTTACTTAGATTCTTCCGCAATATTCGTTTATTGTTCACTTCTTCGAATGTTTTGTATGAAAATATTATACTGAATTCCATTTTATATGGTTTCTTCCGCTATATTCTTTCATTGTTCACCTCTAAGAATACTTTATATAATAATATTATAATGCCTCCCGTTTGACCATTTATGTTAAATAACACGGGAGACATAATTGCTTTAAATATTTCAATAATTCATAATTTATCCCTGGATCAAAGAATGCAAAGTCAATTTCTAACTTGTATCACAATAGAAGCATCTGATTACACTTCAAATATCTATTATGCAACTTTTGAAATAGCGATATTTGAGATATATCTGCATTTGAATGTCCCTTCGGTAACCAAATACACATACATTTCCATTGTAATGTTCTTATATGGATAGATATCTAATTGTAAAATAACACCCAGGTCGCACCGGACCTGCATCAAAAGCACCTTCCGGTACGTTGTTACTAGACTTACAGCTGGTTAATTTCATTTTTTTTTTAAGACAAACGAATTGTGAAAGTTTGCTCGCAAAAACGAAACTAATCCCAAATTATTTGGTTATCATTTCATTGCATTTTCACATTTTAACTTGACACTCTTAACGAGTTAAGGCTCAAAAGAAGTTGAATTTAACTAAGTACTAAGTACTATTCCAAAGTACAGTTTCTCTTAGCCGAGTGGAATTGTAACATCAGAGTTCTGCGCAACATGGGGTCAAGAAGCAGTACAAACTTCTGACCGGCGCACGTTAAATCCCCTTCAGATGCATCTTGGGAAGCCAACTGCTCCAATGCCTGAGCCCGCGCATCTCGGAGAAACTGTCTCAAGCGGTCTGAATCACCACTGTCATGCACCCCGTCATCCCCCTCCTCTCCTTCCTTAGTGATCACTGATTGGTGGACAATAGACACGCTTCTATTGTCTTCCTCGTTTTCTTGCAAGTCAATATCCCGGATGAAGAGGGTTTGTTGGATAGCGTCAACCGCTGAGCCCACGATAAAGAGCGTGTCCCTTGTCAGCAGTATTGTTCCTTCATAGTCATGCCCAGATGACGTTACAACTGTGACGTCCAAATGGAGAAGCAGATCGACATCTCTCTGATGATGAAGCATTTTCCTGTAAACGAAGAGTGTCTGACATTAAACAAAGTATCCTTCCAAATAGACCGCTTTGTGGGCTTCGTACACTAGCCTTCGAGGAGTGTAGCTAAATGTCGTGGGTCGTGGGTAGAGGTCGTGGGTCGTGGGTGTGGGTCGTGGGTGTGGGTGTGGGTAATTGTCGTGGGTAAAAAAACAGTCTTCAAAAAAACAATAATAATTACAAAATTAAACAGCAAAAAGTTGTAGAATTCATGAAACGAAAATCTATTCTCCATTCCCTATTCCTATTCCCCTTCCCCGCGGTAGGTGAAAAATAAAAGAAACTTTGTGCACTATGTAAACCCGAAGTAGCTATACAAAAACTGGAGACTGAACTGCTATTTCTCAAAGATGTCAACATTCGTGACTGAAACGTCCTGTCCGTTTAAGGAGTGATATTTCGAATCGTTACAGCAAAGATTTTGTACACTAAACAAAACAAAAAGTAATCGAGAATTTCCGTATGGCAATAAAATTTACATACAGTCTCGCCTGAACTTGAAAGGTTGGGAATGAAGGTGGATCCTTCGTAAGGTGAGAGACCTAAAACTTCTATCCAAAAATATGAAATACCTAAAAATTGTCCTTTTTAATTTCCCTTCCCTTTCTCACGGTGATCGCATTCCATCGTGATAAAAAATCTCCACTGATCACTGGAATTGTAGACCGAATAAAGATAAATAGTGAGCAGCTATTTCAATTCAGCGAGTCAGAGCTGTCCCATACTTTCTGCAAATTGCAGGTATAATTTACGTCTGTTTCGTTTATTTAGCGACGATAGCTCAGGTATGGATAAATCTTCATCGGCAAAATGTCTTTTATACAGTGATGCTGGGAAAGGGGAGCCAAGTCCCACAGGAAGAAGACGAAGAAGAAGCCGTGACGAAAAAGCCAATCAAGGAGTTGGAGATTTTCGTTTCAGAAATATTTTACAACTTTTTTCTATTTCTTTCTTTTTTTTTTTTTTCAATTACTTTACTTTATGACTTTTTTTCTATACCTTTTTTTACCCACGACATTTACCCACATCCACACCCACGACCCACGACCTCTACCCACGACCCACGACCCACGACATTTAGCTACACTCGCCTTCGAGTGAATGTGAGACTGAGGTTGACCTTGTTTTGATACAAACCTCCTTGGTTTTCTTATGGAAATTTTGTTTGAAAAATACTACTTACCATAAGAACAACATGTTTACATGAAGAAGAATGCAGGAAGGACTGTATTATAACAAGGTTAACTCCAGCCTCGTTTCTATCTATGACTGTAAAATGGTCTATTATTTTCTTACTTATTTCTTGGAGGGCAAGTTTCATTGTTCGGCAGTGACGTTATTTCGCTTCCAAGGAAACGTACATTATGCGAGTGTCCTATACATTGTATTGTCGAATAGACCTTCTTACCTTGTTCGCAGGTTTAAGTCCCGTTTTTACTCCAAGACAAGGTCAATTAACATAACATGAAAGATAGATAATGAAGACAAAAAAAGGTCTTTTCGCCGATCCATAAACTACAAGGATGATGGGTACAAGCATTCTGTTCAACGATTACTGAGATCGTTTGGGTGGACAATATCAGCAATGACTTCAACCCATGTAAGGTAATCCGGATTCCGGAGTCCGGAAAATTTTTGCTTGTGGAATCCGGAATGGGCGAAATTTTGATTGTGGAATCCGGAATCCTAGGCTTTGGAATCCGGAATACAGCTTAAGGAATCCAAAACGATTGGAATCCAAAATCCAAGTTCCACTCACAAAGAATCCGTAATCCAGTGCCTGGAATCCGGAATCCACAGCGTGGAACCCAGAATCCAAGACTGTCTTGGATTCCCGTTCATAGGGCGAAATGACTGGTCAATGGTTGCCTTGAGATAACAACTGGTACCGCTAATCATTGCTAACCCTTTTCCACACAGACAATCCCACCCTGTAATTTATAGAGTTGCGAATTCCGTAAGAAATCTGTTTGAAGTAAAAAGAACTGATTTTCAGAGGATTAATTAATATCTTATTTCAAATGCTTGAGAATATCTAAGTCGTTATTAGCATTAGCTCTCGACCCTTTTGAACGTGAGCAGACGACGACAGACATCATATGATTTAAATATAAAGAACTACGCAAGAATTGAGAGCAGTACCAGAAGTATTTTAAATGGCTGTTTTTAGCGAAGTACTGCAGTCTTTCTCCAGGTGTGAACACACGGCTTGGCAGTTGAGTCAGTCCAGCTCCTTGGAGTATCCCTTGACCTGTCTGAGAAACAAGCTCCATGGCGCCCCCTAAAGGCTTAGTAACCACGCCTAGAAGACCTTTGCCCACTCCGGTAATAATACCGCTGGCTGCCTCTCGCACATCACTGGCTCGCCTTATCCCCTGAATGGGCTGATCTACGATACCGGCGACGGCGCCAAGAAGACTGAGGCCGAATCCTCCCAGGCCTTGGGATAATCCTAAATGAAAACGCATTTGGTTAGTTAAAAACAACAAAGCGCGCACCTTTTGCTAATTTTAGGCAATGCTCAGGTGTTTGAAACGAAAGGAAAGATGTTTGCGTTGTTGGAAAAGGGAGAACTCATCCTTGATAGATATCACAAGCGTGATATATTGAAGTCTTCCCAACCGGAGCATTATAAGCGGGCTTAGGCTTTTGTGTAAACTATTGTGATTTGCCCAGCTTGCGTGTGCCAATAAACTCTAATTTACTGGTTTCTGTAGTTAGAAGTTTGAAGCGGATAACTCTGAAACTTATCAAGTAACATTATGACCACTGTACCAAAAGTTAGCGCACTAAGGTGTTCGGGCCTGGGAGAAGGTATTCTCCCAGGCCCGCACCGTCAATACATTTCGTGACGTAACCGAAAATTTTAAAATTAAAGCCTGGAAACTAGGCTGTTTGATGTTTTTGTGCGATGGAACTCTGCTTTCATGAAATAGTGCATTATCAATTTTACCTGTCAAGACTTTCTTTGGCTTCCTACATCTCTGCTCCTCCAACAGCTTGAGATATTCTCCATCCATACTAAGTCGGTCTAGATTACGAGCCATGCTAGAAGCTAGACTTGTGATAGAAGTCAATGCACCAGTAGAAAGGTGCCTTACAAACGATGACATACCTCGGGACATGCCCGAAACGAATGCCCCAGGACCTCGGGTTAACCCGTCATACGGGAAGTAAAGGAAATCCGCCACTCCTTGGCTGAAACTACGGACTAATCCCGCGGGATTTCCAAGGAGCTCCAGTGAGCCCAATAACCATCCAGCTTTGAAGAGCGCGGCGGTCAGATAGTGATACGAAAGCTTCTGAATGAGTGCTGAGGCGGGAAGGAAAACTGGGGACAAATGAAAATGACCGAGTGACAATGGAGAATCGTCTACAGACAAAAAGAGTTTTACCGAGGCGTGTAACGTTACATTCACTGTCAAGGGCGTGATTTTCAACTCGCCCAATAAGAATGGATGGATATTGGAATGCGTGACATCCAACACCTTAAAGCAACTAAAGTGTTGGCTTTCAGCTGATTCGCTAGACTGAAGCAGCGAGGGCGGCAAAAAGGACGAAGCCATGCTGCCAAGGCGGTAAAGAAATGTGTCCTCGATATACAAAGTAAGTGGTTCAAGGGAGATGTCCACACAGCTCAAGAACACGCCACCCGCACTGGTGCCAGGCTCATACACACATTTGATACAAGTCAGCGGTTTGACTGCAGAGCTGCTAAGAGCTGGACGCCTTGTTGTTGAAGGTTTCCTTGGTGACAGAGGAGAATTACTTGGAACAAGGATCACTTGAAACTCGAAATTGTCATCTTGCAGTTGATTGTCAATCTGGAATGCTCCGATGCGTAGTATCCATTCAGGGCATACCCGACCATTATCTTCTGAAATTCGTCCCACCGAATGCGTTACCGCTACGCCTTCAGCAGTCAATCGGAGAACTTCGTAAGGGATTCGGAAGTTTGTTATTTCGTCAATGACTGTCACACTCAGCTGACAAATGAACAAGTCTGCGTTAATAACCGATGTGGGTGTCGACACGCACTGATTGTCGCTTGAATCCGCACTGTTGCCTTCGTAAGGCTGAATTTTTAAGCACGTACAAAGTCGTTCACGAGTTACATTTATCATAATTTGCCCCCGACCGGGCAACGTGACAAAGGAATTTCCTGGAGTATTCAAGTCAAAACTCTTACTCCAACCCTGTGGGACCTCGGTCGTCACCTCACTAGCAAGTTCTTCGCTATCGGCACCATTCTCCGATATTTCAGCCACGTTTACGTCGTAAAGAGCTTGAATATGCATTTCAGGAAGCTGTTGAACCTCACTAGAGGTGGCAAACCATTCGCGCATGATCGGAAGTTCGTAATACGTAGAGCCAAATGCTGCAACTTCCGGAATCTCACCAAGACCTTGAATTTGTTCCATGATCACTATCTTCTCAGAAGACCCACTCACGTGACTTGGACTCTGCGGGGGGATCGCCTGACCAAACTGAAGGGTGAAGCAACAGTCATTTTGAAGGAACAAACGAGGGGCTGGATCCGACGCAACAACGATGTACACAATACCATCAACGACCTGTGACGTCACAACGACCGGAAGTGTGCTGCGTTCATTTAAGGAGACCGCGACAGATTGACGGGTCTCTTCCGGTGTGACAGATACAGCTCGTGACCATAAAAAGCTGTTGGGCTTGGCATCTGTGGGTTGGCCTTGTTCGTGAAAGGCTAAGAATAACACAGGCGATGTCTGACCGCTGAAGGACGCGTTCCCTTCTTCGTCAAGTACAACTGAAGTTGACGATGGTACATCCCAAGTTTCAACAGGAGTCGCGGTCTTAGGATCGCACGAAAGATGAACCAGAGTAGCTCTGTTAAAGCTATGTGGCGAAACCTGAAGAAGAAGTGGGTAAAATAGTTTAAGAATTATACCGCGTAACCGTAAAATCTCAGTTGGAGTCAAAACGGTTGAAACAAGAGGCCATTTGCACGATGGTATCATTTTACTACTACGACCAGAATGCTTTTCGTTTTTCTTTCATATTTAAATTTGGTAACTTCAGCGAGGTTAAAAAAACCCAAACCTTTAATTCGGACAAGAAAGCAAAACCCTGAAGGATTCTGGTCGTAGTAGTTAAATGACGTCATTGCGCAAATGGTCTTTAAGCAAAAAACAGATGCTTCATCATTTAGAGGGGTTAGGGGTGGGGTCAATTTGTTTAGTTTAGTAACGTGACCAATCACAGCAGACTCAGGCAATCCCAGGAACTCAAGGCAAACAGGTGCTAATTCCAGGGAAATGCGGGTGAGCAAGTCAAAGTGGCTCGAAACTTTTTATCCAATCAGATTGCGTGAAACTGAAAAATTTTAAGCAACCGCAAAAGCCCGTATCTACAATAACTATAAATAAATAATTTATTTATTTAATTAATAGTAGAATACCTTTTTGCCAGGAGAGATTAACACAGGGTGAACAACAAGCGGCCTTCCGACATTATTGATAATTTGAAATCTCTGCCCAATTGATATGACTTCAATTCCTCTAAAAGTTCGACTTGTGATTGACCATCGGGCTCCGCGAATTTCACCCGAACCCAGCAAAAATGCCAATGGAACGGAAAGGCTGTCGTCGGTATCGTTTGACGTTGCTTTTCGGCTGTTGCTCGGTGAACCACTTGGGAAAGGAACTTCCTCGGACCAAGCTGAAGATTTGGCTTCCAAAAATGTTCCGAACTGCACTTTACCCTGTAGAGAAAGAATCGAAAAAGTGTTTTTAAACAACAAAAACAATCTGACAAGATCTGACCAGTGAACGATAGGCAATAAAACAGTAGATCTATCGCTTCCATACCGTGATTCTGTGGGGTGCTACAACAGAACCTGGAGATACAAAGACTGTAACCTCCCGTTCCAGATCTCGGACGAGCATGGGAACCGCAGTGTTATTGACCAGAAGACACCATGGTAAAACTTCGACCAACAGCGAACTGAGATGAGGCCACCGTTTTATCACACGGCACTGTATCTCGACAGGGGGGACTGGAGACGAGTTGAAATCTAAAAGAATAAAGAGTCATTTGAGCCACGTATAGGAAACACTCCCAATATAAAGTTGTTATCTGCACTACATCCCTAATGAAAACAAAAATACGTAGAGCCAAAGGTAAAGGTAAAGAGTCCTTACTTTACGTCGTTAGCTAGAAATAGTCGTCTGACAAACCAACCTGACGCTGACGGTAGGCTCATGTTACTACCCGTAACATCATGTAATGATGCTGTCTCATGGAGACATCAAGAAGAAGACAACTTTTTTTCCCATTATTTTCCTATTAACCTGTTAAATATACGGTACGTGTCAACCTGACCTTTAGGTAGCGTAACCTCTTCTGTTCCCGGTTGCTGTTCGTTCTTGGTCACCTGACCAGCGACGGACACGTTCTTTACTAAAGAGGACTCCGATTTTTCCTCCAAAACGACGTCTGTGCGCCTTTAGGGAAAAAAAAAACACAAACAAATGAAATTTTCCTAATGAAAACCTTTATAACAAAAAGAAACCTCTCTACTGTATCACGGACAGTTCATTACGTCCCAAAGATACCAAACCAAAGAATGGAAAAATACGAAAGAATCTATCCAAAATCAAATAGACATCTATTTACAAAGCATTTCTTAAGCCTTTCAGTATTCACACGTGGGACCTGGTAACCATGCGACCAAACCCGTAGTGCCCTGCTCTTGTGAAGGGGGAGAAGATCCTGCAGGGGATGCGCGGGAAAACTTTTAAACAAGAACGCTCTTAAAAAAGCGCTACGTCGAGCTTGTTGCTTGGGAATTAGATAATAAATTCGGAGGAGATTTATTCTAGACATTCTACACGAAACAGGATTTCCTCGCTAAAAGTTTTTCACGTCCTACTTTATTGACGGTCGAGTATTCTTCAGACTATTTGCTTTTTATATCGTATTCGACTATTTGTTTCTGAATTGATTGAGTACGCGCGTATAAATACACGAAAATCAAGGGCCTCAATTCGCGAGAAATTACATCATAGCCAAAGAGCAAATACGTGATGAACATGGCGCATCATCATCGCCGAAAAAAACAGCATGCTCATCACAAGACTCATTTGCATGCAATGAAAGTTTACAACACCCGACCATTTAGCCTCACCATCGAAGTTTCGCTAAAGTTTTGCTCATAAAGATTCTGCTTTGTCAACGCTCTCAAGCGATAGCATTCGTGCACCCACTCGTTCCGGAATAGCTCGACATTTTTTAAATATGGTGTCACATCGCGATATTTATCCCCAATTTCAACGGTCTCCGTTAGGAACGCCCGGGACCACGATCCCCTTTTGGCGCGCACACGCGAAAAAAAAAAAGAAAAGAAATGCTGCCATTTTTGGAGTCTAGCTGTTTAAGCAGGCTGGACTAATTAGGAGAGTCAGCTAGATAAAAACACACAACGTTTCAAAGGGCGAAATTAATGATAACTCGTCATTGCATCGTTCTTCCTACCCAAACAACTGATGATTCCTGCAGTACGGCCAACTATCTGTCAGCGGTGTTTCTTCGTCTACAGTGTTATCTTGTTCCCCCCTATTGGCTAGTTCAATTAGCGTGGTGTTGAGTGGGACGGTGGGACTTGACCACTTAGCTGATCCGCTGAACTGAAAAGCCAGATGATGCCAAGAGTTCGGTACCAGGTCATACAAGTGCTGCTCCTGACCGCGGCCCTCCAGCTGGTGGACTGAAGACGAGAGTGAATTGGATTGGGGCGTGAACACGTTCATTAAGACTGGTTCAGGAAGATGACTCCTCATAACGAACAATGGAGATAGCGTCACCTATAATATAAGATAATGTTACTGTATTTAGGCTCCTGAGTATCAAATGCGATTCAAAGAATCATGCAGGGTCAGGTGAACGGTCCACACACAATATATCGCATCGTGCCTTCGCACTCTAAAATTTTGGACGGAAGGAACCAATCCAGGTTGCAGCAAACCAGCAGTTCTCCTGAAAATATGGTTCACAAATTTTCAGTTTGATAGGGTCATTCGCTTGTAAGAAGAGCATGTTTGAATGTCTTAGCTTTCGTATCATATGGAAACTATCATGTAAATAACCTTTGTGCTTTGGCTATTTTTTAATTTCCTGGACAAACTGTTGTCAGTATTAACCAACTTTTGAGCGATCATAAATTACTTTTATTGTACATTTTAAATGTTTTTAACCGCTCTCTAGCCACCATGTTGGTCTACCCCTGCACAACCTCAACGAATCGTCACTACAAATTCCCGCTTTAGGGACTCCAGGGAGAATGGGTACAAACTTTGGGTGCAGTGATCTCTGGGATGGTTTAGTTGGACAGGCGTTAGTTGTGATTGGATGATGGTATTCAAGGCAACCATTAACCAGTCATAAGTAACGCTTGTCCACCCAAGCGATCCCAGAAAACATTGCGCCGAAAGCTTGTACCCATTTCCCTTCTCGTTTCTGAAGTAAGGAATTTACGTGAATCATCTTGGAAAAACCGCACAGAATTGAAATTTGGAGAGATTCTTTACGCATTAAACTTATCTTATTTAATTTATATTAAACTTTACTTCTTGAAAAACTCAGATTTTTATTTTCCACGGCATCACCAGCACCAGCATATCTCTACAAGTAGCAGTAGTTACGCACGAAGAATACAAACCTTGATCTGGTCCGGCGGTCCGGGTTTCTCCACACTATACCATAAGTAAAACGTCTGGAAATCCTTTACGCCAAGAAGCTGTAGAAAACAATCAAACTCTTAAAATCAGCTTTAGTGCCTTCAAAAGATGTTACGGCAGTTGCGCATTCAAGTGAAGATGAAAGAAAAAATTCAGCTCAGTCGCAGCGATAATAAAGGAACGCTTTTAACATAGTAAGCAAGTAGGTTGAACATGATTGTCTGTGTAAACGTAGTCCTGAATAGGACTGTTGTTGACAGTGTCTGCCGCACAGGTTGTCGAGATGTCGGTAACGATCACTGTCAACAACAGTCCTATTCAGGAATACGATCACCCGGACGATCATACTCCACTGACCTACTTATGAAATGACTCCTGGGTTCAAACTTCTCACAACAGTAAGTAAGAAGGCATGCCATGCAGTCAAGGCAAAGTAAAAAGCAAGAACTCGGAAAGTTATTTTTATACATGGCACTTCTTACTTTTTGTTAGTTTAGTATACTTCGAAGAAGCAAAATATTCTTAAGGTGTACTTAGCGTCAAACGAGACGACATTTTCCAACGCGTATATACAGTAGGTCTTGTTACCTGTACGATCAGATGATGGCCTTTATCGCTTCCTTCTATATGCTCCAGGGGTAGTGTATCAGACCACGTGGTATTGTTAGGAATACGAATGCGCATGCCTGCGAGTCCCCCATGTGATATGACGTAAGACGGCAGAGTTGTGTTTGCGGGAAGGGAGACATCCTCAAGGACCTAAAGTCAAAAGAAACATTTTCTCATTTAGAAAGAATGCGATATTCAGTGTGTAATGTTCGGGCCACTACCGCTTTTCACGACAAAAAAAACTGCCTGCAAAGACTAAGTGTAAGCAGCTACCTGGAACTACACTTTAATTTGGATGACCGTTAAGTGACTTCCGCACAGATGCCTGGAGATTAGGATTGCAGGCTCCTCTTGTCGCCCGCAAAAAGCGTTTCCTTAATATTGTACTTTAAAACAATATACTTTTAGAATGCCGTTTAGTATTTTATTTTCTGTTTACCTGATAGCGTGCCTTGGAGGCTTGACCAGAGTTCAACGAAGGATTTGTTAAAATTTGTACATCAACATCCATAGACAAACGACTCACAATTATGTGACTTCCATGAATTAAAACCTGAAAAAAAAAACGCAGTAGTTCTGTAGTTCGTGTATTTTGGTTCTAAGTTAAGAGTCTGTGAATAAAAGTTACTGAGCAACTTCTCTTATTTGGTACTGTAAGGCTTGCTTCAAAAAATGGACTTTGGTTTGTGAATAAATTCAAATTTGACTATTCCAATGAAAGTGAAACCATGGATAGGTCTTTCTATTATCCATGGTGAAACTTAAGAATTTATACCCAGACTTGAAGTCAATTCACCATTTGAACATCTCCCACAATGCACCTTGTTTGACCCCCCCGCCCCCCCGCCTCCAAAAAAAAAAAGCATTAGAACGGTAGCGTGGACGCGAATCGATCGATGAGTTTTTCGATGGCATACGTTTGAACATAGGTGTGGACAGGGCTTGGCCCTGAGAGTTTTTCATTCCGGTAACGAGTACTATACCACAATTGTGTACATACCTGTTTCTGCATTCCAGACAGCTGCTTTACCTCGATAAACAGAGTAGCACTGTGAAGCCGGTGATGAATGGTTCGACTGAAAACGCCGACGGTGTCAATTTCAAACGGCTCAGACCAGCGCCAGTCCCCCTCGGTCTCTATGCAGACGTGAAGCCTGGGGTTGTCTTTCACTGTATGAGGAGTTCTCCAGCTGTACGCATGCGCTTGGCGACTTCGGAGTAACAAAGACTCGTCCGTGTCGACCTGGGGAGGAGGGCAAAGAATTAAGACTTGATAAACAGATTAAGTAAGCCCTCGGAGGGGGGGGGGGGGGGGAGGGGGTACTTTAGTAATGTTTGCTTAGGGATGTGCCGCTAGGACTCCGGAACCCTTAGCCTATACCAGAATGTTGCTACCCTATCCCCTATCCTAGAGTCGCTTTTTGCCAGAAATTGCGGAGGTCGACGCATTGTTTGCTATTAAACTTACTCGCGGGTAGATTTTACATTTGCCGATTTTATTTTTTGGAGTGGCAATTCCCAGTTTCCCTAGTCTAGACTAAAATCTTCAACCCATTGATCAGTTTAAATGGAAAATGATACCCAACTCTACATCCACACTCGCTGATTAAACTGCTTGAAAACCATATCTTTTACAGCGGCACTTACCTATACATCCAATATATGGCAGTACCTCTCTCCTCCCCCCCTCCCCCCCACCACTACCAGGCGTAGGCCATATTCATTTAAAGACCCGGGATTTAGTGCTTGTTAAAATTCCAACAGGTTTTGTATTAATGGAAAATTCATTAAGAGTCATTACAATAACATTTCACTCACCTGACCAAGCCGCAAAGCCTCGTGTGTGTCATTACAGATGATGTAGTGATTAAAAATAACCCTTTCTGCGTCACGCTGCCCAGTTTGGCCCCAAGCAGTAGTCGATAAAGCTATTGTGTGGACTGTGCTTTGACTGACATGCATCAAAATTGATCCAGTGTCCAGACCAACATCCAGCCACCCCGGGGAACCAGTGGGGGATTGTTTGTCCTTAGTAAGCTTGGCCTGCTGAACAGAAATGTTTATTACAATTCAGATATGAAATACTGAATTCAAAATTTATTAAGTTATGTTACTCTTCCAGGCTACTTAAACCCAGCATTGTTATCGAAATAGCTTATTAAGGAAACTTTCTGTTAGTTTATTTTCTTACCCGTCCATATTGATCACTTATCACAAGGATCATTCGCTCAAAGTTTCGTTCCTTTTCACTTACCGCTTCTCCGTGATACAGAGCCACAGTGAGTCCCACATCAAAGGGGCTCAGAAGAGGCCTGTACGTAAGGTCCCCATAGTCCAGCACTTGTGCATGGCAGTTCCACTCGGTCTGTACCTGTGAAAATCCGCCCTCCCCTCCCACGTCTTTTACGATGGCGCTGAGTCCCTCGATACTTAGCAGAAAAAATTCTTGGTCTGTTGGTAGGGAGGGATCCATCTCAAATCCGTTTAGGTGTTTAGGAGTAGCTGAAAAAAAAATAACGGAATATAACCAAATCTCTCTTAATGGACATTCCCTGTGAGAAGAACAATTCCCTTAAAGGAACACCTAAAGTCGATCCTTGTGGATCCTCAGTCTTCTTAGACTCTCTACAAAGCGGACAATTCTCTAAGAGGTACACTCACTGGTATGTCCATTCCAACAGCGTTTGTCTTAGAGACAGTTGACTGTAACATTTGTCACGAGGTATTTTAGCGATCACTCTAAATCATTGGCGTTTTAAAGTGGGAAGCTGAAACCCAGGATAAACATCACCGTAACGGTCGTGGTCACCTATTGACGTTCCCATGCCCCACGAAAAATTTATCTCGCGCAGAGGAGGTTTCTTTTTACACACGTGCTGGCAAAAAGAGCTCTGCCTTTTAAACCAAACTTTCCATGCGACATTTGGAAATGATAACTTGTACTTCCCAAAATCAGCTTGCAATGCTTCGAAAGCACTTTAATGTCAGTCAAGCAAATTTTACCACCAAGTCTCGTTTTGAAATTTAAATTTGTCAAGATTTATAAACAAATAAAGTCCCAAGGCTTCGAGTAGAAAAGAATACCCATACACAAATGGGGAAAATGGAACGAATTTGATTCACAAACGAGGATTGGTGATGAAATTTGCTCATCTGACGTAAACATGCCTAAGGGCCATTTTCCAGCGGGAGGGGGGCTGGGGGCCACTTACCATACTTATTATACATTTGCCACTTTAGAAACGAAAAAGAGACTGCGTCAACTTCACTTTCGAAAAGACTTCTGGCAAAAATTGGCCAATAGCTGACCGGCGCGTCCCAGAAACAATAGCGAGACATATTTCGGCACCAGTTCCCTTAGAGTTTATTAAGTGTCGAATTGTACTCACTATCTGCTTTCTTATTAGTCGAAAGCCTCCAGCTGATTTTGGAAATCATCGCAACCTACAGATTAGTCAGTCATCTGTAAGCATATAACTGACTTGTCTGTAGAGTTGGCCGCGCAATGCATGATTTCCAACAGAAAGCTGTGTCAAACTGTGTTCCGCGCGACGGTGTGATTGTCGTTATTTTCTTCAACAACAGTGTATGCTTAACCAAATTATTATCCCCAGTTATTATTGGTTTTTGAGATACCCAGGAGAATCAAGGTCTCGGTAACTGATATCAGCTTCGGCCGACAAACATTATCTGGACTTTGTTTATTCCGGATATCACAAAAACCCCATCCAATAATTGTTGATAAAGGGGACATTATTTTTTCCAGTTTTAAAGTTTACCTTGACCGATGGCATGTAGTTGGTTGCTACACTTCACTTCCAGCATGTTTATACTGACGTGAGCTGACAGCGCGGGGTTAAGAGCGGGACGCACGATGGAGTTCACCTTGACAGACGCCGCCAAAGACGTTGCGCTTAACCATGAGCGGTACGGTGACGCGTAAGATGAACCTGTATCATCACCATTAAAACTGGCACCAAACAAAATAAAGAAATATCTTAACTCTGAAGCGGCAAAATAAGTTAGCAGATACAATAAACTAGACTAAAAATCAACCAATCTGTGACATGCAAACCTACAGTTCTGGACAAAAGTCTTGGAACATATTTGCATTTGTGGCGCTTTTTACAACCACACATGCCTGTCCCTACCCCCGCATACAACGTTGAGCCTATGTATCCGCAATTTTTCTTGAAGCGGGGTGGGAGGGTGGAGGGGAGGGGAGAGGGAACTGCCAGGCATTTGTAAAAAAGATAGCACTGTTTTAATTGAAGGCATCATAACATTAACATCCCAAGGTCTGTAGTCCATGATTGTAGAAAACGACCTGGGAGCCTACCTCCGCACACGCTCGCATCTTGACGAATATTACAACTTTCCTATTCGCTAATTTATGATTTATCACTACTTAGAATATATTCGACGCTGTTGATCATAGCAGTGTGCACGATTTGTGTCACATAAAAGACATTGCAACCAAAACTTGGAGTCTTTAAGCATCTTTCTTATTTATTCACCAAGCCTAACGGCTATAATCTTTGACAACTGTCAGAAACATCCCTCCTTTATTTTAACGGCGAGAAAATTACCTACTACCACTTACCTGCCATCATCCGGGTATTCAATATCAACAGTCACATCGACAACTATTTGCCATTCTGCAGCCACGATCACTTTTGACGGGTCAGCGGTAACAGGGTCCGGAAGTGCAATGGAGGTGGTGTTGTTTTCCGACAGTTGAAAATCTTTGTACGAGATATAACACTTCTGAGTCGGATCCCAGTAACGTAGTACACAAGGAACCTAAACACACAAATGTATTTATAACAGTTTTGTAAACATTAAGAGTTTGCTAGCGACATAGACGTAAATGTGAGCGGAGTGAAAAATAATATCGTTAGTATGCCAAATTGCAAGTATTATCGAAACCTGGACATGACACCAGCAGAATTTCACTCATTTGCGTTTGAGACGGGCCTGCAACGAGGACTGGAATTTTCTAGCCTCTTAACAGACCCTCTAATTTCCCTCAAGAGATCGCGTAGCGCGCGTATGAAAATAAAAACCGCGGGGGATTTATTTACTGCAAGTGCAAGGCGATGGGGGTGGGGGTGGGGAAAGAGAAAATAGTTCCTTTAATCTTTATTTTCTCAAGCTCAGCGCTCCCTATCACGCGCACTGTCGAATTATCGAAAATTAAAACGTCTCTGAACTACTCTGATTTGCAGTAACCTGCGATCAGGCGGTCCTTCTTCCCTTTTTGTTTGGAGGCGAGGGGAAAAGGACGCGTTATTTTTTTTTTCCTTTGCCCGAAAAAAAAAACGCCTGATCGCAGGTTAGCTTTGCAGCCGCGCTTTGTGTCGTCACGCAATGCTCCTAGGAGCGTTGCATGACGACACAAAGAGTGGCTGAGCAGCAGACTATCTGTGGACAGGCTAGGAATTTTCTGACTAATAATACGCAGCACGATACGCGTACCTGGTATTCTTCACCCATATTCAGGGTATTGACTAAGACAGGTGTTGACAGTGGCAAGGGCACCAGATCAACCGCTGACAACGCCCGCGGTTCAGGATATCTCCAGGTCATTGTGGGAGGTCTATCACTGACGTCTGATGAGAAAACTACTTCCCACGGTTCCGGGTGGTGCAAATCCAGATCTCCTGAGAAATGAATGAACGATCATTTGCAAGTATCATAAAATACGGAAGGAATAAAGGAGCATGGAGCTTTCAGGGGTGTTATTCTAAATCAAGCACCTTTTCCGACAGGACGAAGACTCGTCACGTGCTGTTTGTCAAACAATTTAATTCCTTTGGGCAAACAAAACTCATAAACCATGTCCCTACGGACGTTTAGTCTCGCAGGTCATCAGATTGTGGTCCTTTAAGCTGGGGGAAATATATGTGCCAGTCGTGATTTGTATTATTTTCCAATAAACTGAGAGATGAAACGGATGAATAATTTGTTTAATTTGAATTGGCATGGGAGGTAGAACAAAACACTTAACTGCGGACGCCACAGGAAAACAGTAAGTTTTGTTTCCCCTCGAACCTCATTGTTTCCCTCCGCTCAGTGTTCCCTCCAGGCCGGTCACCAAGGGCATATTACCCCCTCCCCCACGAACGGAAATTTACCTGAAGCAGTGACATATCTAAAAGAGCCGGCTCGGATGTCATCAAAAGACTTGAACAATTCAGTGTGGTTTGTAACCTCACTGGTCTCAAAACCAGGCTTCGCTGATTCCTCATCAGCCGTTGTTGGAATGGTAAACTGTTGAGCTAAATCGGCGAGGAGACTGAGGCAAGTCACGTGCTCTTGACCAACGCTGATTTGAACGCAATTTGCTTCCAAAAAAACGTACAACTGAGGAAGACCGCAGCCACTACAAACAAAAAGAAAAGACAATTAGAGTAGGTAAGCCCAGTTCACACGAGCAAATTTTAATATGTAAATCTGTTTGCTTGTGTACACGACGCGTCATTTTTTATGCTTAAAACTTGTTTCCTTAGCACACGAAGGCCGCTACTTCGCGATTATAAGGAGCTTGGAAACCACCGTCAACTCTGAATATGTCACAACGTTTTCGATGTCAATCCTGTCCCAAAAAACCGTCTTCATACATGACAATTATTGCTTGAAACAAGAAAAAACAATTTCGCGCTATGTTTGCGCAAGTTCATTTTTTGTCACAAAAAGTTGGTCACATAAAAACTATCACATACAAATTCATGCCAAATTGCAGGTATGGTTAGGTACTTTTGATTTCAAAGGGCCTCTAAACGAACGTAAATAATGCTACCAAAAGACCTTCTCGAACGAAAGAATCATATTCCTTACCTATAAACTAGCAAGTCTCGACTGTGTGGGGCCCAGACCGCCTCCAAATCCATGGAGCAGCTGAAAGGATGAATCAGTGAACGGCACCTGTCATAAATTGAAGTCGCCAATCCTAGGCCATGTAACTGTACTCTTGTGTCCACTCTGTTCAGGTTGCCTAGAAATAAAGGATAAACACGGTGAGAAAGACGAGAGCCTAGGAAGAAGCTTTCGCGGAAAAGGGGATGGTGGGGAGAAAACGAGCTCTTGCTCTTTTCCCTTGCCCACCCCCGTTCTCCGAGAGCTTGCTCGTTTAAGTTTCTTGGAAGCTACCCCTCCCCCAAACTACCCTTGAGTCTTTAGGCAAAATGTTAGTTTAGGGGAGGGGTAGGTAAGCATTTATCCAGAATCTTATACTGATGCAACAACAGCATTAACAGGTATCTATCGCTATGTTAAAGCGGTGTTTACAAATTTCAGCCATGAGCAAGTATCTTAAAAATCAACATTTACTTTTCGCAGCCGATAACAAACTACTTTAGAATTCTGCGACGAATTAAAAGTAATTTGTTTTTGAAGCGTGGTAATGAAACACATATAGCCTCAATGTTTCAACGCAAAATTAATTCCAGTACAAAGCAAAGCAACTTTTATAGCATACCCTGAAGATCTGGTTTCAAAGACGTCTTCGCCTCAATTCCAAACACACTGAAAAGCAGCTTGGGTTTGCCAAGAGTATGAGTAGCTTCCATCTGTATAAAGATGTCCGAGGTACTCAAACCAATGGAGCTAAGAAATAGGGCTCTTCTCTTTGGCGAATTATCCATGTCCCTGGGTCCTGAATGCTCTTTGTTAGCAAGCACCAATCCGTCTAAGAATTCCGCAAGCTCCTCCATGTTTTCAGGATTTAAGCTCATTTGAAAAGGTCGACCAATGTCTACTGACACATCAGCTGAAATGAGGACAACAATTTACAGAATTTACTGGGCCGGACTTAAAAGAGAGGAGTTACGTCCTAATCGTTTGTGCTTGGACCGGTAAGTCCGCGTTTGAACCCTGGCAAGGATGAGGGTCGCGATATGTATTCACTAGGGGCCTTACGAAACTACGACGGCGACGGCAACGGCAACGGTAACGTCAAAAAAGCAATAGGTTTAGTTAGCAAAACCACAACTTTGCACGTGCTTCACGCTTTTTGTAAATTTCTTTGCCGTCCCTGCATAACGAGGACGTGAAATGACCGAGTTTTAAGTCTACTTGGGAACGGCAACGGCAAGGCGATAAATTCTACCATCTCTTTCAGAACTCGGGCGCAGTCTCTTCTCTTCAGCTTCACCCCAAATTCTCTTCTTTTTAGTAACTGGTTCCCTTGAAATATTCGCGAAAAAAGCGAAAGGATGCGAAGACCATTTTTCAGTGACGTTTTCATGGAGGTCGCCGTTGGTGGATCGTAAGGTCCCTAATAACAGCTTACCTGGGGCGGATAGAAAGTTTGTGACGTCTACAGTCACTAGAGACGGTAAAATCCCACTGTGAGGATCAGGGACCCCAGCTCCGCTCTTAAACCAATCAACTGTGTAATCCAGTGAATCAGGAAGAGGCTTGTAAACGGAACCTAATAAATAAAAAAATCCAGTAATAGTAAAAAAAAAAATTCGGGAATGGATTTTCTCTGTGGCAAGGACATTGCCAGACAGTCCTTGGAAAACAAACCAGTCCTTCATACGGCCAACTTAGCGTAACACTAAATTTTACACAGGACAGGTAACATAGAAACGAGAAGGAAACATGAGCCGAGTCAACTTTCGCAAAGACTTCTGGGACTGTTGTTACTGGGGACAGGGAAAAAAATGGCCATTAGGGAGCTTGCAACGACGACGGCGACGTCGACGAGAACGGCAAAAAAACAATAGGTTTAGATAAGCAAAAAAAACAACTGTGCACGTGCATCACACTTTTTTGTACATTTCTTTGCCGTCACTGCACGAATGCGACGTGAAAATACCTAATTTCACGTTTTGTGGAGGACATGAACACAAGGCAACGAGTTTCTTTTTCTTTTCCTGAACTTTGATATAGTCTTCTCAGCATCGACTGCACGTGCTACGCATCAGCTTCTCAATAATTGCATCCTCAGCACAATTCATACGACACAACTACTGCTAACGTCGAGAGACCGACCATTTTGCCTTTGAGAGGGGTAAGTGAGGAAGACGTTTTTGAGCGATTACTTCCGGTTGAGGAGCGTTGCTCAAAAACGCCTTTGCTTAAGCTTCCCAATATCTTACAAACAGACCTAGATTTCAAGAAAAAAGTTAACAGACTCATATTTACGGCAAAACAATAGGAAAAAATGGTCAGCCCTTAATTTCCCCCATTCAGTGAGCCCCCATTTGGTGGGAAATTAAGCAGCAAGGGTTGCGTAATTCCAGAAAAAAGTAGAGGAAGCTGTCTACAAGAACCTTGAATTCCATTGTGCGATTCTATCAAGGGAGATTGAGCTCGTTATGCCCCAGCAAATCTATCCCTGGACGTCTCGAAAAGACCTTTTACATACCTAAGGTAGGTGAAGGTCCAGCAATGTTGATGTCAAAACAGGAGACCTGAATTCGCGGACCACAAGACTGCGTGTTCACAACAAATGCAGGATGAACTACCTCAGCACGTAATACTGGCTTTATCAGCGATGGTTGGCTTCTGCCAGGCACACTTGGTTTAACAGTGAAAGGCGATTTTTTCTCAGCGGGTTTGGTGTCTCGGTGAGTTCGGCTGTAGACAGCTACAGTAAGTTTCCTTCCGGTAAGAAACACCTCCCACGGGGTGTCCGTTTCAAATACCGGTAAGCTTTCTGTGCCGCCATGAATCTTTCCTTGGGAGGGATGTGCCGCACCCCCAAGCCCGTCGCTGAATTTCGCATTGACTGCAGTGTGCGCGCTCTCAAACCCACTATCGATTTTCTCGGTACTCTTCGGAACAGCTTCGCCTGATTCGTTAACTTCCGATTTGACGCTCTCTTCAGGGGAAGCATTCATAGAGCAAGTGGCAACGACCTTGACATTTTCAGCTAACAAAGTCTGCAGGAGCTGGATCTACCAACCGAAACACAAAAATAATTATGAAGCTTATGCTTTTCAAGGCAATTTGGAGAAAATTCTGTTTCATTTATCATCCACGTTACAAGAAATAGAGTACAAGCATTAGAGCGGGATTAGCTTTTGAGTCTGCCAAAATATCATATAACGCTATTTTTACAACAAATCCCCTTCAACACTACTCCTGAAAGGTGACATTTGTTTACCAGTATCTTACAAAATCCTTCTAAATATACTTTCGTCAAAGGGCCAAATGTAGGCAAAAAATATCCTCGAAACCCACTGTTGTTTTAATACGTCCTTCTTTAGTAGTGCCTACATTATCGCAGCGTTTCTTGTTTTGGTATAACAGTAAAGCGTCGATAAAGATCTAATTTGTTTTTTCATGGGACTTTTTATGCCAGAAAATTCATTCAAAAGTTGCCGCTTGAGTCACACCCATTGAGGTAGGGATCAAGGCAACTCCGTCCAAATCGTGAGATCACTTCAGGAAGAGAGAGTTTTTTCAAGGGCTATATGTATTCAACTAGCGAACACGAAAAGGCTAGCCTGACAAAACAGCCGACGTTTCGCGAAGCCACCACCACTGGTTTCCTCGCGAAATGACGTCTGAGAAAAGAGCGCAGAAATTCGACACTGATGATGCGTCACTACCCAGATCTGGATAGTGTATCTGATTGGTTGATTGCGCACTTTCCTCATACGTCACTTCGCGAGGAAACCAATAGTGGCGTCGCCAAATGTCGGTTGGTTTCTCAAGCTACCAAAAGGCCTATCTTATTCAATAGAACAAAAGAAGCTAGGCTTGAAACATTACCTGTTTCTTGTTCAGAAAACAATCAACATCTGTGACTACGTTAAATTCCAGCGACCAACCACATGTTGGGACATACTCTGTCATGGTAGAACTCTTAACGGTCACGTGCTTCTCCAATGATATCGCGGGCGCAAGAACGATCCTGAAGTCTGAGCCAGATATGATTGGAGTGACATTCACCTCTTCCACTCCACGCCTGGTTCAGATAATAGAATCAAACGAGTATATTAGTGAAATAGATAACCACGTACATGTACATGTCAAGTTTTTTTTAATGGAAAGGCACTTAGCTGCTCAAAAAGAAAAATAATCCAACTACATGAAGAACATAACGCAACCCACATTTCTAACGTGCATGAACTAGGTCACGTAAACCGTTCACAATTTAAATGCGTGGCTGAGGAGGTAGACTAGAGACAACAAAGAAACAAATCCTGCTGTTGGTAGGAAGAGACTTGAGTGCCGTAACTGCTTACTGCGGCAACTTGGCCTCACTCACTCACGCAAAAGGTCAGCTCTAGTAGCAATGTGCTTACCAAAAGTCAGAACAGGCCGGCTAGACCTGTCATTCAAACTGAAAGAAGCTTTTTCCGAAACTTTTCGTTTAACGTTTGTCACTACTGAGAAATAGACTGAAAAATCTCCAGCTACGCAGGCTGACTCATCTGACGGGACAGTTCTGATCAATAGCGGAATTCCCTTTACGAATGGACTGTTTTGGCCCGCCAGTCCTGAATAATGGTAAATGCCCGTAAGCTACGTTCCTACAGCTTAAGAAAACAGCCGACGTTTCGCAACGCGACCGCACCAGTGGTTTTCCCCAATTCTGAGAAACCGCGAGCGCAGAAATTCCAAAATGATGACGCGCTGCTACCGAATATGGATAGTGCTTCTGATTGGCTGAAAAATTGCTTCATCCAATAAGAGGCACTATCCAGATCTGGGTAGTGACGTGCCATCAGTATGGAATTTCTGCGCTTTTTCTTCAGTTGTCATTTACCAGGGAAGCATCGAAACGTCCGCTGTTTTCTCAGGCTACTTTCCGATAACGTCCTTTACAACACTTGAAGCCTTAACTGAATATCCTTACCACATCTGTGTGTTCCACTCCAGTGCAGGATTCTGGTCCACCGCAATCCCAACTTTTTCCAGTCCACTCTCGTGCTTCAGTGTTCCGCAGAGTTGTTCCCAGCTTCCACTCCACACACCAAACCCGCAAAGATCGACCTGGTACTGAACATCGTGAATATCATAACCCAGAGCTTGTCGAGTGCTGCGTCCGAACTTGCGAAATTTCTCGTAATATTCACGGTTTAAAACCGTCCTTGAGTTTGGATTATCAGGGTGAGGAGACATACTAATAGCGGACAACTGGACTACAGCCATGTCTTCTTGAAAATGCGTTTTTTCTGTCTCGGAAGAACGAATATCTACCCCATTACTCGCTGACACGCTTGGGATGAACAGCCTTAAATTTCTCATGTTCACGAACAACAGAGGAAGAAGGTCAATATTCACAGTAACATTTTCAGTTCTATCTGCCTCGTTTTCCTTGGGAAGAAGTAAACTTTCTGCTTTCTCTTCGCCAGCTTCATTCTGGGACAAGAATCGAAACTTCTCAAGCAAACTCAAATCAAAGGTGTTTAACGCCGCTACGATTGGTGGACACCACAGAACAACATCGAATGGCTGAATGTTTACACGGATCTCGTGTTGATCTTTGAAGTAGTCCTCTTCTTTGACAGGCCTCTCAATGGAACTGGACCGGCGTCTCTTCAAGTGCAAAGACGAGCGTTTGTACATGACCGTGAGGAAACCGTGGGGTCCGTGGCCTGGGATTTCACGACGACCGCTGGACGAACGCCTCTTAGATGTGGTCAACAGCGACTTGGAAGAGATGACGTCATTACAGGAGAAGAGTATGCCGTTGAAGCGGCCATGTGCCCAAGAACCATCGGGGCTGTTCAAATGAGTAAAGAAGTAACGTTAATATCTGGCTGCCTGTGGCATAGCACAATTATAAAACGAGCTTTCGCCGGTGAAAAAGAACAAAATGACGGATGGAACACCCAGAAGGCACTGGGTGTCCCCTGCAATATGGCCGCTCATTTGACTTTGTTAGGGAGGGGATGGGTGATTTCCAAAGGGAAAAAAATCCTGAAATATTTCGATGGGCGCCCAAGAGAATAGTGTTAGTCTGGGTTCTATCTAGGGTTTATTGCTTGGGAGGGAAGTCCCGAGTGGCCGAAGGGCACGAGCTACCTACGGGGGTCCCGAAGCATGCCCCCCCTGGAAATTTTTTAAATGAACATGCGCTTAGATGCAATCTGATGAATTTGAGTCACAATTTTGAGAAATGTTACAGTGTTTTTTTTTATTTTAGAATAATAATACTCCATGCTCCTTGTCATATAGTGTCCTTAGACAGGGAATACTTAGTTCATGTGCACTGGACTCGTCGCGTCTGGATGATTTTTCCGGTATAGTTACTTATGTACCGTAATGATAACAATTTTTTTTTTTTTTTTGGGGGGGGGGGAAGCTTCTACCCCTCAAATACCCTAGATAATACCCTGTTAGTGGCAGTGGTACTACAACTGGTAATTATTGTTGTTATAGTTGTTGAAATATTCAAGATAAACAAAAAAGAGGGAAGCAGAGAGACATAAGTACCACAGTTTGATAGCTTTTCTGAGTAAACGGAAAAAGAGCGACTAAGAAAACAAACTATTTTAGGTGTTATCCTCTTCACCTTTCATACCTGTGAGTGAAATGTGAAACATTGAAGGCTCCGACCTTGTATTGCATTTGAAGCAAGGTATCCACGTAATCAATGGACGCTGTCAAATCCTCCAGCTCCGCGCTGACGCATACAGCAGAGTTACGTACCGCTGATCGATTGTACAGATTCACTACAACACGGGGCAAGGTCCATTGCAACCACAAAGACACTTGTACAGGATTTAACGGCTACCGAAAAACAAAGTTTCGAGTTATTTTTGAAAAGAAGACCATCGTGGCGTTAGGCAAGAATGTACTGCATCTATTACAGCAAGGAGCCCGAAAGTGTGAACTCCTTCAATTAACTCACTTTCTTTCATGCAGACATTAACCAATCAGAAGCCGAGGACAGTTTCCAGCTGGCTTCTGATTGGATTAAATCTCTACGAAGGAATGTGAATAAGTCAAAAGCGATCACACTTTTGGGCTCCTTGCCGTAACTGTTGAAAATGTTTTAGAGTTTTCTGCTCCGAGGGAAAACAAGTTGTTGCCTGATTTCGTTCAAATATCCACGCTATCTAAAAGGAAGACACGTAATAAGGCCGAAAGCTTGTCCTATCCAGGTAACAAAGAGTTGATTGTAATGAAGTACCTGCTGAACTTGTGATATTGTTGTAGACGACAGGCTTTCAGATGGCACACTGTCAGTTTCCAGTTGGTCCACGCCAGATGATGACGTCAGAGACACTGTCCTTTTGAGACCTGGGGTGGGTGTCGGTGGAACTGAGCCGGGTATGCCGGAAGTAGTGTCAGCGGAAGTGGTTGTGGTGGGGTTGAAAAAGCAAGTTAATAGGAGATTTTCTAAAAGATTGGCTACAAGTTTCATCTGTAAAAGAAACAACACATCATCACGGTGGGAAACAACCCTTGAGCTTTGCAGCGAGAAATAAAATTACATTATGCCATCCAAACTAAGTTAAGAACATCGTAATGAGCGGAAAATTGTGAATTAATAACCTGCTTTCTTGAACAGCTAACTTCTATGGGTTGAAAATCCGTGTGAACACAAAAACCAAGAGTAGAAACTCTGCGGCCTCCTACGCTATTTGGCTTGAGAAATTGTGGCGGAGCTAAAGAAGAACTTGGCACGGACGAGGTACGAGCCGAGGCAAGTACAGCCGTAGAAGAAACGTTTTCCAGTAAGCAATGTACAACAGGGTAAAAATTCTCTGTAGTCCAAGCTGAATTTCTTTTTACATGTACTGAATAAACCGCCATGTTTTCTGCTTTAAGCGTCCACGGCAGAGTTTCTCGTCGTGCCATTTCTCTGTGGTGATGTCTAACTGGCAAGGATTGCCTAACCGACATAGGTTCATGGTTTGCACTTTGCAGCTGTACACTTGGAAGGCAGACGACCAAAGTGGAAGGAAAACAATTGCTGTTTGCTTTAAGGGCTTGCAAGGAGTAATTCACAGCGATGCGGCTAGTTGAAGGGTCATGGATAATATGTTCAGTAGGCATGAAGACTGCCACACTCTTAAGATCCACCTGGTAAAGAAAATACAAGATTGAGATGAAATCCGAAAAACAACTTGAAAACAACTTGAGCATCGCTAACTGTTACACAAAGCGACCCTTTTGAGCGACGGAAGTCGCAATAGGTCGACGGCAGGGATTGGAATTTAATTTGCATATTGGTGGCGCGAAAATGCGCTTTTGACATCATAATTCAGGGTATACTGCACTCAAATGAAAGTAAACAGTTCTCAAATGATTGACAAAGGGTGAATAAATTTCACGATCTGAAAAGACTTCTCGGGTCAACCTAGAGCAATAGTTATCACGATAACAACGTTTACACATTCCTGCGCACAAAAGTGAGGCTGCGGCCCAACCAGTCCCTGCTACACTACTAATCAGCTATTTTTTTATACATTGTACTCATTACTCTTATTCTCATTGGTTAAGAGCCTACAGGTAATTTTGGAAGTCAGCGCAACCTACAGATTACCTCATCCAATAATTGTTTAATATTGGCGAGTGAAGCTCAGCCATACATACCTGAAGTTCCGTGGATACTATAAAGGATAGTTTGTCAAACAGCCAGCTCTCAAAAGCTCTTCTCCCATCTGCCGTCTCTTGAGGGCTATCGCTTGCTGGACTCCGCTTTACTGCGCTCTCAGTTTTATTGTTTGTTGTCTTTTCATCCTTTGCTGAAGAAGCTGCTGATCCATAACCTGAAGAATATAAACAGAATCTTATGTGAAGTCAGCTCAAGTAAACCAGTACCCGAGCAGAGTGTGTGCATAACAGGCAGTACGATGGGCACGATGGGCACAAAAAGATTTTTTGCTGACTATTAACGGTAAAAGACCAAGTGTTCTAAAATACATAAAAAGAAAACGGAGCCAAATAAAAATATATTGTTTTCTTTTTCAGACAGACTCAAAAGTTATTTCGCCTGTAAATTTAGGCCCTGAACTCCTTATACGCCCTTAAGCGCAACTTCCTGCTATTTAAAGGATAAATAGTTAAACATTTTCTAATCAAAAGATTTATTTTATATGACTTGGTACGGTAATAAGACCAAGGCGAAATTTCAGTTGTAAACATTCAGTTAACGTTCACAAGGCGTTATTTACGTAGACAAACGCTCTCCAGTTGCCGTGGGCAAATTCTCACTTTGCTGAAACAAGCTCAAGCCCAAAAATGCCCAGTACTTATCTGGGAGATGGAGAAGATAAAAACATACCTCTTGCGAATGACTTCTTTCTGGGCGTTGTTGCTGACGGCGTCCTTGTAAGGGACTGGTGCCTATTAGACTTAGTCCTTTCTCGTCCTGCCTTGTGGCGTGGTGATGTAGCTGATGCAGGAGACTGGTGTGATATCCACTTGTAAAGCAGCGGATCAAGGCACACTGTGATGCCCTTGAGATGGAAAAGGACAAGACCACTCACGTGATCACTAATTGGAGGACCTAGTGAGGGGGCAAAAGCAATGATCAGGAATAGAAGGGTGTTTACTTACTTTAACTTACCACGACTAGCGCAGTCGGCAGAGCTCTAGTTTGCGGAACAGGATGTCGCGGGCTCGATCCCCGGGTTGGACCCGGGTGAGGATTTTAAGTCTGCTTTTTCCGCGAACTAATCACGTAGTGCCTAGTAGGAGTCGAGAGCAAGTATTTGTGGATATCTCGCGCCCAACTTGATACCCTTCACTTGATTCGATTCGATTCGCTTCGATGAAAGCTGCACCTTCCGACCCTTATAGAGCAAAGAGAAACAGAATTGTTCGAGAGAAGCCAGCTCAGGTAAAATGAAATTCTGGGGCAAAAGTGAAACAGGAAAAAGTGATAAGTCGATAAAGTACATTCTGGCTTTCTGGTGCAACGGAAGATTAATTCTCTTGACTGAAAGACTAAGTAGTTACTTACCTGGCTGCGTCACAGGCTCACCACTCTTGAAGGCAGCCTGTGGCATCTGAACTGTGAAGCTTAAAACAGGTCCTGTACTTTCAACAATGTTTTCTCGCAGATGGGTTGACCTAAACAAATTTCCCGTGTGTATTTCAGACGTGTCTGATGGACCTTCAATTAACGGTGTTGTTTCGTCGACACCACATTCCGCTACAAAAAAAGGAAAAATAGAAAGCAAGAAAAGAAAAGAAAAAAAAAACTTTACATAACTAGAAACCGATAACACGAATCCAAGGTGTACATGTACTAATTAGAACATAACACTGTACTCACATGTGGACTTTAGAGACGCTTCGAAGGCTCCAACCGAACCACTAGCGCCAATCAAATTAAGAGTCTCACAAAACTGGACATCAATGTTTGACACACTAAACTGTAGCTCAGGTTGAACGGTGACCGATTCTTGATCTGAATTTTGAGAAAAGAAAAAACAATTGTTCAATGATGTTAACAGCCTGTCACTAGAACAATTTGATAGACCTTAATCCAATTAAGGGTGCTCACCAATAGTGAGGATGGACCGGCCGGACCAGTGCATGTGGTGCATATTGTTTAGGCTGATCTGGCTGTATAGTCCTGGCTAAAAGTGAAATTCTCTTCATCAACTGGACTGGTCTGGTTGGCCAGTTCGGACAATCAAAGGTATACGCAAACGCCCTTAGGCACAGCAACTTTCGACAATGATTGCCTGATATTTCCCCGCACCCCCACCCCAATTACAACTAGGTCTTGCTACAGGACAGCTTTGGAGCGTTGCATGACTGACTGTGGGCCTTCAGAGTATGCGCAAAAAATGGACCTATGCAATGACATTTTTTCTGGTTTGACCATACAGCTTTCTAGTTTGGGCAAAGAAAATTTAGGTTTCTTTTCTCCTCGTCTTTTTCACTTCTTTTACCCATTTTTTCGCTGTAGAAAAGGTTTTCGAATGAAGACACTGAATAAAGGGCGCATTTTTTTTAAATAAGGTACCACTGGGCATTGATTCAATATTTTTTAACGCAATCTAAAACCAGTCAATTTAACACGCTTCTTTGCCTTTGCCTCATCTGTTTAACGACACAAGTTGTACGCTAATGCCACCTTTGAACGTGAAGTCGTTGATGCCCTCAGGTTTCAGAGGGCAGTTCAGGTGTGAATGAGCCTGCGCCACAGACAAAACTATACTCTGGTTAAGTCCTTCTGCAAAACAGCACCGAAATCCTTGTTCTAGGCACGTGTGTACCAGGATTTGAGTACACGACATGATTGGTATGTTAAGAAAGCCATTGTCGATTTCCAATAAGGTTGAAAGGAAATTCGAAACACATTTCCAGTAATTCGTTGAGACCGTTGGAGGCCCAGAACAATTATTTCAGCGCTACTTCGCAGACGTTACTAACCGGGGTTGAATCATTTCTGCGACGCAGGCTAGGTGTGAATGGTTTAAGGGTATAACATGAAAATGTCTAAAGTTACCGTTTGGACAGAAGGCACTTTCAACAAGAGCTTTTGAAATTGGTGCCACTCTTCCTTCTTTAGAAAAGCTACTTATCCACGACTCAGCAATGCAGGAAAGTAGTAGAAATTCTGGCTTTCTTAGATGCACCTGCCAGCTGGGAACTTCAAGATGACCTTCCTTCTTCAAGAGTTCAGCTCCACCCCTTTCATACAAAGATACAGCCAAGCGTTATCTTTTAGATTATCTACCCACCCTGACCAAATGAACGTGACCAAAAAGGATATATTGTACAAGAACACGGCCTGTGTATCACAGCTAAGATATTCTTATTAAATGACAGTTTTCAGTTCTAAGTGAAATAACCCATAAAAGCGCAAAACTTGCTTCGTCTTTCCTAAGTGCCTCAAGCCACATCAGAATAATTTATGATTAACCGCAAAAACAATGCCTCTTTTATTCGAGTATTCATTTTCATTTAGGGCTGCCATTAAGGATCAGAGAGCCAGATATTTTGACTCACTATAAGACGTTCTGTGCACCGCAGTTCTTTGGTAAAAACATGGCACATTGATAACAAAACAAGACTGTCAGATCTTTGGATCTCCATTTTCAGACCTACCTACAGATTCGTCTCTATTTTATGGCTGGAACATAATTTACGTACAATGAATACAAAATGCAATCTAATGATTGTGTATCAAACGGGCAACCTGCAACAAACTTACCAAGTCCCAGGCAGGATGCAATTTCTATTTGATCCAGCAACACTAAAAGGAGGAATGATACTCAACACAGGAGGGTCTGTTGCATCTGAGTGAAGCTGGGATAGGCTGACTTGAATACCAAATACCTGAAAAGGTGCATTAATTGAATGAGTAATACTCATCTTTTTTCCTCCATTAATGCGATTTTCGAGCTTATCAGATGCAAAAAAACCCGTGCCTTTTAGAGCTTCTTCACCCTAACTGCTGCAAATGTCACTAGATGTGTTTCCAAAAATCCGGCTACATGTTTTCAAAAAATCTGCCAATCATTAAAAGATAAAAGAAAAAGAATATAGGACGATGAGAAGAGAAAGAAAGCAATGGTTGCACTCCTAGTTTTTATATTAGCTTATAGGTGGAAAAAACTGCTTGACAGAAGAAGTCTATTTCGGGGGAACATTTTCAAAATGCAGCTTGATGATTCTGGCAAACCAGCTAGTTAGAGGCCAAATGACCAAAATCCCAGTCAACATGTAGTTAGAAAATTATGGCATTCTTTAGACCCATATAGACATGCAACCCTCAAAAAAGGGTCATTTATCTATATGGGCAATGAAGGTATTATAAGTAAACTGTAAAGTTCTTGCATTTGCATTAGTGTCTGCACATGCATGATTTCCAGCAACTCAAAAATTAAAAGGTGGAACTGCATCCCCCACTGTTGCTGAAACAGAAGTTTGGATTTTTGAAGCAATGGTTCCTACATCTTCAATGGCATATCCAATCAGACTGTAACGGCCACTCCAGTTGAATTTAAAAGTTTGGTCATGCCTTTCTGACTAGCAAATGCGCCTGATAGATTTCAGCAATCAGTGGAGAGATACCTTGTCTTCAAGTGGTGACAGCATTTATTGGCACCTTCAAAACGACTATAAAAGACTAAAAATTGTGCTACAGCATTATGGTGAGTGCAATGAAAAGATGGACAGCATGAAAGTGTTAATCCTTGAAGATCACTATGTCCTGTCTAGGTCATACAGGAAAACGCCAAGATGGTTAGTCACTTTTTGGAAAAGTTCATTATTTTATGACAGGGTTTAACTATGGTGCTTGAATATGGAAAAACTGAGTTTGGTATGCTAGACAGATGGTGACTTATCAGAGGTGGCCACACAAGGAGGTTTGACTTTAATTCCAGGAAAAAAGGAAAGTTGAAAATTCTCGAAGGAAAAAATGAGACTGATTCAATGTGTGTGATCACCTTCTTTGGGGTCGATGTACAAACCTGGACAGATGTATCAGCATATGCACACATGAGCATCGCTTTGCCAGCAGGGTATTCTGCATTGGAGATAGTTAGTTTGATGAGCTCTGTGGGATACATGGGTTGGTTGATTTGAAGGTCTGCTCTCCTTATTTGAATAATGCATGTTGGGTGTGTAGCATCATGATCCTTAACCTTAAAAGAAGCAACACTGGATTAACAGGGTTTAGACTTCACATAAAGAGACATTAATTTACTTGATAAAACACATTTATTCATATTTAAATGATACACCATACAACCATTCCTGTAAGTAACTTATCATAATAGAATTGAGTGCAGTCCACACAATCATACAAATCAGTAACTAGGTAAAAGGAGTCTCTTTTTGTATGATTTACAAAAGGTAGATTGATTGTAAAACATAGTTTTCTGATAAAGATCATTCAAGATCATAAAATTTTTAAATAGTTTAAAAAGAAAAGTTAATTGGATTTTGCCAAGACATCAGGAGAATGAGACCCCCACAAGTGCAACTGTCCTCTTAAAGCACACTTTCAGTCCTCTGTTGGGAGGAAAAATAACCCTTTTAACTTGATCCTCAGCTAAAGTAAAAACATACATTGTAAGGTCACTAAACACACATGTATGCCTTGAATGAATGAACAAATGAATGAAAAAATGAATAAATGGATGAACAAAAAGGAAGGAATGAATGGTGGACGAAAGGGCAGATAAATACATGGACAGATCAATGGATGGCTGGATGAGTAAATGAATGAATTAATAAATGCTTAAGTGAGTGAGTGAGTAAGTGAGGGAGTGAGTTAATGAATGACTGAATGAAGGAACAAACGAACACTGATACACTATTAAGACAAAGCAAGGAAAACATACTTCTTGCTCTTGGATGCTTTGTAGTGATAACTGTGATGAAACGGCATGCAGCTCAGTGGAACTACTTGTTTGCATCACATGACCAGCTGGTGGCATCTTTCCATGATCAGCAGCTGGCAAGGTAACAGTTACAGACACCACTGTAATGTTCACATTACGACTGGGGATATTGCCCGCCAGAAGCTGTTTCTCAATAAACTCATCATAAAATGGCTCAGTTTTCTCTGAAATGGTAAATATTACTGAAACATTAACATAACATTAATAATAAGCTTGATGATCTTTCTTGTGTTTCCTGTATTTCTGCCACAGTTCAGATATAATTATGAAATCTTTGAAATTTCTAATATACAGGGTTCTTCTTAAGCAGCAACAATCCATTTTTGTCAAAACTTGCATCAATGGTGCCAAAAGACTGCAGAATTTGGAAGGTGTCGTCAAACACGGCTCAAACCCTCAAATGTAATTGTCAGGCACATCCATACGAGAGGCAGATACCCCACTGCCCTAAACTGAAGAGAAAATTTAAATTTTCCTTTGGTGGTTGGAGTCAAAGTTGTGCCATTATATGATGACTCTAACAAGGCTAACGTTCTTAATTAAATTAAGGTACTTATGTATACTGTTAATTACATGGCTTCAAGATGTTTTCCATTTTATGCACATAAGCAAAGATCATTTTGCTGCGAACTTTGTAACATTAAATTTTAATACATTCGCACCTTTCCTGGGCACAATATCTTCAAATGCCAACTTGCTGACAAGTTCTATTCTATGCAACATGCTTGATGACACTTGTACATGTGTTGGACCCAGTATGATTCGTTTAAAAGAGAATTCTTTCATCAGTCGTATTTCACCCACAACCTCTAACTCCCCCACTCCATCTTTGCTGTCCCTGTCTGGATCTTTTTCAGGTTCAATGTCCATTGTGTACAGGTAGTCAAGGAAAAAGGCTCCATATCTTCTTAAAGCTAGGGTTTCATTGTGAAGCTTGAGGAATTCTTCTGCATTAAATGTGAGTTCAGGAACTTCAAGAGAAGATTGTTCAATATCGTCAAAGTGAGAACCTCTCAAGAATCCAGACGAATCCAAGGGATCATGTTTTGGAGTTGTGATGTTGAGAAACATTTCTTCCTGCAGCAAAAGAAATTACAGTAAAACAAAACATCAAAATAAACCTTTCAGGTAAGCTATTTCTGAATTATGTCCTTAAATTAAAAAAAAAGAAATTGTCCAAAAAGGATCAAATGAATCTTAATTAATACCAGTACGTTTCTTTCTGTTAAAATAATGTAATTTCTAAAATTTATCTAAGGCAAAAGTGCATATCCTCAAAGCAATAAAAGTCACTTTCTGCAATCTAGAACATACAGTATCACTCTATCCAAAAGTCCATGTTGGTAGGGTCATCAGTCAGGAGGGAAAACTTTCTTGCACTAACCATTGCTCAAAAAAGTCTTGGGCAAGACTATGATATCACATAAAGGTGAATATAAACACTGGAAAAGAAAAATAAATAAAATATCCTTTTTCTAGCTGATTTAAGACTTACCTTTTCCTCCACCTCAGTGTTATCAATTGTTGTAAGTGTGTTATCCAAATTTCCACAAACACAGTCCCCAATACTCCACCCCGCGATGGACGACACCCCAAGCTGAGTGTCAAAGAAGTCATCACCTTTCATCACAATCTCTGCTGCTGTCCCTGAAAGCTCAAAACTCAAAACTGGCTTAAATTCAAATCGCTGCCCTCTAAAAAAATTGCCCTCAGTGACTCTACCAGTAAGCTTGATAGTGACTGTTATGTGACTCACATATAGTCCAAATATAAACAAAGGCATAGGTGGAGGGGTGTTAGCTAGTTGCATAGACTGTTCATCAGCAAGATTTGGTACTAATGACCACATCCAGTTTACCCAGTCTTCATTTTCATCTGGTTTGGTTTGAATGGGTGTTTGGACATTGCCCTCTTGAGCCTGTGATGACAAACTGGGATTTGAATTAGGAGCAGCCTGTTGTTCAACAATTCTTCTTACAGGGTGTGGTTTGTAATTACAACCTGGTAAATCCAGACTTCCATAATAAAGACTGACACATAATGTTACCAGTCTCATGAACATTGGAAGCTGTTGATCAGTCAGTGATATGTCCACAGATTCACAATAAACATTAAGTTTTGTTTCAACAGGTCTCAAGAGGTTGTCATACTTCAAAAGCATTCGACAACTCAAGCCACACTTGTACAACAGCGGGTCTTGGTAAAGTTCAATTTTCCCGCTGGAAGTTCTCTTATCAAGACAAACTGTTAGATCAGAGATATTGCAAACTTTCTGGAGCAAAAAATCTGGAGCTACTACATCAACAAAAGCTTTCTCCCAGTTGCTATTGACGCTGAACGTTTCCGCAGACTTGATGTTGAGTGACAACACAATATCATCCTCAAGGTATTTTACGATAACATTGTGGACATGAATTGAGACATTGTTTATGACTCGATTAACAAGACTCTGAACATATCCAGAAGGTGGAGCTTCTTCTTTACCCCCTAACGCATTCTCCAGGCCTTCATTTTGTGTTTCACCAGTTGTTTGTGATTCTGAGACTGTATTTGATGTGTCACCAGGACTATGATCTGGATATCGCAATTGTACAATACACTCTAATGTGTTGATTGTAATCTCTACTGGCTCTGAACCAAGTTTTGTCCATGGTATGTGAATCTGAAGCTTATGAATCTTTCCACTTAGAAAAGTTATGGGCAGCATTAATTCCTGGAAGATAATCACAGATGATTACAATGCAAGAAAAGATCTATCAATACAGATCAAAATGAATTTACGGCAAAAAGCAATAACAGTCCAGAATTTAAAGGGACACAGTCAGCTGATGCACATGCACATTAGATACCATTTCTTATCTGATTTGCATGTCACAAGACACACACGTGAAACAGAAAGTGAGAAGCATATCCGGAATACTCTAAACAAACCTTGTAGAGTTGAACTAGTTACAAGCTCAAATCATGATTATAGACCCTAAGCCACATCAGAGCACACATTTTTTATATACCATTGATAATTCACCCATGGATTTGTCCAGGAAAAGCCAAACATCGACGAATACTTCTGAATTTGATCATCAGTAGAGGTAAGAAATGACAAGGAGTCGGCATGAATCATTGTCAAAGGTTCAAGGTCGAGAAAGCTTGATTTTCCAAACATATGTAACCTTTTCCATCGATTTTCCAAATACATATAACCATTATTTGCTCGCCAATGATATTGATTCATTTCTTTTGTTATTTTGGTAAACGAAAGCAATTTCTCCCACCCGGCGCCTACACATTTCTCACCTCTTCTGTTCACATTCCTTTGGATACTGTTTTTAACCAAATATGATAAACGTCATAGGATGAGTTACAGTTTGCTCAAAGAGAGGATTTCTGTAAAAGATCGAGTATCGAATAAAACACTAGGCAAGATTGAAGTGGATTTCTACATGTAGCCAACGCGTTCATTTGATTTTGGGTTGAGGTAAACTGTTTTCAAACTGACAAAAGTAGTGTCCAGGTCAGCAGTTCCCATAGCTGACTGTGTCCCTTTAACATGTGAAAGATCATAGGTGCATTTCATGATGATGCAGATCAAGATCGGTGATCCGAGATCACTGAGACCATGGCATATCAAAGGAAGTGACGAAAGCACCCTGAGAAAAGATTCGTCAATACATTTGATATACCATGATCCAAGTGACCTCAAGTCGGCGACGGCCCAAAGGCCCGGCGGCCCACGTCCCACGGCGGCCCTGTGGGACGTGGACCGCCGGGCCATTGGGCCCAGTTTTTTTGTCCAGCGGTAAATCCACGCGCATGCACAGATCTGCATCGGGTTAGGGGCGCAAATTGGACGACGGTGAGTTTGAATTTTTTTATCATTTAATCATTTGAATCCTTGTTTCTGTTTGTTGCATGTTGTTCGGATAAAAACGTATAGTTTAGAGGACTTTCAAGTAAGTTATTTTCAAACCACTCTTTGAAAGAGAAAACATCATAAGTAATGAGATATGTGAACTGCGAATCTTTTTCTATACAGAGACATGTTGGTCTATTTACAGGAACCCCACCCCACAAGGAGAGCAGGGCAGAGTTTTTCAAACTGTGGTTTGAAAATAACTTAGATCGTTTGAGAATGGACTTTCTCTCTATCGGGTTCTGTAAACAGACAAATAAACAGAGAATGACAACATTTTTCACTTAGCAACATGCAACGAAAGAAAGGGTCAAAATGGATTGAAATGATTATTAAAATGGTAAACAAATTCAAACTCACCCTCATCCATTTTGCATGCCCAAACAGATCTGTGCATGCACATGGATTTACCGCTGGACAAAAACACTGTGGAAAATCAGGACTGGGCCTGCGGGCTGCTGGGCCGCTGGGCCACTGGGCCTCTGGGCCGCTCCAGGCCGCTGGGCCGTCACGGGCTGTGGGCCGCAAGCCGCTGGGCCTTCCGGCCGCCGGGCCGCCGCGGGCCATGGGCCACGGGCCGCGAGCCTGCTTTTAGCAAAACCCAGTCACTGATCCGGATTCCTGCGGACAATTAAGTAAAATAATAATGAAAAATAACTACGCAGAAATGTCTCAACCACTGCTCTCTTGAAGGTCGACAGACATGTATATCTCGTGACTTTTACTCAAAACCCCCCAAACTCTTCAAAGCTCAACTTGTTTCTGTTGTAGCGCAACACGTTGTTAACATTTGAGAACGTCGCAAAAGTTGTCCAACAAAATATTTTTAAAAAGCGGTATTTTTTTTACCTTTTCTAGCACATCAAGCCTTAGCTCCAAGTTGTAAAGAACAACATCTCCGCCCCAAAGTGACAAACTGAGGTCTGAAGGCTTTAGATTCTTGATGTACTTGTCGACATAGCTCATCAACAGCGGAGTGATGTAACTTTCAAGCATGCTTTAAAACTCAAATCGACACCTGCGCCTTCAGATATGTTTAGGAAAGTTCGTCAGTAGCGGAAATAAACCTTTCCTTTTGTAAACAAAACAATTCACTGCTTCCAATATAAAGGTCTAGAGTCCAGTATGCAAACATCCTCGTCGATCGTTCCGACATCCAAGACGTGTTTGCTTTAGCTGGTTACATTATGGACAACTCTTAAATACGAAGAACGTCCCAGCACGTCCAGGTATCGCAATGATTATCAAATCGTTAACATCTGATCGTTTACAAATTCTAAATCTACCAAAGAGGAACAACTTCGTCGAAATTTATTTCGTTTCTTAAACTTTCCACCAGGCAACCTTGGATAAAACAAGGAATCTCATTGGTCAAATTAGAACAAACCAATCAATATCACTTTTACATGAATAGCCACGCTGGCAAATTGTTTCCCCGTGAGCTCGCTGGGCCGTGAAAAAAAAACCATTTCATTTTTGCTGTTAGTTTAACTGGAAATGTAGACCCTCTCTTTAGGTGTTTTGAATTAAAAAATGATGAAATAAATCTCATTTCACAAGTCTCATAAAAGGTATCTTGCTAAAAAAAAAATTGCAACACCCATTCATTAAAACCCTCCCCTCCTTAGGTTTAATTTGTTCGCCTCCCACAATTCAACTCGAGGAGAATTGGCGGGAATAGTAAATCCCTCGGCGTCCAGTTCGTGGTTTTCATTTTGCACAATATGTAAAAGTTTCCCGTGTAGTGTCTTATTTTTCCCCTCAAAATCGTTAGTTTTTTGCGGAATTTATAGAACTTGTTGATAATTGCTTTACGTAAAGAAGATGGCAATGGAAGAGTGCCGCACTGAAGCGAGTATTGGTGTAGAATACTCCGAAAGCATACACGGTTCATCCGAAGACGAAAACACGAATTCCGCATCCATCAAGACGCCCGCACAAGCCGAAGGTTGCTCGCCGTCTCAGAAGAGAAAACGAAAGCGAATTTCACCGCATTCGACGCCTAAAGTTGCAGACGGTAAGGTTCAAAACGCTACTGCTAAGAACAAAAGCATGCAAACTTTATTACACATGTACATTAGCGTTTTAACAAAAGCTACATTTGCCTTCGATACGCGACGAGGATAAACTTGTGTTGTTGCAGTTTAATATTTGTTTATAAGTGTTTATGTATATGGTAATGTATGTATCAGACCAGTGTTCAAATAAACTTTCGAATAGAGCGAAGATCTAATAATTACCAGATCACCTTTTTACTTTGGTCGAATTGTAAATAGTTGACAGTTCAGAGTAAACTGTTTAAATAGCCCCTTTGCAATGTACAAATATCTTGGACTTGCCCTTTTCGGTGGTAGGTTTAGATACTAATTTCCCCTTTAATAGTTCTCTCAGTTTCATTACATATGCATCCGCAAATTGGGACTTAATAGACCCTAATACGGTTGGGTGTGGAAGATGCAGGGGAAGAGTCTCGCCTGTTGACTGATTGGGCAGAATTGTCAGACATGGGGCCTGTCTCAAATACTGAGTGACAGTCAGCAATATTGATGATGATGATGATGATAGTGATGATTCTTGGGGCAGGGGAAAGCCCAAAAAGGCAGAAGGAGCCTCCATCACCCGTCTTATCCTGTGATAACAACTAGTTGTGGCAGAGCTATGATCACTCCTGTTTTTGCATTCCATGCAATCTAATCATTCACCATGGTAACAGAAAATGTGCAAGATTTATCAAAAACCTGAAAGAGTGGTGATTGTACTTTAAAGGTAGCAAGATCTAGAAAAGGACTGAGTCAAAGAACACAAATCAGTGTCAATATTCCTTGCCATAGGCTTTATGTTATAAAGGCATGTGTTGGTTGTCTCGGAAGAAGTTTGTCAATGGTAGCATGTATCGAAACCAGGATGTAAACTTTCAGAGTCCAGACCACCAGGCCGTGGAGCACAATGACTCAGAAAACTAAATCTTAACTTTATTGTGAATTAATGCATGTTCTGATTTTTTTAACAGGCTTTGGAGATAGCAAAGCAGGGGAACTTCTGGAAAATATCCCTGAACTGCAAGACATGTTCACAATAGTGTCCAAAGTTGGAGAAGGTAAGCTTATGGGGATACTGTATTTAATTTACTAACACTACCACCACATTTTACTCCCACCCTGCAAGCAGAGCCTCCTTTTGTTTTCTTGGCTAAGTAGGAGAAAAGAAGGCTGCTCCTGAATCATGGCAAATGCAAAGTCCTCACAGCCTAAACTTCTTGATAAGTCAGTCTTGTTCCCTATCGTGAAACTAGTTGTTCGAGTGTAGCATCCATATATTGATAAACCAACAGTCACCAGGGTTTGCACGCACCGTGAAAGTCCTTGAAAATTACACTTGGTGCTTGAAAGTCCTTGAATTTCAGTGCTAACTTTATCCAACCCAGCAAAGACAGAAAGACCTTCAGGATAATCTTGGTCATAATAATTATTGTGAAAGAAGTAAAAAAGACGTAGACTCAAGGCTTCTTTTTTGCACTGAATAGAGTCCTTGAAAAATGGGAAATGTCCCCCTCAAAGTCCTTGAAAAGTCCTTGCATTTTTTGTTCAAAAAGGGGTATGAATCCTGAGTCATGCTCTACCAAAGCCCAGGGCTGCTAGGCCTGGGTTTGAAACTGTATCCCAGCATCAAGCAGCACATGCTCTACAAACATCGTACTGATGCATGCGGAGTCTTTTTGAGTATGCTTAAATTGAGCAAGGGAAAGAAAGATTCCCTAGCATGGTGCGCATCTACATTCTAAGCACTGGCGTTGCTCATTGCTCTTTTGCTTCTATGGATGCAAATGTTTAGCTATATTTTCTCTTTGCCTCACATGAAGTGCTGTTCCACCCTCCCACCTAATGGATTGTATCTGGTACAGTGGGTCTCTTTAGGTAAAACATGCGTCTCAATTGAGTATCCTCAGTATGACAGTTCCCATATAAGTGGGGTTATCTACTACCCATGTTATGTAAGGCTGCTATTGGTTACCTCCCCATCTGGGTGTGCTTACTTTGCTTGGCTTTACCTGTGTTGCTCATTGCTAGTACGTACCATGCTTGTCTCCTTTGCATATTGGACTATATCGGAAATTTATAATGTGAATATATTTATTATATTAATTACATCAACAATCAATATTAGAAACAAATGCCTCTAGTAATCACTCTCTGGTTTCCTTTGCAGGTACTTTTAGCAATGTTTACTTGGCTAGAATGAATACATTACCAGATGTTCTGTGTGCTTTGAAGCACATTATTCCAACTAGTGGTCCTGGAAGAGTTCAAAATGAATTGAAATGTCTTCAAGATATTGGGTAAGGTATATTATTTTTGTGCTCAGTATATGACCATTAAGGTGGGTGAAATGCTTATGATATTGTGATGGCAATGGTGGATACGTTGTAGGTTATAAATTCAGGGCTGTCAAAAAAGTGTTTAAGTAGGAACTCGCACCAAAGGCACAAGTTCTTGGGGGCTGAGGCATCTAGGGACATTTTGAAATTTAGAGACTCGGAAATCATTGGCATTTCCAGGGGTTTTCAAGAGGTGTTTTCCACTGCAGATGCCATGTTGTTTCATCAGAATACATGCAGGACTGGGAACAATGCCGCTGAAATGTCCCAGGCATTGCTTGACATTGCACAGTATGAACGTTTCACAGATCTAAACCTTTAAATATGCGTTCAATGTCATTCAAAACTGGCAAACGGATGCTTTACAATTTTTATTTTATGCGATGGTGCTTATTTTTTATTAGCAGTTATGGTAGAAGGTGATGAAAGTAGCCAGCAGTTTTGGTCAGCTACATGTACCAGTCCTTATTGACAGTCCTGAGTAAAATCAATCTCAAGTTAAATCACTATTTAACCTAGTTTGATTCAGAATTTCAGTTGTTCCTTATCTTAATTTATTGAAAAGGAGACTAAGGAAACTCTAGTTAAACCTCAGAACAAAATCCAATTTTACCTAAAACAGGTATATCAGTTTGACAGTTCAAGGCTCTTCCTCAGGGTACTCTAAAAGGCTTAATCGTATTGGTTTTCTGCACCCAAGTGCTGCAAAGAAAACTTGCACAAACTGTCATATATCTAAAAAAAAATATTACTGATTGGTCACCTTGTGATTAGCTTTGGAGTTGTTGCTTCAGCCCAGAGCCGAAAAGATTGAAGCCTAGCCTTGAAATCAGGGGCACCAAACAATGATTTCCCCCTAAGTATGTTGAAAACACTTTTTAGGCTATCCAGAGTAGTTTTAGAACTCTAACTCTGTTTGGTCATCCTAGGGGACTTTAAGTCTTTTTGAAATAACAAGGGCTTCAGAATTATTTTCCCTAGATGCAATTTATCCTTTTATGAAAGTGAGAATTTTTCTGATTACTCTCTCAATCACATTTTTGAATCCAAAAATTTTAGGTTCCCTTTTTCTGTGAAAAACAGCATTACTTGGGGAGTAAAATGTGAAATATTAAGCTTCAGAAAATCGTAGGGAAATTATTACATATGTCTTGAAAAATGTGCGTGAATTGAACAGTCATGTAGAAATTTGTAGCCTCAAGCAATAGAAAATTTGAGGCAGTATTTGCTTCTCCAAACAGTTGCGTTATTTTACAGAAAACAGTCGTTGGGTGCCCCTGTTGAAATATCAAGTGTTGCGGTGATCTTTCTGTGAAGAACATTTATTTCAAGGGTAACAAGCACCTAAGAGGTATAAACATGTACTGGTAACCTGGTGGTAGCTGAGAGGACATTTTCCCTGGAAATTAGAGACACTACACAAGTCATTACATGTACTTCCATTGCCTGTGGTATTTACATGTAGAAAGTTATAATTCTGATTCATTATTTTGTTATTTTTAGGGGCACTGACAATGTTATTGGAGTTGAATCAACTCTTAGATGCAATGATAGTATGGTATTTGTCCTGCCTTATTTTCCCCATCAAAAATTTCAGGTAATTGTAATAATTGACCTGAGTTGTTGCAAGTGATTAGTGTCAGCCAAAACATAATAAATATTCACCTGCCTCCACTGAAGTTTTATGAGATTACATTCATTATTGCCTATTAATTCCCATATGTCACCATTCAAATTTCTTGTCCCTTTGTTATGTACATCACATCATTGTTTCTCAATAATGATGGCAAAATGGATAAGACGTTCAACTCTGGCATCAGTAAAACCACTCTTTATTGATGTTTGTCTCTCTATAGTATAGCAGTTAAAGAAATATTAATTTTATTACTTGCTTTGTCAGGAATACTTCTTGGAAATGAGTGTCTGTGAAATCAAAGAATACATGAAGAACCTTTTTATTGCCTTAAAAAGAGTACATTCGTTCAATGTAATCCACAGAGATGTAAAACCAAGCAATTTTTTGTACTCCAGAGAAACAGGAAGGTGAGCTTCTTACATGTACATCTATGACTTTTGTGGTTCAATAGTTGTTATACTATTTGTCTACAAAATAGGCTGCAGAAGTTAAAGTAAGATGCAGTATCAGAAAAAATCATTTAGTTGTCATGAAGTAGAGTTTGTTATTTTAGCTCATGCCTGACTGCCATTTTCCAGACAACATAATGAGATTCCTCATTCTTTCCTTGAATGATTGATTGATTGATTTTAATATTATTATTTGATTTAGCTACCGACTTGTAGATTTTGGTCTTGCCATGAAAGTCCCTGGCAGTAACAATTCTCTTCTTGGTGAGTTTATAGTCATTCCGTGCATTCATGTAGATGTAAAAGGGCTTGCAAGGCTCACTGAATTCCAAAATGCTTTCCATCACTCATCACCCCTGTGATCCTTGATTAGCATATTGCTTGTTTGCCTTAAAAGGTAACTTTGGTATGCAACATCAATAAACTGAGCTAGACATTATTAATACATGCAACCCAAAACCCGCCCCCTCCCCCCCACCACCAAAGGAAGACAAAAGCAAGTTTGTCCCAGAAATGTCAAACTCCTTGATACCCATTACCACATTTTGCTAAGAGGTGTTAAAAGTCAATTGCAAACATCATCATGAAACATTTCGAACAAAAATAAATGGTAGTGAAAGTCCTCATAAAGATAAAGCCTCTTTCTGCTCATCATACTATAATAACTATTATTAACTCTACTTTATGAGGAAATTAAGAGCTAATATAAGAAAGAGCCAAGAGCAAATACAACACAGAGAAGAGACACAGAGATAAAAGTTAGCCTTGGTTTATCTAAAATAATGTTGTTTCTCGGACAGAGTGGGCAGAAAATACACCTAGCTTTCATTAGTAACTTTTAAAGGCACAATTGCAAACGATCCATGAAATGCACCCCCATGATTCTCTTTAATAGGCAATGCTACAGTGCAAGTGATTAACATAACTTGTATTTGAACTCTTACATGTATTTCAGATTCTCCTAAGGAACTGAAGAAACAAAAAAGGAACCTACAATCTCCTAAAACTACTTCCCAACCTAGACGCCGAAGCTCACGCTTGTCTCCTCAAAATGAAAATAAAGACGTCCAGACGGGAGGCAAAGTTGGTGAAGAACGCATCCTCAAGCCACGTTGTGTAAACTCGGCTAATTGGCAATTCACACACCAATCCAAGGACTTTAAAGTCCCTTCAAAGACTGCAACATCAAAGTTAAGGCACACCTCTGATGAGAAGGCAAACTCTAAAGATACATTTAAACAGGCCCAGGTATTGTGCCCTCTGAGACATGGTCCTAAAGATGTGTGCACCATCTGTATGGCAAGGTAGGCTGTGATAACCTTGTCTCTCTTGAGCAAACTCACATTAGAGTTGTGGAATAAGCTGCCAAGCGAAATCAGAACTCTCCCATCATTATTTAGTTTCAAAAATTGTATTCGTAAATTTGATCTAGGTGTAATGATAGACGACGACAATTGCTCCAATTGCATCCTTTGTAATTCTTAATCTTTATAAATCAATTATTTCATTAGTTGATAGTTAGTAGGTTTTTTAACTATATGATATTGCTAGGTAACTATAATTGCATCCTTTGTAATTCTTAATCCTTTGTAATTCTTAATCTTTTTAAATCAATTATTTCATTAGTAGATAGTTAGTAGGATTTTAACTATATTATATTGTTAGGTAACTATATTATATTGTTAGGTGTCCCCAATTAGTAGAGGGGTTCTTAACCCCATCGGCTAGACATTCCAAGACACATTAATAAAGTTTATGTTATGTTATGTTATGTTATGTTATGTTATGTTATGTTATGCTATGCTATGCTATGTTATGTTATGTTATGTTATGTTATGTTATGTTATGCTATGCTATGTTATGTTATGTTATGTTATGTTATATGTTATGTTATGTTATGTTATGTTATGTTATGTTATGTTATGTAGATCGAGCTTTAGATTAGAGGACGAGAACGACTACGAGTACGAGATTTGACTAAAAACAATAGATACCTGGGAAGCTTCATCCTACTTTTAATTCACCAAAAGAGTTAGCACTGTTATCCTTATTAAAGGAGGTCAAGCCTGCTCTCAATCGCAAAATGATAAAACTTGTAACATTTGGTTAACTCATTTTGGCGCCAAAATGGCGCTGGCTCAGGCGGCGGCGCAAACAATACTCAATATTGAGAAAAATCTTGTTCATGTAGTCATTCTCGTCTTGGAATCTTAAGGTCTTTACTGTCAGTTTTTGTATAATTCTGCCTAAATGACGGGTTTGTGCTCTAATTATTTGATGTCATGTACATAATTGATGTTTTGTTTCTTAATTTTATCCAGGGGCCATCAGAATACTCCACGAGCAGGCACACCAGGATTTCGGTCCCCAGAGGTCCTTCTCAAGTACCCTCAGCAGTCTCCTGCTGTGGACATGTGGTCAGCAGGTGTCATCTTTCTCTCTATACTCAGTGGGAGGTACCCATTCTTTAAAGCTTATGATGACCTGACAAGCTTGGCTCAAATCATGACTCTGTGTGGAACTGGTGAGACAGCTAAAGCAGCTTTCAAGTTAGGTAAGCTTCATAAATCTTACCCTTTTACGAGGCTAAGTTCTGAAAACAAAATTGTAGAAAACCCAAAAGATTGGAACTCTCAAAATCCTGCAGGTGCTTTGTGGTGAAAGTAACTGGCCAAGGGTCACTGGAGGTGCTAGAAAACTGCCCTGTTCTTTCTGTTACCATCGAGAACGTTCAAGTTTAAAATACACAATTATGAATTTACTTTTTTCTTAACATAATTTTAACTTTATTTCGAAAGGTAAATCGATTCAATTGGAAAAGAACGCACTTGTCTATAAGACAGGTGCAAATTAGAATTATTAAAACCCATAATTGACTTAAGGCACTCTTCCGCCTCCAGCAACGCGTATAAAATCGACCGATCCGTTCACTGATTTTATTGTTTTACTCTATGAATGAATGGAAACATCCTTAATAAATAGTTGTCCGGGAATAGTTTTTCGTCGGTATGGTAAGATTTTCTCCGTGTCTCCGCATACAAAGCAAGGAAAGCTTTTCAAGTATTTATAAACGGCGGATTAACAGTTTTTACCCAGACTGTTTACGCAGCCAAATGTAATAAACGTCAAATCCAACCCTTTTGAAAAAATACAGGGCGTGGACTAGATGACTTTTGGGCCTCTTTCCCAGTTACCATAATGTGGTATGAAATGATAAATATATGAATTTTATAAAATTATTTTGGAACCGCTAATTGAAGAAATAAATGGAAAGAAGATCATCGCAGTTAATGACGCAACTTATGCAGTTGCGAAAAGAAAGCCTGAAAAAATTCAGGCTTGCTGGGATTCCAACCCTGACCTCTGTGATAACGGTGCAGCGCTGGTATGTGGTTTATCGATATTTTCCATGAACTCCAGGTAAAGTTTGTTTTATTTTGTTTTTGTTCGCATACTGCACATGTGTTGTGGCAATCTTCTAATAATTTACTTGCACCTTACCTTTCACAGGCAAGGACCTCAGTTTTAACTCAGATTGCCCATCTGGAAATCTTAAAATACTTTGCACAAAGCTAAGGAGAGGGGCAAGCAAAAAGCCCACCGTGAAATGTTGTGTGCGGCAGCCAACTTGCGGCGACAGAGAGCAGGCTGGCGTCCCATCAAAAAGATTTAAGCGCAAAACAAGATCGCCACGTGCCTCCCACACTGAAGCACCTATCGTTTCAAGTTCTTGGCATCAACGATGCACGATGTGTCAGAAACGAAACCCTCTTTGCTGTGTATCAATTCCATCTGAGGGAGAACTATGTGAGGAAACTCGACAACATACGGATGCATCTCGTGATCATTCGGATGTGACTCGGGAACTTTCGGATGCGACTGTTGAACAATCGGACAATGCGAGGTGCATTCATCTCGACGGAAGCAAGTGCGCCTGCTCCTGTTGTACTTGCTGCTGGGCAATTGAGGATTCAGCTTATGAACTACTTGAACGATGCCTGGACTTGAATCCACACACCCGAATTACTGCTGCCGAGGCATTGGAACATGCGTTTTTCAAGAATACGCTTTAAATTTAAGTCCCCCATGAGATGGTTATCAAATCACATACATCCCACTTGCAAAGTGGAAATGCGGTATATCTTGGTAATTCAAACATAATATAGGGTTTAGGACAAACCGAACGGTCAACTGGTTTAAAAGTGAACTATAAGAATCCTCCCTCATAGTTTTACTCAAGTGCATGTACAGTATTAGACTTCCCTGCTAGCAGAGGACTCTTTTACCTGGTATTCGGCAGGCAGGAGAGAAAGTGTCTTTTCCTCATCAGGGCTCGAAAAAACCTAATTTGAGCTTATCTTTTGAGCAGGCAGCTCTCACATTTTGCTTGCTCGCGGCCACTTCTTGCCGGCTTGTCTTAGTTATTTATTGTGTTGAGAGAATGACTTTTCTGGACCCTTGCCCATTGACTATTTTCCAATTGCCCATAATACACTCTGTTTGCCCCCCAAATTTTGCATAACTCATTGTCTTAAAATGCTCTTGGGAAAATGCAATACTCCCAGGAGCATTTAAAAACAATGGTTTATGCAGAATTTGGGGGGCAAACAGAGTGTATTATGGGCAATTGGAAAATAGAGAATTGGGCAAATCATTATACGTTTCTGGGAAACTACCCACCTACCCCTCCCCTAAGCCATCATTTTACCCTAACTTAATGTTAGCTTAGGGAACGGGTAGGTGGGCAGCTTCCCAGAAACGTATAGTAATCCGTTACTTCAATGCCCTGCTAGAAAATCTACTTGTCCCAGACTACCGGACGGGACTTTTTTCGAGCCCTGCCTACGCCCGCCGAATGCCAGGGAATAGAGGCCTCTACTAGCACTGGGAAGTCCTCGGCGAGTTTTAAAACACCAAAATTGCAGTTTTCCATGTTTTCAGGACATTGGTGGGTTAAAGATCGATAGCCATTTCTTGAGTTGAGAATATCTCCAATGGTTTATCAATTTAACAAAGCAAGCATGTATATATTTATTTAATCAGAGTACTATTACACCCATGACAAATTTGGCACAAAGAAATTCATGACAGAGTTTACGCACCTACGTAGTTTAATTGTAGACATTCGTTAATAACATCCCGTAGTTATGACCGAGATGAATTAGGAGTCCTAGAACAAACAATTGGTTAATGACACGCGTTGGAAAAGAATCGTACATGGATTCCTGAATTTGTACTAGTATTAGATTTTACCGTATATAGTTGTATTTACTAAATAAAATAATTTATTCAGTACGTGTGTTGTTCAGATTTTCATATCAACATAATAGAAAATTAAGCAAGACTAAGGTCTGTCACAGCTGGTTTGAACAAGACTTGCTTTGTTAACGAAAAGACGTATAAAAAAGTTTTGTTTTGAATTTCATCTTACCAAAATAGACTAGGAGATGAAAACATGTGGGGGTCGTATTTCCTGAATGGATCCTTCTCTCGCGCGCTCTACTTGGTTAAAATATTTTACTATTGACCTGGCCCTGGTTGTTCAAACGTTGGATAGCGTATCCACCGGATAAATCACTATACAGCGGATAAGTATTAGGGAAAGCGATTAAGCTATCGGCTGAGTAGTGATTTATCCGGTGGATAGGGCTATCCAACTTTTAAACAACTGGAGCCTGGAGAGAAAGTCTGTATTCGTTTGAATGCACATTCCTTTCTGGCACGGTATGAAATCTATTTGCAGTTTCGTATTTTTGTTACGTATGTGTAAGATGTAAGGGGCGAAATATTGGTTGAGAAGTCGAGAGTTTGACCGGTATCGCTGCAACTATTGCTCTCTGACTCTTGCCATTCCTGAAAGTGGAGGTCAATGAATCAATCCGTGGCTTTCATGTCACATCACGACGGCCATGTTGGTGACCAAGATAAATTAGGGGAGGGGTAGATGAACTTCTTACACCGGTTCAATTTCTCCGGTGGAAACTAAGCACATTTGTGCAAATGATTTGCACAGGTCATGAGGTCATGTTAGGAGTTTTGGAGATAAGAGTGAGCTTCACCAACAATTACAATAAGGAATTGCGGGTAATTGACAAAATAATTTTGGGGGTAAAGGATAAGTTAAATATTGCTGTAAATAAATTTCTTGAAGAGGTCAAGTGTAACAATAGAGTACTAAAGTGATGACGTCATAAAAATGAAATTTCTGAAATTATGGGATTTGTCAGGATATTCTGAAAGAACAATGTCCAAGAGGCCTACTTGCCAAAAATGAGCATTTCGCGGTAAATTGTCTCTGAGATCGTAGCCCAGTTATACTCAGAAAACTCCATACAAACCCTTCTAATTTTTTTTTGGGTCGACCCAAAAAAAATTTGGAAGGGTTTGTATGGAGTTTTGTAAGCATAACTGGGCTACGATCTCAGAGACAATTTGCCCCCAAATGCTCATTTTTGGCAAGTAGGCCTCTTGGACATTGTTCTTTCAGAATATCCTGACAAATCCCATAATTTCAGAAATTTCATTTTTATGACGTCACACTTTAGTACTCTATAATTCCAAAGATCTAAAGAACGAAAACATGAACAAGAACCTGCCAACGGACTTTTGCCAAGGCCAAAAAGGGACAAAATGTTAAGAAAACGTCTACACTAACATGGCCGCCATGCCACGTGAGTGCCACGCCCGAATGTTTCGTACAGTATCAGTAGCGAAAAGCTAAAGCCAATGCTACTGGTAAGAAACAAACTTTTACAGCTACGTCGACAGAAGAGCCACTACTGGGACCTCTATCGACATAAGCAAACAAGGCCTTGGCAACAGGATGTTCTTGGTCAATCTGCCATGTCATACAACGAAGACTTCCCCCAAGCACGGGTACTTTGCCAGCATTGTACACAGGGATGATATCTTTGTTAGTGTTGTTCTTGAAGGCCGCAAAGGCTCTGTCATTGCTGGTCTGATTTGCAAAGAAGGGCAGATAAATAGCGTTGTTTGTCACCAAGGAGTTTGCATAGGAACCTTCGGCAGAGACAAATCCTTGTGTTTTCCCCTTCTTGGCATAGCACGGCAAAGGAACTACTGTGAGGTTTGGGAAGACGTCAAGAACAGCAGTCACCATGGCGTCGTAAAAGCTTGGTCCATCAGCGTCATCAAATAATGAAATCAAAAGCGTATTATTTTCGACGAATGTCACGACTCCATCGGCGTGTCCTGTAGTATCTTCTGGGTCTGGAAGGACTGCTACTTTTCTGTGTATAGCGGTTTCCAGCTGGTTGACGAATTCCTGGTGAGACATTGTAGGATTGTCATCATAAGTCCTGGCAGTGGTGATGGCTATATCAACGCCATTGTCCACAATGTTTCCTCCTTCCAGAACCAGATCGCTACGCCTGAGCTGAGGTAACCCAACAACGCTGGCAAATTTCTCGAAATTTCCTTCGTCAATTTTTGCCTGCTCGGTTGAAATATACTGTGGTCTGTACTTAAATTTGACTTGCTGTTTTGGCATGGTGGGCGGAAAATCCCTCATCCACATATCTAAGGACTGTTTCACTTGAATAAGACGGGCGTTGGTGAATTTGTGTTTTTTTAAGTACTTGAGGCCTGACTCATCGTGGACGATAAACAAATAATCTCTGCCTTTGGTCTTGCCATCCATTTCGATAACAAAGTCGGCAATAAACTGCAAGTTATCGAGGTACTGGACATCGTTTTCACCAGGAAGTGATACAACAATGACTTGTTTCTTGCTGTCGGTGCTGCGAAAAAGAAAAGATTAAATGCGCAGAGGTATCGCAGACGGTAAAAGTTTGTCGCGTGTTTCTAATTAAGCCATTTGCATCAAGTACACTAAGATAAGTATGATGGAATGAGAGGTACATTCTATTATGAACTCTAGGTTCTATTTTGTATAGTTTCGAGTACTGGTGATAGTGGATATAATTTGATATAATTTTAAACTAAATTTAACAATCTTTGTTTGTAAGTTGTTTAAAAGTTGGTTGCCTTTATATTTTACAGTTTGAGTAATGTGCTGGAATACCTCAAGTACCGGTAAGGGCCGGTTTGAAACACTCATTGTAGACCAAAAAGCAGATATTTTTTCGCGAGCAGTTAGCCTGTGAGCAGGCTAACTTTTGCGGGTCCGGGGAAAATTTGCGCAAGCGGGCAGCTGCTCGCAGGCTCGCGAACAGAGGACCTTGAGTTTCCTGTCCAAAAATTTTGAATGAAATGCGTTCATGCATGCGTACATCTATTTGTACAGTCACAGTCGTCACTTCTATTACTAAAATAAGTCTTAGGCTGCGTGCAAACGGACGCAACAACTCCCAACATTGTTGCGCCAGCAATGTTGGGAGTTGTTGCGTGTGTTTTGGCAGTAGTGTGCAAACGGATGCAACAACGCCCAACAATGTTGGGACCTGCAGTGCATCGTGGGAAGGATACAACCCACAAGTCTTTGTAAACCACGCGTAATGAGCGTGCGTGGCCCCAACAATGTTGGAAGAGTTGTGCAAACGGATCCAACATTGTTGCGCTACGCTTCGGCGATCACGGAACAAAAGAAATGTTGTGAGTTGTTGGCTGAAAAGTTTGACTGGTTTCAACAACACGCAACAACATGCAACAGGGTATGCAAACGGGCGCAACATGTAACATCCAACAATGTTGGGGGTTGTTGGCCAACAATGTTGCGTCCGTTTACAACAAGCCTCAATACACGTTCTGCTACTGAAGAAAATCTAAGCAAACCATAAGCTAAATTTGGCGTGGAGGACGCCGGAAAAATGAAATTGGTATAATCTCCTGACTGTCAAGCGGCATATATTCAGTGTTCCAAACAAAATTTTAGAATAGTTTTACGAAGCGATGTTAAAACGATAGAGATCCCGGGTGACCCCTATGTTAATTACAATTAAGCGAACACAAAGTGGCGTGCTATGAATTTAAATGAAGGTCACGCTATCTTAGATTAGAAGAGCAGATTCCGCGAGGAACAAATTATCACACTGGTTTAACAATCACAAATCTGTAGCGCAAAAGAAGGATATGTGGAGATTTTTTTACAAATTGGTCGTTTCTATTACCTGGTTAACAATAAAGAGTGGTGTGTATTTTTATGAGATACCCATGAAAGAGTGCCATTTGCATAATACCTGTTCAAACTCAAGCCAAGAACAAGCGAGACATGTTCCCTGTAATAAAATCTCTTCAGCTCATAATAGTCATTTCCTATTAGCCTGAATTTCATCCGATTACTTCGAGTCGTTATTACTCCCTCAGTAACAGTTGAGAGGAGAAAACGACTAGAAGCAATCGGATGAATTTCAGGCTAATTTCCTAGCTCTCGCGGTGATTTAAATGGTTTTCCGCTTTTCGAGAATCTTTCGTTTTGACAACAACATTAAAATAAACCTAATACATAATCCGATGGCACTTTGTTTTGTTTGTACTATTCGCGTTGATTTTTGAAAGCTCACCTTTGAGTTGAAGCTTCAACCGGTACATGACCTCGGGTTAGAAAGATGAGACTTGACAAAAATAAGACATCCATAATTCGCGTGACTATCTGAGCTACCAGCAACACTGAACAACAACTTTGTTGACGATATCAAGTGAAAGCTGCCTTTGATGTTGCCGCTTTTGCAGGTGAGAGCGATAAGGTGGATCACTCGCATCGTTTCTGGGCAACGCATCGTAAAGTACTGGATAAAAATCGTCTCGATTTAATGGCCTCTCGATTACGTTTCCGGCAGTCGAATCAAAAACGTGAAATCGAGGCTCGTTGCCACCTGTCTCGATGACTCGTTTCAGAAACGAGACACGTTCTCGAAAACGTAGGGCAAAAAACCAGACTCGATTTTTCTCTAAAACGTAGGGCCCAAAACGAGACTCGATTTTTCGTGTTCGTAAAGACTTGTTCAAAAACTAACTCTGAGATTACACCATTAGAAAGGTATTTGCCGGGAGAGGGTAAATTCCAAAAAAATTAATTTATGTGCAAAAAATATCCTCTAAAAAAAAAAATACCATGCACTGGCTTCAAAATATCAAAAAAGGGAAAAAATGTGATACCTTTTTTACTTGTAAGGGCAATGGCAACGAAAGGATTGAGTGTAGATAAGATTTCTGGGGTCTTCTGGGGTAATTCCCATAACTTTTACATGGTTCGCGCAATTCCACTGGGGAATCGTCAGATTAACCATTGTGAGGTGATTCAAATTTTCAGAGAACTCTTTTAAATTTCAGCAGGTCGTTCTTTACTATGTGAAAGTTAATAGTCATATTTATATTTTCAAGATGTTTGAAAAGTTTTTTGTTTTTTGTAAAAGGTAGGCACCCCTAGATAGAAAAGGTTAAAGATGGAAAATAAGATTGAAAAGACACCAGCAAATAATTACGACAACAACATTTTTGATAAGAAAGAGAAAAATCCTATTTGCATTTCAACTGAGGATAACATTAAAGGTTCTCACTCAAATCAACTTAGCCAGCGGCCATACAAAAGAGGGGAAAAATAAAGAACAATTGATAATACTAACAAAAAAATCATTTGTTGAAGCTTTTATCTTAACTATTGTATAGCCGCTCAATCATTATGGGATGGTGTGACTTCGACTAATGGTAACCACTCAATAAATAAAGTTGATAATTAAAAAAAAAAATCACACTGCTCTATTAACACCTGACTCTAATCAGTTATTATTCTTAATGATATTAACAGCGCTCATCAAATCTCTTTTTGATTTTCTATGCAGTGTTCTTTTGGAAATATATTTTTGTATTCGGGCTTTAACGAAGCACTTGACTAATGAAACAGAAAAATATAATGATTTGATATTACTATTCTACTTTTAAACCTATAACGAGGGTAGCATGAGTATCAGGCCATCCTTATGGGCTACCGGAGAGGAGATTTTAGCTCTCTCCTTGTTCGCTTCTCTCTTCCCCCTTCTCACTCAGAAACGCCTGATACTCAAGCTATAACGAGAGAGGCCAAAAAAGTCACGTGCAACCAAGGGCTAATTCAGTTGCCTTTTAAAAAAAGGCGCATGTTCACCCATGCGGCTTTGCTTGCCCTATACCACAGAAAAATAATTTGGCGAAGTTGAAAGTTTCTCCCTTCAGTGTGTGTAGAGTGACGCTTCCGCCATGCATGAAAAAAACGAACACTCTGCCCAATCAAAACACCTTCTGAATTTGAGAAAGGAAGGGTTTCAAAACAAAAACACCCGCTCACAAAGTCACGTTGGTGAACATGGGCATTTAAGAGCTAAATAGTTTACTCCTTTATATACATGTATGAACGAAGATAAGCAAAATCAACTCTGTTCTGAGCAATCCAAACAGTTTCACCATGGACACGCTCATGTGAGCTTTTGGTTTTATTTTTAATCTTAGAAGCTCGGAACATTTTAAGCAAATTTAATTCCACTTTTATCTGTCAAATACACAATATCAAAGAGTCACCTTTTTTGTAGCCAATATTAACTCTACTCATGCATCTTGAGTACTAGAAGTAAGAATAAAAATAGTAAATCTTATAGCGTTGTTTTCACATTTTAAGAAAATACCCAGGGATCATCCCAGTCTTACTTCTTGGTTTAATTATAACTTTATCTTTAATGTAGGAAAAATAATCAATAACTAAGGATTTTTTTCATTTTCTTTTTTTTTCTTCTTTTCCCTTTTATCTTTTCTTTTTCTTTTTTTCTTTTGCGCCACTTCCGCAGTCTCCTCTTCCGCAGCCTCCTCTTTTTTCGAGGATGAAACAGATAGTGGTAGTAGAAATTAAACTGATTTTTAAGTACACAAAAGGTACAACTCGAGAATAATGACATCAACATCTTTATTTTTTACGTTAGTAATATTTGGTCAATCAATTTGTAAGTTAGATACTGAAAAAAAACATATTTTTTGGTTATTGTTCATAAAAAAATTTCTGTGGAAGAAGCAGATCGATAGTGGTGGTAGAAATTAAACTGATTTTTAAGTACACAGAAGGTACAACTCGAGAATAATGACATCAATACTATTTATTATTTACGTTAGTAATAATTGGCCAATCAATTTGTTATTTAGATGCTGAAAAAAAGAAAACATTTGAAATAAATCATTCCACACCAAATGAAAGAAGTATTCATTGCCCCCTGCCTACATTGACATCAACAAATACAGCAACAACAACATATGAAGTTGATGGTCCTTAATCTGAGTTTTTCAAAGTTAAGACTATTCAAAGCCGGAGTTTTCTTTTCTAGGGGTGCCTACCTTTTACAAAAGACAAAAAAAATTTAAAAAATCTTGCAAATATAATGATGACTATTAACTTTCACATAAAAAAGAACGACCTGCTGTTGCTGCTGCTGCAGAGTTCTCTGAAAATTTGAATCACCTCACAATGGTTTATAATCTGACGATTCCCAAGCGGAATGGTGCGAACCATTTGATTTTCAGCTTACCCAATTATAAATAAAGTATTTACCCCAGAAATTATCTACGCTCAATCCGTTCGTTGCCATTGCCCTTAAAAGTGAAAAACCGCATCACATTATTTCCCTTCTCTGATATTTTGAGGCCAGCGCATGGCTATTTTTTTGAGGGGATATTTTTCTGATTTTTTTGGACTTAACCTTCTCCAGGCAAATACCTTTTGTAGTTTTGAACGAGTCCCTACGAAAACGAAAAATCGAGTCTCGTTTTGGGGCCTACGTTTTAGAGAAAAATCGAGTCTCGTTTTTTGCCCTACGTTTTCGAGAACGTGTCTCGTTTCTGAAACGAGTCGAGGCCTCAAATGTAATAAATGACCCTAAATGTAATAAAGGTCCTAAGTATAATAATTTTTGGCCCTAAATGTAATAAAGGTCCCAAAGGTAATAACTTTTGGCCCTAAATGTAATAAAGGGTCTAATTGTATGTGTGATAGGTTTTAGCCCTAAATATAATGGAAGTCTTAACAGTATACATGTATGTAGTATAACAGTCCCAAACTTGATAAGGTCCCTGACTGAAACATGCGACGGTCTGATGCGATATTGATGTTATAGCCAGCTGGCGATTCACTTTCTTTGCCCTATTGTAGTCTTCATAGATATTCATTAACTTAGAAAGCGTCTAGAGCGCTCAAGAAGTAGGAGAAACACTTATAAATTAACTACGTCTCGATCGTGTTTCCTACTACATCCCTACATCGTGAAACGCGAGTTATAAACAAATGGAATCTACACAAAAGTTTTCAAAATACAGTAGTAATTTAGTAATTGCAGGAAGTATTAATGTTCATTAGAAACAATCGTAGTAAATTAAATACTTTTGCCTATGGTTTTTTTAATGTTGCGCCAAAAAAAAGAAATGTTTTTTATTTATCATTTTCCAAAAGAGTATGTCGGTCGGTCCATACAGAATGCTGTGAACACGAAGTTATATATAAACAACAAGATATTAAGGGCAGTATATCTTTATAGTTACATTACAGGCTGCCTTTGCCTATGAAACAGATTTTTTAGCTCAATCCAGTGGATGAAGTTACAGTTTCTTGAGAAAATTTGCTATAATAAACGAGGCTTTTTTGTTTTGTTGCATAAGTTTTAAGATACGTCAGTCCTTTTTTGACATTAAAGAGCCGAGTCTTAAAAAATTTGCTTCATATCATGGACCTCTGTTTTCAAGTTGTCGTTAAAGAAGTATTATTGATGACGATGCTAACTATTAAAACCTATTTACAATTAATTACTATTCGGTCAAAGGACTGTTTACAATTCACTTCGATTAAACATTCTTTTCAGTTAATAATGACAAAAATAACAGTGATAATGATATCAATAACTGAATAATAAGTTGTTTCTCAAATGGCTATATAGGGGATCTGTCTGGGGTATTTAGTGTTTGATATTCCCTAGACACATTCTGGCGCTCAGTTAACCTGTAATAAGGCTAAAAGCAAACGCTATGAAATCTTCTTATGACCCTAAGTATGTAAACAGCTGAAAGAATTACACTTAGGACTTTTATTACATTTAGGGTCAAAAGTTATTACACTTAGGACCTTTATTACATTTAGGGCCAAAAGTTATTACACTTAGGACCTTTATTACATTTAGGGTCATTTATTACATTTGAGGCCTCAACAGAGTCATCGAGACAGGTGGCAACGAGTCTCGATTTCACGTTTTCGATTGGACTGCCGGAAACGTAATCGAGAGGCCATGAAATCGAGACGATTTTTATCGAGTACTTTACGATGCGTTGCCCAGAAACGATGAGTGATCCGATAAGGCTGCATGTTTATGCTCCGTTTCACTCACCATACGCACTCTGATTGGTTGTGTTTATTTGCATAGGCTTGACTCTGAAAATGTAAACGTTTTACTGGAGGTGTCAGTTTCGATCGATGCATACCTGGGGTACGCTTCACCTGCATCTGAAGTCATCTTAGGGAAATCGTAAGTATCTAAATGGGAATTGTCACAATGCGGCCTTGAATTCTCCTACTTAGGGTCAGCTTATGTATTGTCTTACTCTTATCACGGCCAGCCTTTTCAATTGCAAATGAATGCATGGGCGTCAAACAGAAAACCGATGTCTTATTCGAATTAATAGCCCGAAATGCTTCGCTAAACCCTCTCTTTCCTAGGCTGGTTAACAGGCTTAATAACGGCAATCAATCGTTTACAATCTTTTTGCATTTAGTCGAAACATTGTTCAACATCTTTTGGGAAACAAACTTTGGGACCGTTTATTAAGCGGGGGTCATGTTTGGTGTTATAGGTGCCACAGCCCAGAGACGTCATGAATGTCCTCCTTTCAGTCGGTCTGATCCTTTTGGCGAGAGGTCAATCACTTGCGGAAAGGTAGGTTTGTTAAAATCTTACTTGATATAATGCCGGGGTGGTTCTCAACAAAGTTTTAGAAGGGGAGGCTCCGCCCTGAATTCAGACTCCTTAACCTAATTTTGACAGAAAAGGTACCCTTTCGTATACCTTCCTTTGAAAAAATGGTCCCCCTTTTAAAATTACTGGAGCAAATACACCGATACGATCCGTTTCCGTTTTTTAGAAGATTACTGGAAAATAGAGCGTAGCAAGGAAATAATAATCCAATTCTCTGACACCCTTTTACCGAAGATCAGATTTAATTGAGACAGTTCCTCTTTGAGGTCTTTGAGTTATGACTATTTAAAGTGACCACTGTTCAGATCGCGTGACCCGGGCTACCTAAATTTTGACCGGTCGTGTAACTCACGGGTCATCTGTCATTCTTCTCAGTATAAAGTGACAACGTTAGTAAATAGCAAGTTGACGTGTTATCAAATATTTAACAATCTTTATAAAATCCTGGATTCTTTTTTAACGGTGACGCGTTTGGGGGAAACTAGCCTGCGAACGCTTTTCGGGAGGAGAGAAGCGACGACCGGGAAATACGGCTGCTTTCGCGGGCGAGGGGGCACTCACAGATGAAAAAAGGGGATGCTCTTCGTCGCGCTCAGGTCGCTTGAGGTGTTCAGGACGGAAAGCCAACATTGTGTACAATGGAATCTCCATTTTTCGAACCACTGTGACAAAAAGCAAATTGTAAACATTTATTGGATGAAGTTTTTGTGATATCCGGAATAACCAAGGTCGCTAGTGAGGCATTGGCCAAACGTCGAACGTTTGGGTCGACCTAAATTAAATTAAGTTAAGATCTTCTGCTGGGTTAGCCTGCGTAGCAAGTGTTTCCACGCGAGTTCGTCGAGAAAGTTGGGACGAGAGCAAAAAAAAAGGAATGACCTCCACCAGGGCTCCTGCCTCCACCTTTTTTTTTGCTCCCGCTCTAACTTTCGCGCAATAGGGACCTTAAGATCCGACGACGGCGACGGCAACGGGAACTTCAAGCTAAACAATCTGAATATCGGCCTAGTACAGTTTGCGTATGCCGGCCGCGTGCTTCTAGATTACCAGGCGAGGAAAAGATAAATTCGAATTTCAAAATTAATCGATAAACAACCGCAAACATTCAGTCTCCATTTTTTGCGTGTTATATCTTTTAATCCTTCATGGAAATGAAATTATGGAATTTTTAAGGCTTGGAAATTGGGCATAGGATTTTTTTGGTGGTTAATTTTTTGTCCCGCGATTTTTTATTTTGGGGGGTCTTGTTGGAAGCTGTAGGGATCATCCCCGTCACTTTAACTCCGGAGTGCCCCCATCTACCCGTGGGATGTTGTGCTCAATGACTGGCTTTTATAAAAACCCCCTTGTGGCCGATCTGCCCAACTAATTTGTTCCTATTTTTTGCAGCACCGGCGGCAAAAAACAGGTCATAGTTTTGTCGCTTCCTGGCGAGGATGAGGAGTATTATCGCCCCTACTTTTGGGATATTGCCAACTTTGCCTTTGAAATGGATCTCAGAACTAAAGGCAGAGATCACCTGTTTATCGTCCACGATGAAACAGGCCGGAAATACTTTCAGAACCGCACGTTTACCCACGCTCATTTCATTGAAATGGCAAAGCCGTCTATGGACGCGTGGATGAGAGATTTTCCCCCCGCCATGCCAAACCAGCAGGTCAAGTTTACCTATAAACCACAGTACCTTACGGCTGATCAGGCCAAATTTGATGAAGAAAGGTTTAAGAGGTTTGCGACCCTGGTGGGCTTGCCTTCGCTGAAGCACAGCAGCATTATTCTTGAAGGAGGAAACATTGTGGAAAATGGAGACGAAATAGCCATAACCACTGAGAGAGCGTACCATGATAATCCAAATATGTCTCACCAGGAACTCGTCAAGACGTTGGAAGCTGCTATCAACAGAAAAGTTGTGGTTATTCCAGACCCAGGAGATGCAACTGGGCACGTTGACGGCGTCGCCTCATTCGTAGAGAGAAATACTCTGTTAGTTGGGTTAGTAGAGAACCACCCCAATGGAAAAGCTATACACGATAACTCGATAAACGCTATTCTTGAAGTCTTTCCAAATCTCACTGTTGTGACTCTCCCGTCCTATTGGGTAAACACCACTACCTGGGATGGTTTTACAAGTGCTGAAGGTTGCTATGCCAACTCTTTGGTGACCTACAATGCTGTTTACCTACCTTTCTTTTCCAATCAGACGGGCAACGAAAGAGCATTTTCTGTCTTCAAGAATAGTACCACCAAAGAAGTCATCCCTGTGTATAACACCGGTACAGTACCCGTACTCGGAGGAAGCCTTCGTTGCATGACGTGGCAGATTGACGAGAATCACCCTGTGGCTCAAGCATTGTTTGAATACGTGAAAAAGAATAAGTCCCCTAGTGGATCGGCTTCAGTGGTCACTGCACAGATTGCGTGGATCGCAGCCTTTGTGCTGATAGCTTTTGCTTTGGCCTCTTCCCATTAACTTTGTTTGAGCTAGCTGTCTCTTGTTTAGATATCTTAGTGTAACTCATTGCAATAGGTCTTGCATTACTTCTTTGATAAACCGGTTATGCGTCCGGGGGTACTTCAGAAATTTGTGGGTGGGGATTTGCCGCTTAGACCCTGGAACCCTAAGCCTATGCCAGACCTAGTTCAGCTAAATTTTACTACCCTATACTAGACTAAACTATCCAAATCCCCCCCCCCCCCGCCCCATCCCAGAGTAGCTTTTAGGCTGAGTTGCCAAATTTCAACTTGCCAATTGATTTTTTTATATTTTTGAGTGGCAATTCCCGGTTTCCTTAGTCTAGAGTAAAATCTTCAACCAATTGATCAGTTTCTTGGAAAACGATACGCTATTCTAGACCCAAACTCTCTGAATTATATACCCTATCCCAGAGTAAACTGCTTGAAAAAAAGCTTGAAACAGCGGTACATACCTATATAGCCCATAAATGGCAGTACCCCCCTCCCCCCACCCAGTGTGGTTATATGGTAAAAAAGACTGAAGAGACTAAGGCCACGTTCACGTGGCATCGTGCGAATTTTCAATAGGCCGTTTGAAACTTGTTTGGAGGGTTCTTCGGACATCTTCGGCAATAGTCGGACCTCTTCGTTAGTCTTGGAAAATCTTCGACAGTCTTCGGAAATCGTCGGTAGCCGTCGGAAATCTTCTAAAACAATCTGGAGTTGTCGTAAAATGGCCAAAACCTCCTTGACATACTCAAAAAATGAAGTGTTTAGTGTTATCGAGTTACCCCCATTCAGACCCTCTTAGACGCTTAGCCGCAAAGCTTCGTGTGTCAGACAGAACGAAAATATCGAAAGGTTCCGTGTGAACGAAGTGTCCGGTAAAATGAGTTAACAGGTCGAAAATTCATCCGTTGCCCTGTTGACGTGGCCTTAGTCTCTCCCATCTTTTTTCCGTATAACCAGTTTTATGTTGAAGTAACGGTTTTTGGTTTCCGTGCCCTCGGTTGATTTTTGAGAAACTCGTAACAAAAAGACACGTGTATGAAAAAGAAATCATATCAAATAAATATTTTGTTTGTTAACTGTTTCAGCAACGTCTGACACTGTTTCCAACAGTTTAATTGCATGTACTTTTTTCATTCGTTTTCCTCTTGAGTATTTTTGCCAGGGTTGGGGGTAGAGTGAACCTCTGATACATATGTAACCCTCATATAAATAAAGAAAACTTGGAATACGAAAAAAAATCCCCTCTACTGTGGCAAAATATATGAAACAAGACGCTTACATTACGAAACCCTAAGTCCCTTGACACCTTGTTTCATCGGGTTTCCACTGTGATGTTGTTGATGTTTTTCCCAACCTTTGGCTCCTCCCTTTAGTTTCATTTCTTTCAACTTTGCATGCCAATAACGCACGTTGTTTGTTCCTCGCAAAGCGAAGGCCTCAAGGCCTTTGCCTACCGAGGTTTAATGAATTTGTCCGAACTCGCGTCGCTCTCCTAGATCGTTTAAATGTCTTTTACTACCCAATCTCATATTTCATCAGTGCTAAAACTTAAGGATATACAAATTCCGGGTTTTCTCTTAGCTAGTGCAAAGTTTTGTTGGCTGAGATGTGGTTGAATTGTTTGACCCTGAACTGGCCCTTGTGAAGTTCCTGAGGTCAGTTAAGTCGCTTCTGCTCAATACATCTCATGCACATTGCCAAAATTATTAAAATATTCGATCACTAGCACTGCACCTCTTGAGTGTTCAATGTACTGTCCAGATCACAGCAGATATAAGTAAGAGGATAGAAGAGTGACTTAATTAACATTTCGATTCCCTCTTTCTTTTTCGAGAGTTACACTGCTAAGTGCCCTAATAAATGTAAACGTGAGCGAAATTAAAAAGGCCAAAGTTTGTTAGGTTAACAGGATGGAATATTGTTTATCCTACAAGAGTTGGAAAATAGAAAAAGGGCAATTTGTTTGCTAAATGGCCGAAATCAATTAACTGAGGCAAAATCCACTGGCCGAGTTGTTAAATGAACTTTGCCTGATGAGAGGTGATAAGTTAACAGTCAGGACGTTTGATTGCGATCTTTCATGTCCCTTAACGACTTACATTACACAAGCCAAACTGACCTACAAAATCCCAATGCGATTTTCCTGTTGCAAAGATATGAATTCCCTTCAGTGGGCGTGTTAGGGAAAGAAACGACATTTTTTCCCCCGTGTTTTCATGCGATTACCTAAACTATTTTTGTAAGCTCACCTTTCAGTGTCCCAAAATCGTAGCAGTTTTAAAAGGGTCGTTCTGGTTGAGTTTTTGTTGTAAAAGAGACTGTAATTTGTGAGCGGCCTTACTGGCCTTTGTCCATTAATTGTTTACATAAAATTCCAATTTTCAGTCACCTTGAAATCTTAATTTTTCTCTTCCACATATTTTGTAAATAAACATGCCTTCCTCAATTTTTTGCTTCATTGAAAACGTTCTGAAAATTTCCAGTTGTTCCATTCATTAGGCCAAGCAAGGACGTCAAATAAATGGAGGCATTAAAAGGGGAAAAAAGTCGGCGAGATTTAACAGGAGGATTTTTTAAATTTCTTAAGACAAGATTTTTTGGCCCTTAGAAACATACTTCCCTTAATGACCTTTGACTACATTTGTCTATTTCCCCTTGACTATTGTCACTTCACCTCTCGCACATTCACCCTAACTTACAATGACCCACAGCATTTTACGAAAAGTACCCGAGGTGTGGTACTCAATAAACTAAATGATTCGGTGAAATGGGCAAAACATTATTCGCAAAATTATGAAGGGGCCGCTCAGGTTAGCTGGCTATTAATGCCGGGGTAGTGTTGAACCATGGAAGAATTTGGCCAGAAGGAAAGCGATAAAGGAAAATTAATGACACATACCATTTATGGAGTAAATAAGATATGGAACAAGGCAGAAGCCGCCTTTCCGAAGTGTTTGCTAATTGTGTTCGGTGTATGAAAGGTTCGGTGATTCAAAGTGTGTTAGCATAAGTTGCTTACAATTTTGTTGTTAGTTAATTATTTTCCAAGTGTGTTGAGAAAAAAACCGTAATATTATTTCCGCTTAACTTTTATACCAACGCCTTTTTGTTTTGGTTGTGCTTCCATCCTTTTTTTTCTCGCTTTTCGCGATTCATGAACGAGTAACAATTGCTTCCTTGTTATTGTGGGGAAAAGATTCTCGAAATATTCTCTCGTGACATTTGCCCAAAGAAACAGTTCTCAGATATGTTTAAAGGGGTAATGTCACGCGAATATTGGTCAATTTTGAGCTAGCTTTTTAACGGGATAGTAAATAGCGTGAGTCAGGACATCTTCGTAAACCCGTCCCATGCTCATATGATTATTCTTCAAATATTTCTACGCGCCTGTTTAAATAACACTTAAACATCTTAAACCCTTGCTGTTTTGTCCTTTCCTGGAGTCTCTAATTTTCTCTATTTCTAAAACGTGGGTTTCCTGCATGGTGAAATATTGTTAATCCCGGTTCAGATCAGTGCTGGGAGCCGTAAAATTGCACCCTTCCAAGGAACCGGAAGATTTCAGAGCTTGTCTAACCTCACCCCAGAAAAGTTGTAGAGGTTAGGTTTATCTCGAACAAAATATCATCATGTACTAAAAAACGTTTCTAAGCCATTGGGAAAACCAAGCACTACTGGACGATTTTTGGAAAACAAAAACAACAACATGGTAACGAAATGAAACATCTAAGAGTACTGGTCGCACTGCACAACTCTATGCAGTATTGCCAGTACTTATGCTTACACACAGCCATATCCCCCGGAGAGAAAAAATGGCACGAAAACTTCGAAATAAATGTGCGATTGGCTTTTGTGATCAATTATTAAAACTTGGTTTACAAACACTTTATACTAGCGACAAAATATCGTGGAAAAATACGTGCTTAGTGGTGTTCAGATTAAAGTAGTATAAGAAGAAGAATATTTGATAGGTAACAGTCAACAGGTTAGCTAAATGGAACGTTATTTAACATTGAGAAACGAGGTAAACAGAAAACAATAGAAAGACTTGTGTTTGCCTAATTCACAGCACTTTCATGATGAAAAACAACAAAAACTGACGTGGCTGACTGAGTAGTTGTTAAGGGGACTGACCCGACCCATTTCAAGGCATCGCTGAGTTGACTAACCTTTAACGCACACCTCCGTTCCTTAAACAGGGGACTTTGAGTTGATTATTTCATTCTGTGTCTTTGTAGAGAGAGTTGACAGTTTTGGGCATAAGTGTGGTTTTTATGCCTTAACGACTCTTCTACTCCTAGACTACTTTAAGGGGAGATAATTTGTCATCTCTATAACACTTTTGAATCGGTGGGCAAAATCCAAAGGTGATGCCACTCAAATGAAACCTTAAGGCAGAAATTTGTATCGTACTATTTCTTTATTAAGAATTTACTAAAAGGAATTATGCTTTGTGCGAATTTTTTCTTCGGACATATTATGGAGTGAACTAGCTAGACCAAATCTGATTCAGCCTCTCCTGGAGCCATTTGAATACAATTAAAGCCAAAAGAAGCCTATTCCAGCCAACGCTAATCCCTAGTCCTAGGTAATTCGACTGTAATGGCCCTGATTATGGCAGCCAAATAAGACCCAAGAAATGAACGCACCCAAATTTAGGGTTTAACAGATATTTTTGATTTACTACGCGCGATTAAAAAGCCCTTAAGAAGTAATTTAGAGTGATGTTCGGGTTATCACAAGTACAAGCGAGTGAAGAGTTGAAATTGATTAGTTGTCTAAAGTAAGGCGAAAGAAATAAAGTTAGTCAATGGGACAAACTATAAATGATGTTTACCAACATCATTTACAACTGCATGAACATTACTCACACGCGGCGTACAATTTGACAACTTTGTTCAGATGCTAAATTTTTTTTTTTCACGTTTTATATTAAACTGCAAATCCTTGTGGCCGGCGTTCTTTCTTCCTATAGTAAGTTTGAATCACGAACCAAAATAGCAATCAATTTTCGTTAACTGTGTAATTACAAATGATGGACAAGAACAATAAAAACGGTACGGGTGTTTGCAACTTTTTAATAATAAACCACTACTGTAAATGTCAGCTGGACAAGAGTATGTAAACTGTCAAAAATCAAAAAGAACAATCTAGTTGATCATTCACCTCTTAGAAAATTAAAGGGCACGCGGCTAAACAAATAATGTAACAATAACTTTAAAACACAAATTAGCTCTGTAGTTGAGTTGCTGTTTGAGCCAATCACAACTCAAAAACTGGTCATTTGTCTATGATTGGTTGAGAAGTAACAATAAAAGGCTACTTAACCTCACTTTTTACTGTCGAGATAAGGATAGGTTTGGAGAGACTTTTGGGATTGAGATTAGCCAATACAGCGCCATGCGTCTCCTGCTGCTTTTTTCTTTTATCCTAGTCTCAAAAGGATTCAAATGGTAAGATTTCAGTCGACACAAATTTGTTCAAAACGTTGCATGCTCGTTCGTAGGTCTCAACTCGAGCTGGATTATAAACGAATCAAAACGTTTTTATAGGCATGTTTTGTCGGAGATATTAATTCAAGTTTATAAATAATGGCAGAACAATCCAAGTTGCCATTGCAGCCTTGTTTACTGGATATAGGTCGTAAATGTTAACAAAATAGTACGATTGTTACTCTGAATTTTTTAAAAAGTGATTTTATTCTTTTAAGACGTAATACATTAGCCCTGAAGTAGCGAAAATCTGACAAAAGTGCATTAGTTTTAAAGAATATTATAGCATATATATTTTTTCTAGGGCCACTTTAATAAAAATTTTACAAGTGTAATTTACAAGTGTAGCCATTGTTTTAGAGTTTGAAAACAATAGCTACACTTGTAAATTACAATTGTAAAAGTTTTATTAAATTGACCCCTGCTTTGCCACACCAACGCTACGTGGAGTTTCTTTATACTTGTGCTCAGTCTGAAATTATTTTCTCTTTTAGTAATGAGAATGAGAACGAAAAGCAAGTGATTGTTATATCACTTCCCGGTGAAAAAAATGTTCAGTATCTTGAGCAATTACAGAACCTTGCTGACTTCGCCATTGAAATGGACCAGGTGACACAAGGCAGGGATCATCTGTTCATCATTCACGACAAGTCGGGCCTTAAGTACTTTCATGGCTACACCTTTGTCAACGCTTACCTCATTGAAATGGATGAGTCACTGGATATGTGGATGAGAGATTTCCCTCCCACCATGCCAAACCAACAGATCCAATTTACGTACAACCCACAGTATCTCTCTGATGTCCAGGCCGAGAAAGATAGTCTCGCTTTCGAGAAGTTTGCGAGAATGGTGGGGCTGTCTAAAACTTTGACGCACAGCAAGCTTGTTCTCGAAGGAGGGAACATTGTGGAAAATGGATGTGATAAAGCCATAACGACTGCGAGAGCCTTAGACGACAATCCGGGAGAAAAGGATTTCATCGCGGAACTGGAATTTACTATTAAAAGAACAGTGGCAGTTCTTCCAGACCCCGGAGATACCACCGGTCATGCTGATGGCCTGGTGTCTTTTGTAGAAAGAGATGTGCTCCTGATCTCCGAGTTTGATGACGCCGATGGAAAATATTTTTATAAAGCCATGAAAAGAGCTGTTCATGCCGTTTTTCCAAACCTCTTCATCGCTCCTTTGCCGTGCTATATAAAGAAAAGCACGTCCCATGGGTTTAGTGCCGCCGAAGGTTCTTACGCCAACTCATTGGTGACAAACAACGCAGTGTATATGCCCTACTTTTCCAGGCATGAAAGCAACGAAAAGGCCCGTAAGGTTTTCCAGAAGTATACCTACAAAGACGTGGTTCCCGTGATAGCTGCAGGAAAAGTGAATGTTCTTGGGGGCAGTGTTCGTTGTATGACATGGCAGATTGACAAAGATCATTCAGTGGCCAAGGCATTGTTTAAATATGTGGAAAACAAGCGAAAGAGATCTTTGATCTGAGGGTCTCCTTAGATTTCGTTCCATCATTGTTCAGTTGTCCTGAACTGTTTGATTTCTCAAATTTTTCACGATAAATGTAAGCCATTTAATTATTCAACCTAAGGTCTGTAAGGGTTGTTGATTTTGTATGGGGTATATGGGTAACATATTTGATTAGAGCTTTAGTCAGTTATAAATGATGTGATTTGTGAACTTATCCATTGCTTGTTTTGGCAAGTATAACAAATAAAGAGTGTACAATTACTTGTGTGATATGATATGCATAGCTGTTAGTTACCTCTTTACGTATCCAACAATTACGGTAAATCGGTTAAAAATATTGTTGAACAGAACAGGATTAAATTTCTCTCCAGTATCTCCCTTTTTTGCTGCGATAGAATCGTAATAATCGGTTTAGATTACCGCCGAGCTCTACTGTGCTTGTTATTTTCCCCCCATGCTCGAATAAGCGACGCATTCTTCTGATTAGGTGCGGCGTAGGGCGGCGCTTAATCGAGCAAATACGGTAAGTCATTGATAGCCTAAAAGAAAAGGGATTTGCAATAATTTTCCCTCCCCATTTTCGTTGTAACAGTGCCACAGAACCGTAGCCTAATTACGGGCTACTTCTTTATTTAGATAAGTTGAAAATTGATCTAGACGTTAGACTACTTCAAATTAAAAACTGAAAGTTAGCAGATAAGTAACTTCCTGGGACAATTATCACTTCAATGAAAATTCTTACTGGCATGAATCATGCATCCACTTCCATGGAACATGAAGATAAGATACCAAAAAATTCCACAGTAAACAGTCCGGAATATCCCTAAATTTAAGAACCGTTGTGACGTCAAGGAGCTATTGTTTTAGAGTAAAATGGCGTATAGATTACCTAAACGACCACAGTCACCGTTTCGAGGCTATCAGGCATATTTTAAAGACTTTTCATGAGGCATACACAATTTTTTTAAGTGGACAGCGCATCGGAAGCCACACTGGAAGTGTCTTGTGAAATATTCAGCACATTTTGTGGTTTATTTCTTCTTTTAAACAACGCGATATGGGCGAGATTTTGGTCGGTTCAAGGTAGGTAAACAAGTATCTGTTATTTTTTCGGTTCACAGATTTTTTACGAAGTTCTAGATATTTTTCCTCGATTGTCGTATCGATTAACTTTTATCATGTCGAATGTGGGGATGGTAGACAACCTAGAATTTTGGTAGGCAATTTTTGAATTCCGAGGTCCAAAACACGTACGTTTTCCACTTCCGGATTTCACGTAGAGCCGTGTTACTACTTTTTTTCGCATTACTACGAGCCTTTACCTTTTTCCTTTTCAAGGCCAAAACAACTTTATTAGTCTTTTGGATATTCACGTCCAACATCTTGCCTCACTTTGCCGAATTTGCGGGGATAAAATTGAAGATCATAAGCGCAAGGTAGATACTAACCGCTTTCTTTCTGAAATTCACCAAATTTGGAAAGATTTATTGTCGTTGGATTCTCCAACTGTTCGTCCACAGTTAAAAAAAAATCAAAGAAAGAAGGGAAATTTCAACTGTAAATGATGTATTTCGCTACTCATTGAACATACACTGATTATCTGGGATAAAGTTAAAACATTGCAGGTATGACAGCAAGCAAATAAAGCACCAGATGTGTGAAGTTAACACGAAAAACACGAAACACGAAAAATTAACAATTTTTAACTACTTTTTATTCTTGTTATGATGACTGGTTCTTTGATTCTTGTCCTGTAGAAGTTAATAGGTCATCCCAATCCTATTTTGTACGATCTCGACAAATCTTCGCACTCTCTCTACGGCTATGTTTTACACGGGACCAGTTTGCTTCTATCAAAAATCTTGCAAGCCATGCCAGTGAAGTCACGACCTCTGCGATCGGTCCGGAATCACTTCGAACACCCCAATGATTCCTTGCAATGAATCATACTCTTTATTCTCTTACATGAAATGTTTTCTTTGAAATAGTCAATGTTAAACCTAGACGGGTACTGTAAGCTCATCTTAAAATCTGTCCGACTCCGTCTACTGTTGTGACAATTTTAGATCACTGGGGCGATGTTTTGATAAACGAAAGCGCTCCTTCTCATTGGTTGAAAAGTGTCTCGTGTGGCACTGTCCTTAAATTTAGGGATATTCAGGACTGGTAAATGCCAACTAATACCTTCTGTGTTTAGGGAAAATTCAAAACAGATCCACACGTTTATAGACTATTTCAAACTGAAAGCTGAAGGTTGTAGAAAAGTAACTAGGTATAAGAACCCAAGAGAACTGGGACAGTACATAATTATCGCTTTAAAATCGTTATTGGCATGAATCGTGCATCCACTGCCATGGAATAATGGAGGTACTAAAAAAATGCTACGGTATAAGCTAATAAAAAAAATACTCATCCAAATTTATCAACTTAGAAAATTCAAACGCATCCTGTTGGTATGTGAGGGTTACATGGAACGAGGAGGTTTGTGATGGTGCCTCCCCGAGGGCTCAACCCTTGGGGCTGCACCAGGTAAATATATCACATACCCCCAAGGGACAGGTAAATGAAATGCTTATTTTTCACATGTGAGGCTTCTTAATGAAAAACCTTTAAATAAATTCTTTAGAGATGCTTATTCCCAAGATCCTCGAATTGTTCGAGGTTGAATTCTAAAACATGGAAATTGGTCAATTCATGTGGAGTAGTCAAACAGTAGTTTTACAAGAAAGAGATGAGCGACTCAGAGGAAGAAGTATTCTTGACGTTAAGGCATAGCGGTTTCGAAAACTGTTTTGGACCTTCCACTGCGACAGATTTTTGTGTCAGTCGTCCCACGAGTCACATTGCAAACCAGGATGTTAGCAGGTAGACGTTGGAGATGTTATATCAGATTTGTTTAAAAGTGACGAGGCAGTTGATGCGAATTTCTAGTTTGAAGGACATTGTGCTATGACCGACAACTGCCGACAAAGAAAATGAAGTTCAAGAAAATCTGGTAAGTTCATTAATTCGAAATTCAAAATTCTGAATTGCGTTTGCTTTACTGGGATGGTTAAACATGTTGAGGGGAATATGACTGAGCAAGGGAAAAATATATTGAATTAGTTTGTTATTGTTTCAGCCAAGCACTCCCCTGTTGCAATAAAAGCCGCCACCAACTTTTCAGACAGAAAATAAATATGAGGTTATGTAATATATTCCCCTAAAAATAAGAAAGGAAACCGAGCAATGTGAAAAATAAGAGATATTATGAACAAAGTATACGGACAGTCAGTGACTAAGTACTAACTATGAAGAAAGTTACGCTGGACTTTTTCCTGCTGGATATTTTCTTTCAATGGAAAAGCTCTTAAATGTCGATAAATAGACCTGGTGATTCAGTACCAAATTAGTAAAATCTAAACTTCTTGAGCTTTCTTTCGTCTGACTGAAGCTTTTGGAGGTATTTCTCGATAGCTTCCAAAGCAAATGAAGTCTTGTTAGCGACGAGTTTATTCCTCTGCATTGCTTCTTCTAACTTTAGTTGAGCTTCCCGTTCATCTTCCATCTCGGCCTCTGTCTCGTCTTTCAGTTCCCTCTCCGCCGAGGCCAATTCATCCTTTAACGAATCTACTTCCTCTGCAATTGAACTGCCTGTCTCCTCTTCATTACGAAAACGCTTCTCTGCTCGGTAAACTGCCAACTCTTTGGCTCCGTCGAGTTTTGTGAGTATTGAATTTGTGGCCAACAGTTGCTTGTAGAGAGCCACATCGCTTAGTTTTGGAAAATGGGGGATCCGTGATCGAAGTATTTTGGAAGCATTGCGAGTGTGAACAGCTCCAAGTTTTTTCTCAATGTTATTCAGGGCTGTCGCAGCTCCTAAGGAAAGGAACAGGTTAACCTGAGTTGAAGAAGTTTGTTTTGATTCGGTTAGAAGAGGGAATGACGGTTTCCTATGGTCTAAAGGGTGTTATATGAAAACGTATTGTGCTAAGGCTGTTGAAAACTGTTTTGTTCACGTCTGAAAGTTTCCCGTATCTTTTAAAGGGTTGAAAACACTCAATACCGGTATTAGACAAATAGCTAACAGATAAGAGTTGGATAGACCTAACTGCAATTTTCATAAGTTTCACAGTGCGTTTATTTACCCGTAAATAAAAGCCGTGGAATGAAAGTGGGTGGGGCTCCTGGTCTCGCTGTAGTAGGATCTACTTACTTCTTGCCATGTAGAGTCTGGTAGTTGCGTTAGTCTTGGCTTGTCTTGCCATGGCCAACGCATCAGTTACGGTCACTCCAACTTTCTTGTGAACATTTTGAGTCAATTTTTTAACCATCCTCAAATCCTCTTCCAGGTCCTCCATCTTCCATCGAAAATCCTTTCTGACGTCGTTTAGTTCTTTTGTTGCTTGTTTCTCAGCTTTCAGAACATTCATTCTTATTTTCCTCACCTGTAGGAGTAGTAGAGGGTCAATAGGAATCAGCTTGATCCCACTCTTATCTTCCCCTTGAACTGTCTCTTCTGTGGTTTTTAAGGAATTTTTTCTTGGATTCTTCCGCATTAGGGCGGGTCCTTCGCTACTGTCACCACTTCCCAAAATCCCTATATTACTGCCTTCATCTGCAGGAGGCAACTGCTGTTCTGGAGCTTTGAATACCGCCATCCCAGTACCAGAGTACTGGCCATCACCGCTTCCTGATGTTCCAAGAAATATTTTTAAAGGGTCATTTTCTGGTAATTCTGGCTCACCCTTTGCTTCAATTTCCTGTACTTTCCAGCTGTCGTTGATATTTTTAAGTTTTTCAGAACTAGTTTCGTTTTGTTTATCAAAATGCCCACTAGCTTCAAAACCATTGCCTGATTCTTGAGCATCAGCTCTTTTAGATGTTTTCAAGCTGTCTTTGTCTTCTTCAATCGTTGCTCTTTTCTGTCTTCTACCGTTAGATCTCTTTCCATTTCCACTTTTGCCGTTGATCGTAACAGATGCTCTACTTGATTCCGCATAATGCTTGTCTAAAGATGGGTATTTCATTTCCTCAGTCTGAGAAAGAATGTCATGCAAAGTCGTTTTTGTGATGTCCTCATGGATATGATTTTCTCGATGTCCAAAGCCTCGTGCATTGAGCAACATTGGTTTTGCAGGATATGACTCATGAAAATCATTCTCTTTTACGTTTATCTTTGGTTTGATTTCCTCGATGGTATTTTTTCGTGACCCAGTGAAGGGAGAACCTGCATATCCTCCAATTTCATTCTCTTCGTTAATACCTTTTTTGTCAGTTTCAAAGAGATCCAGATCGTGTTTAGAACTTTGAAGCTCATCATTGTCCTCCAACCCTCTAAGTTGCTCTCTCTCTTTAAAAGCGAGGGAAAGAGATTGTAGGTCGCTTTTGTACTTCTTTTCAAACAGGGTGGCAAGGCCATGTGACCTGGGTTCGTCTAGTGAAGGAAAGATATTAATGCTTACCCGTTTAGAGTTCCTGGTAAACCTTTGTCAATTGTTATAATTGCCCATATTCAATCACTTTACATGAGTTGTTGAATAATATTACATCCTGGGTTAATCCACTAAAGAAGCAGGAAGTGGCTTTTAAGTTACGACTTCCGCTTCATTTGCAATAGCCCACGTTTGATATATTAAAATTCTAACATTACTTCGAGGCTTTAGGGTCCAAATTGCAAATTTTTCAAGACTCCATTGTCTCGCAACTCCCAAAAGAGACTTGAGCGCAAAGAAAACCAAACCAAATATAAAAAAAAATGAACAGAAAGCCTCGGAATCATGTTAGAATTTTAATACATCGAACGTGGGCAATTCGTTTCGTGCTTAAAAGCCGCCTCACGCAGGTTGAGAAATAGTGCTCCCGCTGATAAGAACACTTGCCGGGGTTATATGCCCTTCCACGGTACCGGGACCGGGACCAGTTAGTGAAAATCCGTCAACACCGCTGGAAAGAAAGCCTTCAAATCAGTTAGGTTACCAAGTTTGAAATGATTTGTTGAAAACTAACGAAGATGTAACTTTACAAAGTCGTCCAAATTTACAGACTTTTATATGGTGGGGGCCAAGTTCGTGCCTCCCCATCATACAAATTTTTTTTTGAAAATTTCGCAACTTTGTGGAATAATAACTTCGCTCGCTTTGGATGTATTACCTTTAAACTTAGTAAGTTTCCAAATTTTAAGGCGCTCTTTCCAAAAGAGACATTGGATATTCGCTTTCTGGTCTTTATGAAAACTCATTTTCAAAGGTGTTATTTCATCAGTGGTTTTAAGCACCTGTTCTCAACCTGTGGAGAGTAAATTCAATCTGGGAAGGTTAATCCGATGTCCTTTGAAGTGACATGCTGGTCGCATCAATAAAACAAATTCTGCTAGTTAGAGGTGACTATTACGTTCCCTGAATCAATGTATTGATCACTTCTCAAACTCGTTCGATTTTGTACTCCCTTTTTTGCTTTCAAACTGTGAGCTGTTAGATTACAAAGCAGGACAATCAAATCCAACTCATATTTCCTCTGAAAGGTAGCTATGGAAGAGCTTTCTCTTAGTGGCCATGAAGGTAAAAGAAAGTAGCTAAGGGTATTCTCCATCACTTAATAACCAGTAATGTAAATGTACGTTTTCTAGCACTCTTAACAAAACGTTTGCAAGCACCAAAGATTTTCATTTAAACGTAAAAGGCGGTTACATAAACCTTACTTGTTTCAGTGACAATCGAAATTTGAGAAAAAAAAGTCTGGCAGGTTACACAACTTTCTGCAGGTGTTTCTTCGTTTACCTTTAGGCGTGACTTGCGCTTCAGAACACAAGAATTTTAAGAACGAAAGCGAAGAGTTTACAGCAAGCTTGCCCTTCGATAGAGTGTTGCAGTTGCAAGGGGTATATCAAGGTAGAAATGAAAGCTTCTTTCATAACACTAAAAACTTTAAAACCAAATTTCAACGCTCACTGTTGTCCCTGAAAGCTTTTTGGAAAGAGCAATTACCAAGAAGCGAGTCGAAAAGTTAGCTACTAAAATACTTTTTTTGGAGATACGTCTTCGTTTTTTGTCCTTCAGGCTAACAAGCTAGCGAATAAGGTAGGTTGAACGTATGTTACTTGAAATCAGACTCTTTGGAGTTCATCATGTCCAGTATGGTAATATTTAAAACCTTAAATCTGTGGACATAATATGGCCGTTGAACGTTCTATAGATTGCAGCAGTTGCAGCAATCCTTTTCAGCTATCTAATGTTGTCATTTTTAGACTATCACTGCAGGGGTTTAATTATTTGGCGCTTACCTTGCTGGGAGAACTTTCTTATGCAGCTTACACCGGGGTAGTGTACTTTAAAGAAAAGAAACCAAACCCAAATCATTTTGCAAACGGCCATTTAGTACGAATTTTGTGTCGGTCAGTGTTAGGACGACAACAAACATGAATTTTCCTCGTAGAAAGCATTGGGTTTATTTAATCTTAGCCTATTTCTGAATATGATTGACAAAACTTCGTCATCGATGGCATTTCCTCTATTTTGGTCCCTCAGTTATCTAAACTGTTTTTAAGTTTATCTAGGATTTTGCAATTACCTTGTCGTAGCACACCCATCTTTTGAAATAACTATATTTGTTCATATCTTTGACTTAGTCGACGGGACCCAAACAAATTTATCTTTATCTGTTCTCATTACTGGTACCTAATAATCCTTTTAATCATTGGTAAACAAGATGATCTTGCATATTAACTACGCGTTAGGGGTTCTTAATTATCGATCAAGGCAGACACGTGCAAGGGGTATTGAAATCTATTTTGTGACCACTGCGTTTATATCATAGTACAGTAACAATTTCCTTCGAGCATCTGTAGACAGTGTTAGAGTCTCAAACATTCCGGCCCTAGGACGTCAGCCTCTTAGGTTACCGAAGACAAAAAATTTTGGCTACTGTCATTACCCTACAATTACCAAAGGTTAAATTGGGAATTTGCAACGCTTTGGATTTGCCTGCCAGCAGATTAAAGCGAAAAATTAATCATTGCCATCTAGCACGGGAATTGCAGATCCAAACATCGACAGTTTATTTTTCATTTTGTCAAGAGAGGATAATTCTGGAGACAGTGAATACACGGATATCGTCCATTACAATGGCACCGGTTGAATATGTCCATTCTTCTCCTTTCTACCATATTCTCCAAACATCAGGAACACATCTGATTATTATAACACTCGTAAAACACGGCTTAAGGCAACACTGGGATTTACAGATGGTAGATGTGTTTGATTGCCTCTTCTCTTCTTCAGACACACCCTTTGCGAGAACTCCAAACCTAGCAATATCTATTTTTGTCAAAAGGAACAAATAACGTCTAAAATAGTGTTGATCTTGTCGAATGTATCTTTAATTGCCTTCCATAAATACTTCAACCGCGTGATAATGATATGAATTCCACTTAATGCACTTTATATATTCAATTGTGGTGTATCTCGAGGCAAACATCTTTAGGATCCATTAGAAGGTATTTCAAGTTATGTTTTCTAGGTGTACCCGGGATGCCAAACGCTTTTCGTGGGCGGATTTCGGTTTTTCTGTCTCGTCTTGACCCGCATTTCCAGATGTTACTTCAGATGGCAGTAAGTAGTATTGATGCCAAAATACTCTTTAGTATTTTAAGTTAAAAAAAAATGTTACGGAGAAGAACAAAAAGCGGCAGAGACACCCAGGAGATGATATATAGACTCCGGTGGACACCATATAACAGAGAAAAATCTTCATCTACTTTTTCAAGTATCGGGAAGGTTGGCTCTTTGAAGAGAACAATCAACAACGTACCCCAGTGGTTCGGACTAAGTTTTCGTCCTTCCCGATCATCGCTGCGATGTAAAGTAGGCAACGATTGGGTGTACTAAAAGATAAATTTACAACGTATGCATCAGTGACCGTCTCTTGGTTTTTCCTCTAGATTTTAGTTCTGTTTCTTTGGAGTTGCTGTCGTAGTTGAACAACTTCCAGATGAAGTCCGGGTTCTATCCTTTATAGTCAATGAAATAGGAGTCTATCAGAAAAGTAGCGAGTTTGAACGAAAATGCAACAAGCCGAACCTCTTACAATTCTGCGTGTTCTGCATTACAAACGGTGAGGAGCTTTAGCAACGACGACGGTCTCGGCAACGAGAAGGTCAAAAAGCGATGGGTTTGATAAGTAAAGTGCAGCACCCTTTTTGGTACAACTATTTGCCGTCTGTGCATGATCACGAATCGAAGTAGAATCTTCATATGCGACGTGTTATGTAGGAAGTGAACACAAGATTTTTTTTCTTTCTCTTAGCAACGCACGAACGCTTTCACCACCATCGCCGTCGTTGATGCTAAGTCTGATCATCACTTGGGAGCTTAACAAATGTAATGTTTGATCCCGAGTGTTTGATGTCACAGAAAATGTCCAACAAAGGAATAATAACGGCCACTCATTCTCCACTACTAATGGTTATCTTTGTTATCTTTGCAATTACTCCCAAAGAAAAGTTCAGAAATTAGAAGAGAAATAACGAAGTTTTGACCATTTTCACTTTGAACATATACGTTGTTTAACCCCAAATTTTGCAAATCCATTCACTAGTGTTTCTAGTTTCTCCTGGCTCTTTTGCTTTCGGGATAGGTTCCATTGTTAGGGACTGTGCAATAATTATCAGGAGGGGGGGGGCTGAAAAACTAGAGTTATCTAGCTAAAACTTAGACAGTACCCCCCTCCAAAACAAAAAAATTAGTTCTAACTCCCCTCTGTTATGTTAAAAATTACGTCGCACCCCCCCTCCCCCCTCCCATCACACTGGTAAACTCAAAACTGGACTGAGCTCGAGCTGCCATCACAGCTTTAATAATGACAAACGTTATTATGTAACATCTAGTATCGAGAAGGATGTTGATCGCTTGATTGAAGATTTAGACAAAGCATTTGCTAAGTACCGGGGTGCTTACCACATTGGCTCAAAATCTAAAACTTCTGAAGCCAAAAAGAGAAAGGAGCAGAGAAAAAAAATCAAAGAACAGGAGATTGAACGCTTCAAATTGGAGACGAAAAAGAGCTTGCATTATATTTAGACCCTTAAGAGGAGAGCCTGTTGAACTTTGTTATGAGCCACATATATATGGAATTCAGCAAATCGATTCAGTCGATGAAGAAACCTTACTTTTATTCACATCAAAAACCGACAAAGCTTGTCTTCGAGATCTGTTTGATTCCCATTGTTTTATGGGGGAAGCTGAAAAACAAGTTCATGATTTTTGCTTTACACAGGATCAGCTCAATTAATTAGAAGACGGGTTAAAATTGATCAGTTGTGAATTTGCTTTTCATTTTGATGGAATATTTTCAATAATCGTTTAACAGCTGTTCGTGTTGATATTTTGTCACAGTCTATCATGATGCCTGTATTGAGAATCTTTTGTTGCGTTTAATTTTATTTACATTTCGAATAAAACTGAAGGGCCCCCTCCGTCAAATGAGTGATTTTACTTTGAGCCCACCCTATCTTGGCAGCAATTTTATGTAATGCCCCACCTCTAGTTTTTCAGCCCCACCCCCCTCCTGATAATTATTGCACAGTGCCTTAACTTTGTTTGTTCGTTGTTTTCCCGTGAGGACTCCTGAGAGATGCAAGGTCGCACCATTCAGGAGAATCTCGTTATTTGTTCTTTATTCACCTACGTTTTAAAGTATACTACTCGTGTTTTTAGGGCTGGGGATATTGCTTCCGTTTGGTGAGCTTCGTGATGCTCCGTCTCTGCATCCCAATATCCCAAGCGGAGTCGCCCCATGTAAGGAAATCCAGATTCCGGAATCCGGAAAACCTTTGCTTTTGGAATCCGGAATCCTGGGCTTTGGAATACGGAACACAGCTCAAGGTATCCGGAATCCCACTAACGATTAGAATCCAGAATCCAAGTTCCCCTGACAATGACTGGAATTCAGTGCATGAAATCCGAAATCCGCGACGTGGAATCCAGAATCTAAGACTGCTTTGGACATGGCGCGCAACGGAGCGAGTACAATTATCTTAAACTTACAATTATCACCTGTGCCTTCTATAAAGCAGATATGCCATAATGTTCTGCTTTACATTTTGCTGACTTTATTCAATTTTGATGACCCCATTTCAGCGCTAACTGTTTGGCTTGTGCCGAACGCGTCTTCGTCTTCGTGGGTGTGTGTGTTTTTTTAATTTGCAACACTTATTTCCGTTTTGTAGTCCACAGAGTTTGAATGAAAAAAACAAATGCCATCTATCCATTACTGCATCGCTAAAGATATACATAGCCTGGGCCACCAGCTGTTAACAGAGCCCGTTTCATACTTTGAACTTCTAGTCACGACACATTTAATTGTCTTTAATTCCCGCCCCCTTAATACCATTTTGAATCTGAAGAAGACCCGTCTCAACTTGCTGTAAGAATTCCCTAGCTTTTTTCACCGCTCGCTCGTTCTCTTGTGTTTTCTTCTCTATGGCATCTCTGGTCCTTTTCACTTTCTCGTTCTCAAACTTTTCAGCGTTTTCCAGTAAGCGTTCAGCTGCTTCCTTTTCACCGACGAACGGTGCCAATGGAATTCTGTCTTTTGCACTGAGTGATTTGTGACTTGTATTACCTCTATTAGCATGGTCTTTTTCCGTTGTTTCTGCAGACAGTTTCTTTATTTTCAATGTTTTGTGATGATGATCGGCTTTCTTGTCCATGGATTTGCTATCCTTTGACCTTGCATCAGATTTCTTCAGCTTTTTCTTGTCGATAGATTTCTTACTGGATTCTGGTTTTTCCGCGATTAGTTCTCTAATCTTTGTTATCATGTCGTGAGTTTTTGTCTCTTGGATATCTTTTCCAAGTTGTCCGAGATCATTTGAAGCCTCTATAAGAGATAGAGATTAACCAAATTGCATTTAGTTGAATAAATTATTTATTACGCGCTGTTTCATTGGTCGTTAGACACCTCCGATGTATATCGGAGAACAGAAACAGCCGAACACCCTGAATCGAGTTCAACAATTGAAACTGTTCACACCAAGGAGAAAAAAGTAACAAAAAAGAAAGATTTGTGACTTTTAAATTAGAACGGAAAACTTCAACAGTTGAATGCTACATTCTCTGTTAATATTTGAATAAGTTGCAGATTTTTGTGCCCTTTCCGGCTTATGAACCCATGAACCCAACAGTGGAGGGATGGGGTGGGGGGATGGCAGGGAAAGAGGGGAGCCTTAAGAAGATTTGAAATTTGAAAAGCTTGCAGATTTTTGTGCCCTTTTCCGGCATATGCCCATGCACACCCCGTGGACCTAACAGGGGAGGGGGTGAGTTGGGGGAATGGTAGGGAAAGAGGGAAGCAATAAGGCTACTCTTGCAAGGACAGTGCATGTCAACGTGTTTTCTGAAAGTGTTACAGGAAATTATAACCAGCTTAGCTTAGATCCAGGATAGTTCCTAGTTTCTTGCTTTCTTTCTTTTTTCTTTTCTCTCTTTTTTTTTTCAGTTGTTGTTATTACATAACATGAATAATAGATTCCATCCTTTTGTGGGATATTCAGTTAGAGGTTTAAAATAAGACAAAACTGCCTGTTATGACAAACCAAGCACAAAGAAGAAATCCTGTTTTAAAACAGACACATCCATACACTGTGCGCCCATCTGCAGTCAATAGAAATATCCTATATTTTCTTAACTTGTAGCGTTAGACGCGTTTATATCAAATACCTGTAACTTCGCTCAGTGTTTTAGAGGCCTTCTTGGTAGCATCTGACAATATTTTCATCGTCGCTTTTAATGCCGCTTGCACTCTATAAGTTAAGTCTTCGGCTTCTTTCTCCACGTTCTTCAGTTTTCCCTCCACGGCCTTCTGGTAAATTTCGACTACTTTGCGAAGTTTGTTTAAGTCAAACCCAACTTGATGCAAAGCTCGTAGTCCCTGCTTGGCCTTTGCCGTTAGATCGAAAGGCTGTACAACTCCGTAACAACAGTAAGATTTCTTCTGGCCATTGGCATCTACACAACAATTTACAAAGATCATTAATAAACTTTAAGGTTCTCTACCACGCTATTTGCTATCAAGCGTCTTTCCGCATCAATTGAAAATTGAACTCGTAAACCTGAAACCTCGTTCCCCTGTAGTGCCCCCTTCACCGACTGAATGGTTTCTCGAGTGGCTAGCAAGTGAACTTTTCTACAATTTCCCAGAACTTCAACCAACTGTTTGGACAGTTGTTTCGCCTGCTTTTCCATATTATTAAATTAACTTTTTTTATTTGGCTGTAAAGCACTTTTTCCGAGAACTAGGTCGCTGGCCTAGAAATCAAACGTGGGCGAAGCAGAGTTCGTTGGTTGTTTTACAATATAGTTTCCCCAACAAACTTGTTTGAAAGCTGCACAAGTTTTGTTCACTATCGATTATTTGGACTGTTCTACGCGGCGGGACAAGATTAATATTGTGACCGACTATATCATTGGCTTGGTATACACTAGTAAGAACAATTATTCATATCAGTGTCGGTGGAAGGTGACTGAAAATGTTGACATTTCAAGAGCTATGAATATTTTCAGTACAGCCGCTTCGAGTGGGTACGAAGAGTAGGGAGAATGTAATTGTTATACTTGTGGATGATAGATTTGATACTGAACTCGTCCAGGTTTAATTTTACCCTAAAACTAAAAACTAGCATTTAGCTAAAATAATTACGGCCCTGTTTATGTAACAATGTTAAGTTCAACATTTTTCCCGCCAAAAACAGGTAATTATACAGTTGAATGGTTCAAACGTACGTCTCACTTTTAATAATCATTTGTACAAAAATGTACGCCTTAGCTTGGATTGCTTTGGTTTGGATTAATGTGAATACTGCCGATTATATATACTTACGGCCGTGTTAGATGTTTGCTGAGAGATGGCCTTTTTTTCCTTTTATAATCCTTGTAAGGGTTAATTTTTTCTTAAACAAGGACTTTTTGGCGGTATCTCAGTTTCACTTATAGTAGCGTTATTGTCTACAATATATTCTAACTTGGACAAATGACGAATTCAGAAAATAAGTCAGTAATAATGAATCTGACCATAACACAAGAACACTGCCATGAAAATCACCGATAAATCGGTGATAAAACGATAATAAACTGTCTACTACAATGGAAATGAATATTGCATAAAGTTCAACTCACTTTTTATCCTTATGATTGGCAACGCAGCGGCCATGGCACAAAGAGTTAAGATTATAACTACGCGTGACATGATGCTTGAAAACCATCAATCCAGAATCAAAGATTAATCGGTGGCAATTAAGATCAATCCAAGACGGCGTTTTGCGAGGTGCGAAACTTTTGTCAATGATATCTGTGACTCAATCACTTTGGAAAAATATGAACATGTGATTGGTTAGTTAGACAGGTTAGTAGTAAAACATAAGAGTCTTTACCAGTTGTTTGTTGTTTTGTGGGTTATTTCTCAATTTTGAGCTAATTACAAATAAACGTAGCAGAAACGATGTATTGAGACGAAAGATTTTAACTTTAATTTGATTTCTTATTGCCGCAGTATGGAGTTGAACGACAGTTCACAGGCACATTAACGGTAGCCATTTTAGGTTTAAAATTGAGTAGCACGAGAAACTCTTTGCAGTAACAATTAAAACTAGATAAGCTATGATCATTAATACAGCGAACATACTTCTTGTAGTTTGCATTGTACAACTATATCCTCCAACACATATTACTATCGTGTCGATGGCCATAGAACTCGGGGACAGCCGGAAAATCTGTCCTTGCGCGTGGTGAAGGGAATCTGGATTCCGGAATCGGGGACATTTTTGCCTGTGAAATAGGCCATTTCCGAGTTACAAAAAATTTCACTTTCAAAACGAGGCTAAGTGCGAAACCTTTGTTGTGAAAATGAGTTTTATTTGCATCATAATTAAAAATCATTTTCATATCAATGGCTTCGCACTTAGCCTCGCTTTGAAAGTGAGATTTTTTGGAACTCGGAAATGGCCTATTCGAAATCTGGGAAATTTTTGGAATCCGGAATGCTCAAGGAATCCGGAATCCCACTAACAAATGGAATCCTAAATCAAAGTTCCACTTACAAAGAATCTAGAATCTAGAACCTGAAATTCGGAATCAAAGGCGTGGAATACAGGATCCAAGACTGTTTTGGATTCCTTACATGGGAGACATCGAGGACCTGCGAGAGAACTTACCGAACATATATATCTTTTGCTACTATCTAATGTCCATTTCATACAACATTTAGTTCCCCTGAATGTGCCCCTGCTGTGTTAAAGAAACAAAGAGTGAGAAAAACGGCTATTTTATTTAAATTCTACCCAACAGCTGTCAATTAACGGTAACACGAAGAGAATAATAACCATTAAATCCTCTGATCAAACGAACTTTCCCTTTTATATCATGATCCATGATAGAAATCATCAATATGAGTAGCTCAAACACAGTACAATGTACCGATATGGATAAATATTCCAACTAAAATAGATTTTTTTGGTTCTTTGCCCTTTTTTTGGGTCTAGCCCTATAGCCGAGATGTTGGTGGAGTCGAGGAGGGGTGGTTGGGTGGGAGGAGGGTGCTAAACGAGAGTTAGTTGTTAGTTACCACAACAACGCTGTTACCTGTCAACAAGGAACTCCACCTTACTAATCATCTTCGTTGACTCTGACTCTCTTTAGGATGAAGACGAAATTTATAATGGGAAGAATCGCTTCATGCACATATTTCTCTGGTGATTAAAGGATGTTTAATTCCAACCCCCTCTCTCCGGATTGTCTTTGCTGTAAAATTTAAAGAGACCTTTGGATAACTATGATGCTATACATATCATCATCGTAACGCAGTAACTCAGCTTGCTGATGACCAAACGAACGGCAAATGGAATCGAAGAATATCTGATGGATTTAGTCCTTGTTAACCAAAAGTTCTTACTAGAAGCCTGTGAACACATTCTTTTCCAAGTCTTGAAGATTTTGCGATGTTTTTGACATAAAAATGTTTCCTATCTTGACAATATAAAGCTGTTAATCGTTAAAAGGGATATTTTAAACAGGCAAACGATGGTGTGCCCCATCTGGTTTCGGTATAAAACCCACCTACAAGCGAGGCTTCTTGTTCCAGCAACTCTACCCCATGATTTTACGAAATCGTGCGTAGTCTTCTTGCCAGAAACATCAAATTTAACGCTTGTTTCTGGCTATCATTACTTAACTATGTTACCATGAATCAAAACATATAAGGCATTTCTAACAATCATTTCTCTAGGGTGTTCTAAAAGAGCTATTTGAGTAGTTCCTCTCTCATTGTTCTAGCGGTTGTACTTCATAAATCCATGTACACAAAGTAGCATCAGTTTCATTTTCGTTGCCTCAGTTCGTAAGTTATAGTGGTTGCAAAAATGAATGCATGCGCAAAATAAAATGAAGCCGTTTGTTCAACATTCGAGAGATGCTTTGTTAGTGAATTATAGTTAGCAGGTACCCGTATTTGTGAATATTGAGCTGTCTGGATTTACATACTTTACTGCCACTATGTATATTCGTTCCCTCGCTGTTTAATAATTAATATAGTACCAGTATCTAACTCGGCTAAAGCCGCGCTTTTTTTCGCGTCAAGAAGCTTATACCGACAAAGCGCTGCAGTTGCGACGGTGTGCAACCGTCTTTTTTCGACTGCAGCATGAAGCGGGTTATAGCAGCGTTGGTCATGATGGCGGTTCTTCCTCCTTTGATGTCTTATCCTTTGAAGGGTTCTGCTAGTAAACTATTCAAAAGAGGTACGTTTACGTGTTCTGCATAACTAAACTGAGCTTTATTTCAATCTGTACAAAGGGTAACATTTTAAAGGGGAAGATAATCTTGTGTTTTTTAAAGTTCTGTCAGAATCATCGTATGCGGACTTATGGATTGGATAGCTCATCACGATTTCTTGAAATTAGCATTTATTACCGATCGACTCTTACTTGAGGTTTTTGAACTAACAGAAAAAATTTAGACGTTTTAATTATTTTTGAAATCTTACAATGTGTTTACAGTAACGTTTTGCAGCATAAATGCTCAAATGGGTTGTGCCAAACTAAAGTCTTGTGCGCGTGGTTCTTAAACTATCCGTTTAAGCGGAAAAAGAGTAAATTAGTTACTTGTTGTAAGAATCGAAAATTGAAATCCGAGTTGCGTCTCGCCCTTCGCCCCAATCCCCCTGTGTTAATATCAAACCATTTTGATTAAACTCGATTGCTATAATAAAAGTTCGTTTCAAGCTTCAAACTTTAGTTCTTTGTCTTAACGTAGACAGTGAGGTAGGTTACACTTTCTCTTTTTAAAAACAAATTAAATAAATTAAGGAGACACAAGCTACCCCCCAATAATACGACTCGTCTGGTTTCCATGGAGGACGAGTTTACACATGAAAGCAAAACATTAAGACCAATATTACATTAACTGCAGATTATATACAACAACCACTAAAAATACTAGCACATAACTAGAATAAGAATTGCATTGGATATTAAAGTGAACTGATATAAAGATGTACAGTTTAATTTGGTATGACCCGATACACATGCATCTTAATGTTCTTTCTAAAAGCAGGGAGCGCCTTTG
>OZ037994.1:7912927-7922927 GCA_964035705.1 Porites rus
CGGAAACTTCCAGGGTGGTAAGAGTTATATTCAGGATCTAAGAAACCCTAAGTTTCAAAATTATTACTGAGTATCATAACCGTTTTTTTCTCCTCTAGATTCCTGCTCCCTGACCCAGACTCAAGACCAGCCTTGGTGGCGCGTGGACCTGGGATATAGCACGGCGATAAGAGAGCTCTATATCGCTGGCCCTCCAAATGGCACCGAATTAAAAGAATTTGAGATCAGGATTGGTGAAAGTTTAGAAGAAAACGGAAATAAAAATGCAAAATGTGGAGAAAAGCATAGCGTAAGGCCTGGTGAGATTAAAACCATCAGCTGTAATTTGACTGGACAGTACATTAACATCCGGGTGCCTGAGAGTGGAAAGGCTTTGTCTCTTTGCGAGGTGGTACCTTACGGGATGGGTAAGTGATATATCAAACACTAGACACAGTGTTTCACCCCTTTTCAAACACTGAAAACAGAGTTAAAAATAAGACGCACATAGGAGTAATTTTGACGAACTTCTATGATTGTTTTGAAGCACTAGATCTCTTGTTTGATATGACTTTTAAATCAATGTGATTTTCAAAGAGACATTGAGGATGGAAAAAAAAAGCGTTTTTCATCAGATATCCCGCAAGTAATGGCGTTGTTTTCCTATTGGTTTTGTTTTATGAACTTCAACTCGAACTTGGATTCCAATTTGAATATTCAAACTCAAAATCAAATTTAATCTGTGCTGGAAGTGTGGAACCTTAATTCAAACTCAAGTTCAAACTCGAAATCTAATGGTATACTCACTCAAAGTCGATCTCGATTGCGAATTGCAACCGTCGAAGTCAATGTAAACAAAATGTCATGAGTCATCTTGAACTCAAAGTGAAACTCAAAATCAGTTAAGGTCGTTTTGTCTTGTGAACCTTATCGGCTGGATTTTTCTTTAATAATGGATTTCCTCAAATGAAAAGAAAAATGTGTGCTGATAGTAAAAGTAAATATTTTTTGTAGATCCAAAGATGGTTAACTTCAATCCTTACATAGTTCTGCAATACGTAAACTATGTTCGAGCTCAAAAGTATATGCAACAGCTTCGACTGCAGCAAGAAAAATTAAGAAACGCAACCTTAGAGGCCCAGAAAAAAGGTCAACAAGTCTTACAGCAAGGACAACAAGTAAGCTTTAAGTCCCTTTAGTTGGGTTTTGTGATTAGCTTCATCTAACCGAATTAATTGACCATCAATTGTCTGAAGGCAGGGTTGAAAAATGTAGCCATAGTTTGTAAACATTACCTGGGAAAGATTGGAAAAACAGCATTGTGAATTCCACGATTCTACAGCATTACCAGCTCGACTAACTCAGTAAAGGCTTATTAGATCAGATTATATCTCTGCATGTACGTTTACTGGTTTAAGTAAAGTAGTCATTTCATAAATAGGTTGAGCATGATCGTCCGGGTGAACGTAGTGCTTAATAGGACTGTTGTTTGCAGTAACTGACGTTTGATAACCTATGCGGTAGTAATCTGTAGGGTCAAAGTGAGTATCACGTCAGTTGATGTTATTAAGCTTTATTAAACTCTGTTTATTGACCTGATTGATCAATAATGTCGCGATGTTATTTGTTGTCGGTCACTTAAGCCTTGATGTTATCGGCTATGAAGACTCTAAATAAATGTGATTGATGCCGGCGTTCTGATACGACGTTTGCCACAGTTTAACGGTCGTATATTTTTAGTCAAATTCATTCTATCATTGTCAGTTTTGTCTTGAGTCCGTCAATAAGTTCTTTTCGGTTTAAGGCGATTGGTGGAGCTCAACAACAGGGACAGCAGTTGGCTGGTCAGGGTCAAGCTGCCATTGGTGGAGCACAGCAACAGGGCCAGAAACTACTTGGGCAGGGCCAAGCCGCCCTTGGCGGATTTCAGAGTAAGTCATTAAGTACCACAGTCATTACATAGTTGAATTCTGCTCTGACGACGATATAGTAACTAACTGAAAAAATGACTTATAAAACCCACCCACGCAACTGAACATCATCAACAACAAGCAACATCAAGGAAACAAGTTAACAAAATCTCATATTTTGTTTGAAAAGTAAAGAATGGCCTGACAAAAATTATATTGCTTTAGGTTACCTTATGTTTTGCCCACATTTTGCTGAACAGAGAACCGCTCGGATAAATTATTATTTTTTGCTATGCTTTTCCCTTTTAAGAAAGAATGAAACCTTTCGATACTATTTTTAATGAATGGAAATGTAGATCATGTGTGTTAAACTTCATCTGAAATAGAAAGTCCTTAGTGGAAGTCTCTTGTTGTAGATCAAGGCCAGCAAGTCTGGGGACAAGCGCAAGGGGCACTGGGTAATGTCCAAGGTCAAGGTCAGCAGGCCTTTAACCAATTACAAAGTCAAGGTGCAGGCATGGCAAACCAGTTTCAAAACCAGTTTAACCAGTTCCAGAATCAGGGTGCGGGAATGTTGAACCAGTATCAGAATCAAATGAACCAATTGCAAGGTCAAGGTATGGGTATGGTAAACCAGTTCCAAGGGCAGTTTCAAAACCAGTTTAATCAGTTACAAGATCAAGGTCTTGGCATGGTAAACCAGCACCAAGGACAACTACAAAACCAGCTCAACCAGCTTCAAGGGCAGGGTATGGGAATGGTAAACCAGTATCAGAACCAACTACAAAACCAGTTTAACCAGCTACAAGGCCAAGGGGCAGGAATGCTTGGCCAAGCACAGAACCAAATGAACCAGTTTCAAGGTCAGGGTATGGCATTGGCCAACCAGCTTCAAGGGCAAGGACAGCAACTGGCCAATCAGTTACAGGGACAGGGAATGGGATTGGCCAATCAAATTCAAGGTCAAGGCATGGGTGCTGTTAACCAGTTACAAGGGCAAGGTGACTAAAAATGCTAACATCAAAAGTGAGATAGTGTAAAATCCTGCACGTTTATGTTTACTATTGTTTTCGGCTTGCTTACGGGCCAGGGGATTAGGGACCAAAGTTTGTCGGGCAGAACGAGTGGGAATAGCCTCCTTAGCTTAGCAGGCGCTTGAAAGTTATGAAAAAGGAAAGAAAGGGGTGCGCGAGGGAGACGCGTCACATTAGTTTGCAGAAGCGCCTGCTAAGCAGGCTGGAGTAGGAATATAGCCGGATTATAGACCCCGTTCATTTTTTACTTACCTCGTGTTCGAACCAAACGTTTTTAAAAACGTACTTTTAACAATGGATGCCTGTTTAACTTTAATTGAATTATTATTAGCACTCTTTTTAACTTTTTGATAACTGATCAGTGTAAACCTCAGCTTGCACGTTTGCCTTAATTGATCAACAAACCGTATGCTAGTCAGGTGTTGTCTAGTCATTACCGATTGTTTTGGTTCACCAAAGATATCTTGGTCCTTTACGCTAGCATGACATTAAAATTTCATTCCAGGTATGAATGCATTTAACCAGCTCCAGGGACAAGGGCTGGGAGTGGCAAAAGACTTAACAAAAACTAAAGATGGTCTGACTGAAAAGGTAAAAACAGCATAGCTCATCATGATACACAAGTTAATAAGCCTACTCAAAATTTCTTACGAAATTTTATAAACCCAGGGGGTTAAACGGGGTTTATAACTTGAATTTTATAGCAGGGATCTTTTGTGAACCGACGAACCGTTGGCCTTATTAGAGCCTCATTTTGACCAGCAGGTCAGCTGGGGGAATAATTGCTCTTCCTCTTTCTTCCAAAAGTGAGAAATACTACACTTGACGAAGCTTGACGACTTTTACATTGGTATAATTATGATTATTGCAAAGGCCGTATAATTTAAATGAGATTAACTCTCACGTCTGATAGAATTTTTTTGTTTCTCTCCACAGGCTAAAGACTTTTACAAAAAGGTAGGTTTGAGTTTTTGATTAACATTGAGAATTTATTCTAAAAAAGTATTTGTGATGTGTTAAATCAACTTTCTTATACGATATATTTCTCATTTTGACACAACTGTTTCTACAATTAATCTATAGTTAAAGCCCTGGGTTACGAAGGCGGAGGACTTTTACAATGACAAAATCAAGGGACATTATTTTGACATGGCAAAAGGTAAGTACTTTAAGAATTTCAAAGCATTGTACACAATGATTGAGTCAGCATGTCCTAAAAGCAATGACAAACGGAAACAACTATTTAGTTTTATCAGACCTCCGACTAATCCTTACTTGCAAGGTGAAATGCTTAATGATTATACAACTATAAAAGTTCACTGTTAATAGAGAAAGTCGTTACGTCACGTTGCCACGGTAGCGAAATTTCTGGATGAAAACAAACTAAAAAAGTCACTTCAAAAGTAAATTCGCACTGTTTCAAACTTCATCAGTCTTATTCAGTTTCATTTAATTTGTTAAATGTTGGCAAAATTCTCTGGGGCTGAATCCGAAAGGACCGTATCTGAGTTTAGAAAAACAAAAAGAAAATTTTTGTGCTGTGTTCACCAGGGAGCGGGTGAGTGAAATTAGGAAGTTCCATGTCGCAGTCGTGCAACGACGGCTAAGAAATGTACAAAAAAAGCGTGATGGACTTAGGACGGGATTCTGATGCTGAAATATTTTGCACCAAGCACTTTTCACGCTAACTGTAAACCATTGTATGCAACTCCCGGTTTTGAATTCTTGCCGTGCTTTTGCACAAATACGTCTCAGTTCTTTCACACTTTTTTTAAACACAGAGTGGTTTGATCGTGGCAAAGAATATGGTTTGAAAGCTTTGAAAGTCTTTGAAGAAGCCGTCTTGTCTGAGTTTAAAGGACTGATCGGTGATGTTGGAGGAGAACTTTCGTCAATTACAAAATACGATACGGCCGATGTTAAAGGCTTGTTGGTTAATGTGGATAAAGAGAAAATTAAAAAGCTTGTGGAGAGAGTCAGACCCCTTATTCCGGAATATTATGACAAAGCGAAGAGTATGGCTACAGATATTTTTGAACAGGGAAAAGAAGAGTTCGATAAAATCAGAGAGCAAGTCGAACAGGAGGTAGGATAAATTTTAAAATTATTTTACTGTTAGTAGGAGCGCAAAAAGTCCGTCGAATCACTGATAATACATTTTCGGTAGCGATTACATTGTACTGCTCTTCACTATGTACGAAACTTTATGTTGTTAGCTTGGCTTACAATCCAGCCAAATTCCCCAAAAAGCCGTCCAAGACAACATTTTTTGGAAAAAAAATCCGGAGATAGCTGAGGGGATTAAAACACTAGGTTGAGAGGTTTGATATAATTTTTGTTTTACTTTTTTAGTCATTTCGGAGTAGAATGCATAACTTATTTCCCTTCCCCTTAAGATCTAAGAAGGACATTCAACTTTAAGCATTTTGGGGTTTTTAATACTGCATACTATAAAACAGATTTTTCAGAGAGAGAGCTGGCTGTGCAATGTATTATAAATAGTATAAACATATTTGTAATAGTTTTATAATTTGAAAAGTCTAATTTAAAAAAAAAAATGCTAACAAAGCCCGTGGCTACGTAAGGGAAGTTCGTATGGATGTGCCGCCGAGGTTTTCAGCCGTTTCTTTCGTTACCCTGTTTGAGACAAACGATATTTTTTCATGAGCCAGATTCGTTTCGTTTTGCAAAAACTGACACCACATGTAGACCAGCTGTGCACAGCCAAGGTGTAAACCCTGTTCAAGGGCTCTGGTATAGAAAGACACCCTGTTTAAGACTCGAAACCGGAAAAAAACCGTTCTCTGTTCAGTGGCACATACCTATTTAGGCGAAATTAGGGAGCGTCTCCCGGGAAACAAAGATACCATTATTTGATAATAACTGTCTGATCGCTTTGAGTGCGCTCTGTTTATAGGTTGGTAACGCCCAGAAAATGGGCGAGGGCCTATCACAAGAGGCTATGGGGTTAGGAGGCGAACTTCAACAGCAAGGCATGAGCGCAGTTGGACAAGCGCAGCAAGCAGGAATGGGTGCACTAGAAAATGCCAGGCAAACAGGGCAAGGACTTGTCCAACAAGGGCAACAGAGTTTCAGTGAGTAACGATTAATTGTGCAGTTTCGTAAGATCGCCGCCCCTGTGCTTTAAAGACATACCCATCGCCGTCTTCAGACCTTTCACCCTCCAAATTTCCAAAGCATAACCCGGGAACGATGTTAACACGCACTACGTGCATTTATATGGGTCAGCTGAAGTTATAAAGGTCCGATTTATAGTACAAAGGTTCCATCAAACACTTGACTGACGATTAAGGTGTCAAAATTCGGAAAATCTAGCACATGCTTTGTTCATTAAAGCAAAGTGAATTCTTTTTCGTGCGATCGTCCGAATAGCAAACAAAGCACGGAACGGAAGTACAACCATGAAATACATGTTAAGTACGTTTTTACAAAAGATTTACAATGTTCATCATCATTCGCCGCTTCCGGTCGGTTATGTCTTACATTAAGGCATAACCCTAAGCCTTGTGAAACTTTGCAGTTAACTTTTGCAGTAGTCGTCGTCCTAAATCATATCAATTACCTCTTTCTGTACTTAGGATAAACTTTTACTTCAAACAAACTCCAACTGTAACACGGCACTTCTGTGCATCATAACGTTTTATTGAAAATTCTCTTACTTATCAAGTTTTACTTGTTCTTTGTTAAATTAACGTTTCCCTAATCGATAGATCAATTACAGCAACAAGGAATGGGAATATACGGTCAAGTTCGTCAAACAGGTATGGGCGCTTTTAACCAGATGAGGCAGCAAGGAATGGGAGCCTTGGGACAAGTGCAGAGTATGGGCCAGCAAGGATTACAGCAGGTACGTTTGCAAATGTGGCAGTCAGTTTAACGTAGGTAAAAGGTTAAGGGGTACATGAGCCAAAGGCCCAAACGGCCATAGGTTATCCCGGTTTCCTTAACATGAAGCATGCCTAGGAGTATTCCTACTCTCCCTGGACGGGATGCTAGTCCATCGCAGGGTTACCCCCAGCCGTATGTCGCCGGGGTGAAGGGAGACAAAGTGGAATAAGGTTCCTTGTCTAAGGAAACAACGCGACTGGCGAAAACTTGAACTCTGGACCTCCAGATCTGCAGTTTGAAGTGCTCGAGTTCGGCCACACACGCCTTTTTCGATCTGCATATGTATGGAAAACCGATAAACGCCTTCTTAAAAAAAGGAAGCGAGAGCAGGGTACCATTTTAACTGCTTCATTCTGTTAGCTTCTGTTGCTGCCGTTTAACGTTATGAAAAACCGTTTTAATGTTATGACACGCTGGTCTGTTGTGCAAAAATAGCTAAAAAATTCCTCTCCCTTTAATTCCTCTATTTCACTATAGTGGACTTGGGGAACTGTATACCGAACTTTTACCATTTCATAATGTTCACTCCTATTAATAGTTGTTTCTTGAAAGGGAACTCCGCTTTGTGCAGTAGATAAAATATCTTCAATCTTCCAATTTTATAGGCTCAAAATCTTCAAGGCCAACTAATGCAAACAGGACAGGGTTTGTATGGTCAAGCACAGAACATGGGACAGGGGCTTCAAGGGCAACTCATGCAGACAGGGCAAGGTTTATACGGGCAGGCCCAGAGCATGGGATCTGGTCTACAAAACCAACTACTGCAGACTGGGCAGGGGCTGTATGGTCAGGCACGGAGCATGGGTCAGAGTGCCTTCCAACAAGGAAGGTCGCTCGGGAGTCAGCTGCAGCAACAGGGGCAAAACGCTTTCCAGCAAGGAGCAGGAATGGCTCAAGGTTTTCAAGGTCAGAGTTGAATATAAAACACCATAATCCGCAATATTCTTTCTGCATCGCATGTCACTTAAATTAAAACAAGCTGTATAGATGACTGGTATCAAGCCCTTTGTCAAGTTTTAAAGCAACATGTACGAATAGTTTTAATACTGAGGTGATTTGAGACGAGCTATGAGAAGAATGCGACAAAGATCGACATTGCAAAACTATGTATGGTGGATAGTGGTCAGTTCACAGTTGTTTTTACTGAACTTTTTAGCGCAGACGAGCAGGGAGGTCTTCACTGTAATATCGAGTGATCGCTTTTCTAAGAATTTAATCAGATTTATGATTTATATCTCAGGCTACCTTTCTGCAATGTCGCATACACTTTTAAGCCTTCATAATCTTTTCCTTTTATGAAGGGTTTTGTACGAGGACAAAAAGTTGAGGCAGTCAAAGTCAATGAAGGCTCTAATGTAAATTTCCAACTTTTTGCAGGGATGGGTCAAAACTATCTTGGGCAAGCAATAAATATGGGTAACGCCTATCAGCAGCAAGGTATGAATCTAATGAATCAAGGGAGACAAATGTCGCAGGAAATGGCTGGCCAGGTACCAAGCCCCCAGCAACAATGGCAGCAGCTCTTAAGCATGGGACAGAATCTTCAGCAGCAAGGCGCACAGCTGCGGAGTCAGGGGGAGGCAATCAAGAAACAAGGAGAGGAGGCAGCTGGTGGTGGAGCTGTCTAGAAGGAGCGGAAGGGGAAAATATGAACATTTCTTCCTCCCCCGGGGATATACCAACCAATTTAGGATAGGGGTGTGCCCCGCTGATGTTTAAAATATTTTCCTCTTCAGCCAAAGAGCACGAAAGGATCTTTCACGTGCGTACCCTCGGGATATTTCTCCGGCTTTTGCTTTTGTTTCGAGGTGTTTTGATAAAAATGTTTTGTTGTCGTTGCTGTATTTTATTTTTTGCCTGCTGACAAAGTGAAAAGTTGTTATCGCATTATAACGGAAGAGCCAATGAGCACTGGAAAGAAGAGCAAACAAGGAATGAAAACATAATTTTGTATAGTATAGTTCTTGTTATTGCTAAGTAATTGATACCTTAAAGTTACTTTTGCTTGTTTTGTACCTCTTTTTATCAGCATTTTTCCTTATAAGAAAACCAAACGATAACATTTGGTCTAGCTTACAATGGTTTGTAGAAATATCAATGTCGCTTTTAATTTGATTTCAAACATTTTCCTTCCAGCTACCGTAAAGATGTGCTCAATGTCAGTTACCTGAAAATTTTTGTACTTTGTTGGAGTGACTCGTCAACACGTACGATCGCTTTCTAGAAACCCTAAAATTGAACAATTCAAGAATTCATCTCCCTGCACCCTCTTGTTAGATCTTTGCAAAATAAAACATGGCATAGGGACATTAAGATTGGCATCTTGCATGCAAGTTCACTCTGGTCCCTGTAAATTTAGTTGGGAATAAAATAAAACAGTAAGTCGAATAACCAACTTAACTCTAATAACAGACTCACTCGTAAGCGGAAAGCTAACGGTGGCTTTTACTTCAAAACTACTTTTCATTTCTTAAATAAAGTCTTTATATCCAAATTCCCGTGAGCAGCCGAAGCCGACACCTTTGAGAGATACGATTCAAGCCTTCTGTTTCTAAGTTCCCTTAACTGAAAAGTCACAACAAATAAAAAATCCTAATGTTTTTTTGCTGTATCAGTCACTTATTATACAGTAAGGGTTTTTTTGGTTTGATCGGTCTCGAAATAACGAGGAAAGAACACCGTGATTAGTGTGAGTGAAGCCAGCCCCCACGGAATGTTTCGCCTTATCCCCTGAGTACGTACAACTCAGAAAGCCCTCTGTTGCATCTTTAATAGACAGTCATGTAAAATGTGGTTATTATGGCTTCACCACTATTCTTTATTTCGATATTACATCATGTCTATTTTTATACACACGTACTGCCTTAGTTTTATGACTATATGGCTGTCAACATTTTTTTTTTCAACTATACAGTGAAAAAGACGTTACATTTCCCTAACTCTTACGGAGTCTTAGCTATGTAAAAAGACAAGGTGTAAAATTTCACCTGCTTCCTCCAAACACTACGTAGAGTGGAGTTAATTTGATTCAGTCTCGATCGCTGTTTTATCTTGTCCTTCTTCCGACGGCCGCCTCGTCAGTACCTGAATTTAAGATGGTTTTCCGTTATAGTAAACACAGGTCGTTACGATCTTACGAAAATAAGGAGACTCTTAAGATTCAACTTA
>OZ037994.1:7932927-8152927 GCA_964035705.1 Porites rus
CCAAGTTGGCCTACAATTGCTGGTCATTGATTGGAGCTACTGTGGTGAAATATACTTGAAGAGTCAAATTCCACCTTCATTGCCTTAAACACGGTTTCCCGTGTTATGTGTCAAGTCTCTAGGTTTGTCTTTTATCTCTTTTGTCGTTTTCTCTGAGTCAGTGATCAGATCATTTGGATGCAGGGTCTTCTTTTCCATCACCGCATAACCTGGCGCAATACCTTCCTCATCGTCGCCTTTTTCTAACAAAAAAGCACCTTCATTATCATCTTCGCTTACCGACCTATCAGCACTGTCTCTTCCGAGCAATGAATTTTGTAACCCTTGATCATTTAGGTCACTGCGATCAATTTCCACGGGGATATCAGCGTCTTTTGCATAAACCGAATTTTCATTTCTCCGATTTGACTGGCCCTCCTGAGAGTTTTGGAAAAACACGTATTGTTCATCATCATTGGCATTGCCTTCCTGGGAATTTTCATCGTTTTTGAACATGACCTTCGAGAGCAGCCGTTGTAACTGGCCTAAATAAGTCAAGGGCGGAACTGATTCCTCGTTCGATGCTTTCGGTGCCTCTGGGGTTAATTCGTTCTCATAATCCTGTGTTTCAGGGACTTTCATAGCAGCATTAGCTGTAGCAGCGGTGGAAGCAGCACCTAGGGTTTGTTGTAGAACAAGCTGAATAATTGCTTTAGCTTGCTCGTAAATAGCCTGTTCCTCCTTTAACTGGTCAGCCAGCTGAACTTGCTGTTGGGAGAGGGTGACTTGTTGTTGTCGAATCTCTTCTATCTGCTTTTTGATGTTTTCAATTTCACTTAGCGTTTGCTGGTTGATAGCCACATTTGCCGGAGCCGTTGTTGTGGGAGGAGCTTGGGTTGCGTTAGAAGTGGTTATCGAAATATTGACATCATCTTTGTGCAGATGGTGCTGCTCAGTTTTTGCTAAGCCGGGAGTGGCAGCCTTTTCATGAATATTGCCTTTCGTTGTTAGCACATCTTCTTGTTTGGTCAGTAAATCTTCTAAGTGTTGCTGCTGATTAGATAGGTCCTCTTGCTCCTGCTCTATTAGACGCAAAGTTTTCTCTTTTTGACGAAAATACTGGTAGTTTTTCAGCATTTTGCTGATAAAACTAACGCGTTGATCTCTTAATGGTTTATTTTTGCTAGTGTGTTCCTCATTTTTCTCTCCTCTCTGGACACCGGCATTATATTCCCTTATCCATTTTGTAAACAAATGCTTTATTTTCTCCATTTCTTTTGAACCAATGTGAGGACGAGAAAAAGCTTTTCTTTTTTTTTTGGAATCTACATGATCGGAGATTTTGTCTTGTTCTAAAGTTGTGGAGTTCTCATCGGGATGACACGTACATTTTTCGTGGCATTTTTGGTTGTCTTCGTCCAATACGGCTCCATCACAATCCATGAGGCAACTGCAGCTCTGCCGAATGACCTTTGATCTGTCCTCGACCGGTGTTACCTCTATGTTCGAACGCTTTGCAGACTCAGTGGAGAGCACCTGTCTGTTTGGAACTTTCACAGACTCAGTGAAAGACGTCAGTGTTGTTTTTATTTTTGAACGCTTTTCTGTCTTAGTGGAGGATACTGGCTTTGTCTCAATGTGTGAACGCTTCACAGAGTCAATGGAAGGTACGGGTATTGCCTTTCGGTGCTTTTGAGACTTAGTGAAAGGTATCGACGCTGCCTTTGTGAGTTTTTTGTTTGAACGCTTTTGAGACTTAGTGGGTGGTGCCAATGCTGACTTTGTGTTTGAACGCTTCACAGACTCGATGGAAGTTGTCTCGAATATTTTATTGCAGCATGCAATAGGGCAAGGTGGAAGACATGGTGACTGAATTTTGTTACACACGAGTGGACAGATGCTACCGATATGGCCTGCAAAAAAATTAAATAGAATCAGAGATTGCAGAACTTCTTTAAAGCTATAAATCGAAGCAAAATAAATTGAATTAAGGTTTGCAATACAGTTAACGAACATCTTACCTTGCATTCTTTGCCTCCAAAACCATTCTGTGGAAACTGCTCGATGCAACCGCGAAATCCAGCTCTACTAATCAAGTTTCTTCATTTGTGAAAATATTTCGTTGTATAAAACAACTCAGTTTTTTTGGATTATCACCATTAATTTTAAGCCTCATAGAGTCTCGTGCTGTTCGGATTCGCGACATTGTATAGGCATTGATCAAAATATCCCAGAAGAGCTATTTCGCAGCTGAGCCGGCCAGTTTCCAACAAATCTTATATTGATTAATTTTTTGCTTCCCACGCGGTTTTTAGATGCATAGCACCACAGTAGGTGACGCAAGCCCCTCACAAAGTCACGTGCCTACAACACGAGATTCCACTTAGTCATACTAAAAATTGTATATTAGGCCTCACTTAATTTCTTCCGCAATATAAAAAGTGTATCTTCGGTAAGTTATATCAATGTTTGATTCTTTTATCCTCTAATTATAGGTTGTTTTTTGTAACCGCTTGCTTTTGTTTTGATAAATAGCCCATTTTACAGTTACAGATAGAAACGAGACTGGAGTTGACCTTGTTTTGATAACTGGAGTTGACCTTGTTTTCTCTCTTTGTTATGTAAATCACAATGTTTTTCTTTACAGCAAACTTGTATTTTTTAGGCATAGGGCGCTTTCCATTCAACCAAAACGTCCGCTTTGGATTTTCAACAACTTCCAATAGCGAATAGAATAACATTTTCCAAAATTTCCAAAAAGAGGACAACCTCGCGAGGTATACCCCAATTTTTGAAACAATTTTCCCGGAAGTTTTCCTTCCATTCCACTTTGCTCCTGGAATTTCTCGAATTTTTGGTTAAATGCTTCGCGTTTCGGAAATTCAACAGTTCTCGGAATTTCTTGAACCTTTTCCGGAAATTTCTGTACCATTTGCCGCTGTTTCCATATTTTTCGAAAGTTTTGGTTGAATGGAAAGCGTACATAATTTCCATAAGAATAGGAAGGAGGTTTGTACCAAAAGAAGGGCTATCCCATTTACATGGGCATACCGGTTGGTTCACGGTTTGGGTAAATGGTAAGCAAAATCCAGGACTGGTGAATTTCGTCCCGGAATGGCGTTTACCATTTGTACCAATCATTTCCTTTCTCAAAAAACGGCAGCGCAAACCCCGAAAATGGTATCAAAGGTGGCCTTGAAGAAATGAAACACGAAATCCATTGAAACATTCCGTCCAGAAAAAGAGGACTACCTTTTCAGATATTCCGTTGCTCCTGGAAATTTTCCGCTCGAACGACCCAAAAGGTTATGTTCCATTTACTCTTCAACCCATTTACGGGAAATAATTGTAAATGGTAAACGACCAGGGTCAACCTCAGCCTCCGTTCCCTCAAAGGCTAGGATACTAAGCCCGAAATTGTAAAATAACCGATTTGTTTCTAGATGCTGCGCATGTGAGTATAAAGGCTCCATTCAATAGTAAATATTAGTCTTACCGTCAGGATGGTAGTGAATATGATAGTGTATTTCTTTTCCACCTAGAGAACGATAAAAAATACATTAGTATAGTTTGACTGTCCAAATAGAAAATAGCGACCCTCAGAGACGCGTCCATGACGTGATAAATATGACTTCTTTCTGTTTGTTATGATTCAGGTCGATTTAAAGCGACGGTACGTAAACAGGCAACAAAAAATTGCAACTTGTTTGGCAAAATTGCTGCAAAACGTGTTGAACAGCGATGTTGCACGTTTTAGTACTCACGAATCAAACCTGTCTTGCAGCAAATCAGCTTATCATCAGGTTGCACTTTACGAAAAAGTGTTGCAGAAAGTAGAGAGTAGTTTTTTTTACATCAAAATCTGTACATATCGTGCGTTTACCGGCCCAGGACGGACGTTTTCTATAACAAGTGACGTACCTTCTGTGCACAGCGTGATTCCCGCGTAATTTTGTCCAATCAGATGCCAGCATTCAAGCAGCTTTCCGAAAAAATTGATTTGTTGCGAGAGGTTTGAATCGAAGATGTTGTAAAACGAGCAACTCTGCGTTTTAACTCGTTTTGCAGCAATGTTGCAAAACAAGCTGAACGTTTTTGTTGCCCGTATTGACCACTCCAGAAAATACCATAACATACCACAATGCTCTTGGTTTGTCAACCCAAATTTTGCATAAGCATTGTTTTCAGTTTCTCTTGGCGCCATTTTAGCTCCCAAGAGAAAGTGAAGACAATGCTTATGCAAAATTTTGGAGTGAAAAACAAAGATCATTATGGTATGTTATGGTATTTCTGGGGTGGTCAATTACCGTAGCTTAAGACGCTATGGTATTAGTCATTTTGAGGTTGTATGTACGACCGGGGGGTACTGCCAAATATGGGCTATATAGGTATGTGCCGCTGTGAAGGGTATGGTTTTCAAGCAGTGTACTCTGGGATAGAGTATATAAATCAGAGAGTTTGGGTTTAGAATAGGGTATCATTTTCCAGGAAACTGATCAATTGGTTGAAGATTTTAGTCTAGACTGGGGAAACCGGGAATTGGCCCTCCAAAATATAAAGAAAAGTTAAATTGGAAAGTTTAAATTTACGCAACTCAGCCTAAAAGCTACTCTAGGATAGAGGGATTTGGGGAATTTAGTGTAGTATAGGGCAACAACATTCAGCTGAACTTGCTCTGGTATAGGCTAAGGGTTCCAGGGTTTCCAGCGGCACATCCCCACCCAAAAATTCCTAAAGTATTCCCCTCCCGGGCAAGTAAGACCGGAAAGGCGTTGCACAATGAGACTGTTTTGGGGACGCTATCGCTTCATCAACCAAAACACTCCATTATCCATTATGCAATGAGACACAACACCGACTTTGTTTCATACTCGTCGTCAAACCCTTACTCTTAAATGAAAGGCAGAATCACGCAGTGCCATAACTGATATTAGTTAATCTGTTAGTCTTTAGCCAATCTGTAATGCGTCATGAGGTGAATGGAGTTCACCAAATCAATCCCAATCTTACCACAATACAGCTAGCGCAATTCTCAGTTAAATATTAATCGTAAAACTATTTCTTACCCTGTGATGTCGTGCCTCCAGGTGGAGGGGGTGCTGTAAGAAATAATATATGACTTAGCCAATTTAACCCTGACACTAGCGAGAATTATATTATCCATCCAGTTTCCCTTACCGTGGTGAAGAGAATTCTTGAGGCAATTGCTCGATCATTTTCTTTATCCCGTTATTGCCTTTATAAGCTTATTTAATAACTTAGTGTTGATTAACGCGAACTTAGATGTTGATCACTCTCTGATTTCTGGTGGTATAGTTTCAGGCTTGTATGCATTTAACGAAACAAAAAAATTAAACTTTATGAAAGACTTAAGGACACTTACGGAGGATTGTTAGGATTCGCACCTGAGAAAACGGTACAACAACCTTTGCTCATTTTTATTTACTGCCACACTAGCCATCACAGAAAAACTATTACTTATTTCTAGTGTATTCCTTTTGTTATAGATTTTCAGTCTCGTAAGGAATTAGAATGAGATTTGCTTACGTGTTACTGGAGGTAACGTCTGTGGTGGTGGGACACCAGGTGCTGGTGGGGCAGCGGCGGGAGGCTTAGTAGGAACCGGCGGCGGTGCTTGAGGCTGTGGTACGGGAGGTGGTGGTGCTGGTACTGGTGGGGCTAGGCCTGGTGGCAGTGGTGGGGGTGGAGATGGTGGAGGAGGAGGTGGAGGAGGAGGCGGAGGAGGCGGAGGAGGTGGAGGAGGTGGAGGAGGTGTAGGAGGTGGAGGAGGGGGAGGAGGAGCCGGGGGAGGTGGAGGCGGTGGTGGTGGAGGAGGAGGAGGTGGTGCCGCCGGTGCCGGTGTGGCCGGTGGTACAGGTGGAACCCCTGCTGGTGCTGTCGTGGTCTGGGCAACTGGAGGTTGCACTGTAGGAGGAGGAGGAGGCTCTAAAAAATAATGAAAAGAAAAATGGGGAGAAAATTGATGGATTTTTATAGTTATAAAGCAGTACAGAGCTGCCAAGTTAGATGATACTGATTATTGTTCTTTTATTACAGTATCTGTAGAGAAAGTGAAATTTTTGAAGAAACAATAAAAACTTCAAGTCATACTTAACAAATATCCAATGAGGCTGAGTATCATCTGAAAAATTATATGAGGTCGATGAGGGGAGGCCTCGGCGGATAACATCCTCGATCTCCATAATTTTTCAGATGATACGAAAGCAGAATTCAATAACTGTGCATGTTTTATTATTCATTCAAAATAATTCCCAGTTTGAATACAAGCTAAAACATACTTACCCACATCGATGTTAAGTTTATGTTCGATAATGCATGTTTATCGGCAAGTTTAGGAGATAGAGGGTTGTTTAGTTCTGTATATGTTCTCCAATTAGTAGATGTCCGTAAAGTTGTCTTCTTACTGTTCTTGCTATGGTTTTAGCCAACAGTTCGCATATTTCTCCTCGTGAAACGAGTGAAATGTTCCTCCATTTTGTACTCAATACCAAAACAAGTCAACCTCACCCCAGGTCTTCTCGGTTAACTGTTCAATAAACTGGCAATTGTGCTGCACGATTGACGTCATTTTTCTCATATCACATAATTCGTTCAAATTTAGTCGATAATAGCCGGTTATGATGAATTATGCGTGGAATTTTAGCCAGAAAAGGAGAAATATTTAGAATGAATAATAATTATAATTACATACATTACGCACACAGCAACAAGTTACAGAGCGGCCTTTAGAAGCCCCGCATGCTGCAAGTGGCTTAGACTGATGTGAATTAGATAAGTAACTAATAAGATAATTAATAAATTAATCATTAATCATAATCACTACCTACATATAGAAAAAAACACATATTAAGTTAAAGTACACTCTGAAATTAAACTAAAATAAAAAGAAATAATAATTTTCATCATACAATAACTTAAAGAGGAGAAGGGCCATTTGACCATTTTTATAAAAGTTTCTGCTTTATTATACGTGAGGAAAATCCATCAGTTACTGGTTATTAATTGCTGTAAATGTTTGATGCAAGAAGCATTACATCACTTCCGTACTGCAATGTCTGTATTTTGTGCCTTCAAGCAGTTTAAAATGAATACAGTGTTAATAGGGCAAGAGCTGTTCAGCCGTCCGACGAATTCATGACCAGTTTGCGAGCGAACAAGCAGATGTTATGTAACGCCGAGTATTAATTTTATGTTCGACTTTATGATGATCAATTGTGCAAAATTACAGTCAGGTGATACAGTCGTCTCACTCTTAACGGAAACCTCTATAAGACGGACACCTCTGTAAAACGGACACTTAGAGTTGGTCCCTGCCTTTCTTTAATCCTTTTATTTGACTCTCTATAAGACGGACACCTCTATATTACAGTCAGGTGATACAGTCGTCTCACTCTTAACGGAAACCTCTATAAGACGGACACCTCTGTAAAACGGACACTTAGAGTTGGTCCCTGCCTTTCTTTAATCCTTTTATTTGACTCTCTATAAGACGGACACCTCTATAAGACGGACACTTAGTGCGGGTCCCAAAGGTGTCCGTCTTAGAGAGAGTTGACTGTATAGAGCTCCCGGCTCTCCGACTTGCCTTTAGCTCCGTTTGTATGGGGAAAACCTGAGACGTTTCTGGGAAACTGCCCACCTACCCCTCCCCTGAGCCGACATTAACATTTACTTCGCACTTAAGGCAAAATGTTGGCTAGGAGAGGGGTAGGTGGGCAGACTCCCAGAAACGTATACAGTCAACTCTCTCTAAGACGGACACCTTTGGGACCGGCACTAAGTGTCCGTCTTATAGAGAGTCAAATAAAAGGAGTAAAGAAAGGCAGAGACCAACTCTAAGTGTCCGTTTTACAGAGGTGTCCGTTTTATAGTGGTCTTCGTTAAGAGAGAGTCGACTGTAATGATCCACCCGCCCTGGGTAGAAGGGTCACCCCTGCAGCCGAGTCAACTTTAGCGAGCTTTTATATGAGAAAAAAAATTACACCTTTGCCCGAGCCAACATGATGCTCTGATTTTCTCGCTTTGACCGAGTTGACCTGGCTGGGCGGGCCAAACTTGTCCAAAGTGTTTATTTGGAAAAAAAAGTTAGCCCGGCTAGGAGAGTGACTCTACCATCCCAGCTAGGCGGGTTGCCCTTTTAGCCTTTTTAACTTTTTGTTTCTTATGTAAGCACTTATCCACGCTTTGTAAGGAAATGCCAACCTCGTCCCCAGGGCTTTTCCCTTTAAAAATGGGTGGTGCGTGCATGAAAAGTTGGCTCACCCGTAGCAGTTCTGGTGGGTGGGTGACTAGTCTACCCATAACAGCCCGGTTTTTCCATGTAAGTGGGACTCCAGATTTAATTACTATATAACCTTGCACAAGTGTAGACACTAATTTTTGGTCGAAATTCAAAACGGCTGCGCCACTTGCAAACTGCAATAGTTTTGACTGGCACAAAAACTTGATCCTTACCTGCAGTTACTATGACTTCTATGTAGTGATCACAGTTATTTCTGGGCATAACAGAGATTGTTTTGTCACCATCGAGGTGAATAAGGTATCCGTAGGGATCCTCCCCACTGAAAGTGATAAAACTGTGAAACTGCGGGTCTTTGAAAGTTAATCGTATTCTCAGCTCATTTCCCGAGACATCCCAGCCCTCAACTTTTATTGGTGAAGATATGTGAAATCTATGGCCAACCATGTTCTTGAAACGAAGCGCGATACATTTACCTGGGGAGAAAGAAAGACTTTGTAAATTCAAGCTACTCTCAGATTAATTTCCAAAGTCGCATTTACTTAATTAGTAGGCATGATCCGGATTGTGTTTAAGTTTCTGGATAGATTTTTTACTATGTTAGCCTTCGGCGTACATGGGATCCATTCCCACATTCTTTCTTTTAAATCGACTCTCATTCTGCACATAGTGGGTTCCTTGGTTAGTAAGTGTGACGTCGTAAGTGGCATCAGTTAGAGCCATTTTAAAGCAAAAACGATTTTTACTAATAAGAGCATTTACCGAACTGACAGCTAACTAGCCTAATTATGAATTTAAAGTTTGTGAAATACAAGGTGGTAGCCTTCGTTTTGGATAACGTCACAGGTTAAGAGCAGAGCTATATTTTCCCTTGAGAGGCAATCCAAGACAGTATTGGATTCTGGACTCCACGCAGTGGATTCTGGATTCCAAGTACTGGATTCCAGTCTTTGTTAGTGGAACTTGGGTTCTGGATTTCAATCGTTAGCGGGATTCCGGATTCCTTGAGTTGTATTCTAGATTCAAAGCCCAAGATTCCGGATCCCGCATAAATATGTTCTCGGATTCTAGATTCTACAAGCAAAAATTTTACCGATTCTGGAATCCGGATTCCCTTATATAGTGCACCCCTTTCTCCCGGGGTTGGGGAAAGTTTGGGTAGAGGTGTGCCGCCGAGGTGTTTTCGTTTTTTTAACCCAAATCCTGTTTAATACCAAATAGTTCATTTTGTTACCCTCTTAAAGATAGTAGAATGAAGTAATTTTATAGAAAAAAAGATGACATAAAGAATTTGCTTTTTTAACAACAAATTTTCTGTACCACATACACTTGAAGTCCACGTCCTCCCAACGTTCACACCCTGTCCATGGCTTGTTCAGAAAGCTGAACTCCCCCCTCCATCCCCCCAAAAAAACCAACCTTGTTTGGTGACACATTTTATGGTTTGTTTGTTTGTCTGTTTCTGTCTTCCTTAAAATAGAAGCAGGCTCTTCAACTTTCTTCAGGAAAGAAGATTCATCAGATTTCGCTTCCTTTTTAACTTTGCTCAAAATTAAGAATTGTAAATTCTGATTCTTTAGATTACTACAAAACTTGTGTTCTAAAATTCTATAGAACTCAATAATTGGTATTTACTCTCTAGTAGTATCCATTCTGCATCACTTTGGTCAGGTAATATATATTAATGAAGTATTTAGCGGTTATTACGACTGGTCGTCTTCTTTTAGCTAGCCACAATAGTTCATTAGGCCATAAGAGAGTGCAGGTAATTGCAACAGAATACCATTAGAGTTTAATTAATTCAAAATTGATTAATAAAGTAAAAAGTTTAGGCAAAATATAATGATTACTTCCTGGTAGCAAGGTGGGAGGAACGGGCGGTGAAGGTTGCACGGTGGGCGGTGGTGGTTCTCCAGGTATACTGGGTGGTCCAGGGGGTGGTTTACCAGGCGTTGGTCCTTCAGGTCCCTCCGGCTCTTGTGGGCCTATAGTATCACAGTTTTTGAGTGGATCATCCATTGTGTAGGGTACAACAACAAAAGAACTTTCAATGGCAAATTCACTTGTTTTGTTGTCGAAAGCAGCCACTGTCTTCCAAGAAGAACCAACTTGATTCGACTCGGTGATGTACCAGCCTTGATGAATAAGCCCGAAGGAAAATGTTCCTTTGTGTTCCACTCGGTGTCCAATGTAAAACGTAGCGTCTTTAGCTGCGGAATCGTATAATATGTGGAAATTACGTCACTTACTTGAAGTCGTTTCAAGGGTGTGTAGAAATAACTGATTTACGCGGGCAGTATAATAGCAGGACTGCACAAGTAAGGCCAGCCTGCGACTTTGACAAACTGGGTACCATGGCGCCTTGGTGCTCAACTAAATGAGGTTAAGATAGTTGGATATTGGTCAATGTACAGCCATCTTTACCGAACAGGTTGGATCAGTAAGAAACTTGCTCTCGCAGGACTAAGCTGAGAAATTGCAAACCAAACCGATCAAACCAAGCAATGATTACAGTTGATCCAGGAGAAATGAAAAACAAAGGTTATAACGTGCATCACGAGAAATGTTGAAGTAGCGAATGGGTTGTATCCTTCCCACGTGCACTGCAGGTCCCAACATTGTTGGCCCGGTTTGCACGTAGCTTAGCCCTGCCTTACGATAGGTGCAGTCGACACTAGACCCTTTTCCCGAAAGCTCTGCTTGGGGAATAGCTTGGGTTTTGCTCGCTCTGTGTTTTGATCTTTCTTATGTTTGCGGCTGCACGTTAACAAAATTGCACAAGGGGAAGAAAAACTCAAACTTTGTAAACATTGAAAACTGACGTAAAGAGTAAAAAGTTTTGACCAGTTAAACTTTTTTGCTTAGCAACAGCGATTCAGGACCTTATTCTGGAACAACATAGAAAACATCGACGTCATTTCCCGCTTTAAAAGAAGACAAATTGTCGCCCGCCACTCAAAGTGCGGGTCCCCAGAATTGGTTCCAACGATTGCTTACAGAAACAATATTCTCTGATTTTTAACCACTGATGCAAAGAAAATCCCTAGGGTCTCAAGGTGCTTTTGAATTAATAAAATGAGAAAAAAATCACAGTAGCGTCCAAAATTCTGGCGCTGTTTTCGAACTTTTCTATTCCTACCAGTTGCATGTAAGACACAGCGCCAAGATCAACACAACCCGTGATTCTACTTTTTGCTACATTTCACTTTCTGGTGATTGGTTGAACCGCTTTGGGTTCTTATTAATTCATAAATGTTAGGGCCTGTTTACATTAAGGTGGAGGACCTCAGGTAGGTGAGGTACCATGTGGTGGGTCACCCACCTAACATGTAAACGTGATCACATTAAAATGAGAGATTATATGGACGGCAGGTTACCCCACCTAAGCGGGTTACCTCACCTACCTGGGGTCCCCCACCTCCATGAAAACATTCCCTTAGTTCGAGAATTGTCATAGGGAATTCTTTTGTTCTCTTTGACTTATCTATAGAAAATAGATTCTATGTGGGTTCAAACACGTCATGTTTGGCAGCTAAACATTTGAATTTTGAGAGGGCGTTAGCCAAATGTTCAAGAGTAATGTAGGCGCACCGCTTACTATAAAGCATTGACCGGTATCGGAAACCGCGTCTCTGGCGTCCAGGTTAGCGACTGTTTAACAGCTTCAGGCATCTGACCTGATTTGTGCTCGCACAGCGAAATATTCATAGCAAGTATTGGACGCTGAGAAGAAGTAATGCAGTTTAAAACTCTCAAGAAGAATTCTTAAAAGCATCATAAAGCAAGTGTGCTGTATCTGAACGAGAAATATTCCTGGAGATAGAGAAAAAAATATCTTGTACATTTGCATAAACAACTGAAGCCAGCCGCTAATTAAGGTTTCGTATTTCGCCGGTGACAATTTTTGCCTTTGTTCTCACGATGTGTCAGTATTCAATATTCGATACTTTAAATGAGGCTACCTGCAGTTAGCAAATCTCAATCTTTCAAATCTCAATCTTTAATCTCTTTGACTCCAATACTGATATCCAACTTAATGAAATTTATTCCTAAACAATGAGTGGAACGCGCTGATAAAGCACATGTCAACAACTTAAACCTTTAGTGCGATAACTGTTGCAATTGCTGTCAAACTTCAAAGGCTTGGCGACGAAACATGTTGCGTTCACGTAAAAGTAGATCGCGTGGGTCACAGAAACATTAGCCACCCACACAAGCGTTTTAAGGGGAGCTCGTCTTTCACCCCTCCCTACAAAGGAGGGATGAAAAATGAGCTCCCCTAAAAACACCTGCGTAACATCAGACAAATATAACCTTCGTCGCGAGCGCGCGAACTTTAAATAGATTTCATATAATTATCATGGGGCATTGGGACTTGCCCTCCTAGCTCATTCTCTCTTGCCCGGGGCAAATTCACCATATGCATGGGAAAATCGGTCACACACTAAAAATTGTTTCCCCGTGTGTAAAAACGTTTTATCCAAGGGCAAAATGGCTAGTGAATTGACTAGAAAAAAAAATTCTATGTTATTGCCTGTATCCAAGAACTACACTTACCAAAATTTAAGCTTGCATGCGTCGCTGCCAGTATGAAACCATATCTCCTTTGTCGTAGGAAGTAGCCTCGTTTGCAATAGGATTCAAGGGAGATGGTGTTACGATCCCGACTAAACCCAGGAACATGTGCAATGAAGTACTGGCAAGTTGGACCCAACATCAGGTCTTCACCCTTGACGTAAAAGCAGGCGTTGTTCTGGTAATCTCCTATGGTAGGATGGTTTACTGAATACATCATATAAAGAGCTCCATGAAAGACTGAATATAAAGAAAATGTTAAATTAATTTTAGTTTTTCTTCGTTATTGGTCTGAACATCGCAGACCCGCCGGCACACCTGGCAGACCATATGATAGTCTATCAAGTGTCATCGCGGGGAGTCATTTAACATTTTCAAACCAGACAAAGATATCTTCAAAGGCATACAATGAGGGAGTGGTGCATTTTATAAGGTAAGATCCTGGAATTTAGCAAGCAATACTTTGTAATACTATTAAGATTCCTGTGGTAAAAGTAACCTTCACTGTTATAACAAGTTTATGTCGCCTTGACTTTTAAATTGATTTTTAAAAAAGCCCAAAAGCAGCACACCCGTTTAAACGTTTCCGTTAACTTGGAAACTTTTAAACTAAGCAAATAAATAAACGGAATACCGCTGTCAAAAAGGGCCTTCGATCCAGCTATAAATCTGTAGCGGAAAAGTGGACAACCTCAAAGATACTAGACCCCGATGGGCAGTGGACCTATTCCGCGATTCCATCGTGTGAGACGAGTCATCAGTTACCCAATTTTGACAGCTGTCAATGATATGGATGGCGTATATCACTTTCTACCAAGTTGATTGCGACAGGTTGACATTCTCATTCAAGGCACACTTACAGGGACGACTTTGTAAACATAAACTAAGACACGCCCTTGATCCCAATTTCAGTTCTTAGAAGTCGTAATCGAAATACTGAAAACGAAATTGAACAGACTGCAACGGAGACAGTATTTCCACAATTTATTAGAGAACATTAAAAACAAACTATGACAAGCCATTTTGAGTCAACAACAGTACAAATTCTCCATAATTTATGAATTTTCAAAGCGAAGAGGTGTTTTAGAGACGAAACAAAGCAAAAGAAGCTAAAAAGCAAAGGTAATGCAAAAAGCTTAATTTTCTATTCATTGAAATTTTGTTCACTGAATTATCTTCATTTTGTATGTCTAAAATTTAAATATTTAGAATGACTTTTTCATTTTTTTTATTATTGGTCATTTTGAGCTGTAGCATGAGATAATTAGTTATGCAATCCTTTCTTGTGGTATATCTTGAATGTCCAACCTGTGTCTTAATTTTTTGGGTATACACAGTCTTGAAGGGTTGTGGTTACAGGTCACGGGTTGGATCTTTTATTGTATAGCACTCAAAAGCACTGTATAAAAACTCCATAAAAAAGACAGCGTATGTTTCATTTTCATTGCTAGGAAGGTATATGTTGTGGGCGGATGTAAAGGAGGTCGGAAGGTTACTTTTCATACTTGATAGCAAATATTTGTCCTAAAGAAAGCCACATTTCCTTTCCCCTTATGCTTCGCTTGCTTACATTAAGCGCACAGCACTCTGCTAGGAGTATAATGTATTACTGAAAAATTGGATAAGAGTATCGATTAACCAAAAGGCATATAGTTTTCCAGCGCGCTACCCTTTCGAACTTCTATATGACGATTTTTGGTTGCTGCCATTGTTCCATACAAAAAATGTTGATTCTTGACATTTGTGACAAACGTAAAACGTTATGATTATTAAAATGACTGCCCGCTGGACTTTGTAAGTGAAAAAAAAAAACTTTCAAAACCACTTTTTTTTCACCTTAATAAACCCCTTTTCGCTTGCCAAAGTACGTAATTTTGATTTTCTTTCGGGCAATTTCAAGGGCAATTCGTTATAACAGTGGACGTTTCCATTAAACCTGTAATAGGCGGTGTTAAATTTTACGTTTGACGCTACTGCATATTAAAGTCTATATTCTGACTTATAGTCTTTCTCTTGGGTTCAACCTAGAGCTAATCGCGTAACACTTTCACTCAGGTCTTCTGAGTATGAATTATTTATGAGTTCTTTGAAGAAGATGTAAGGATTCTTCTTAAACATATCAAAGGGAACTTCTTCCTTCTCTTAAGAGATTCTTCCTCCTCGCTCTCAATCGTCGACTTTTCTTCAAACCGCATTCTGTTTGAAAGGTTTTGAAACAAGCAGATTAAACACACAACTGCTAATGCTTAATCTTAGGTTTCTTTGTTAAAGGCAAAGGGTTAAGTATTCAAGTAAAAGAAACAAAGCAAATTTTAACTCACATGCAGTTGCCGCTCCATTGCTGTTAACTGCTGCAGCAGCCGCGGCGTTAGCTTTAGCAATGGTGGCCGCGGTTATTGAAGTTATCAGTCCAGCCGCTCCTCCGGATTGTGCCCCTGTTCCAGCTATACTACCAGCTCCACCCATAGCCCCAGCACCAGCACCAGCACCAGCGGTTGCAGCTGCAGCAGCCGCAGCTCCAGCGGCAGCTGTGCCACCTCCACCCATGACACCACCCACTATAGGCACACCAGAAGTTACGCCCGCTGCCCCTCCGGCTCCGGCTCCGGCTCCGGCTCCCGCTCCGGCTGCGGCTCCTGCCTCGGCTCCCGCTTCGCCTCCAGCACCAGTACCAGCAGCAGCCCCACCTCCACCTCCTGCTTCTCCTCCAGCCTCTGCGCCAGCTGCAGCTGTCCCAGTCGCTACTCCGCCACCACCTGCGGTACCTGCTGTGCCCGCTGTTCCAGCAGTACCAGCTGTCCCAGCGGTACCACCTCCGCCTCCAGTCCCAGCACCTGTCGCTGCCCCGGCTGCAGCCCCGGCCGCGGCTGCTGCCCCTGCTGGCTTCTCAGTGGGGTGTTGCCCGAAGATGTTGAAAACGTGACCACTCTGCATCTGCGCCATAAGTATTTTCTGAAGTGTTTCTAAGGCGATGACATGAGCAATTCGTTTTCCAGCTTCTTCACCAGCTTTTATTCCCGCTTCCTCGCCAGCTTTGGCACCAGCCTCAGCTCCAGCCTTTGCTCCGGTCTTAGCTCCCGCTTTAGCCCCACTGTGGGCACCTGCCTGGGCACCTGCGTACGCTCCGACTGTAGCGGCATGTACCACGGAGTTGTTTCCAGTGATAACAGCTGAAGAACGAAAAGCAGCAGATGAACATTTTGCTATTATCTATTGTCCTCAAGAACAATTCTTCTTCCTTTCTTCATTAACGATAGTAGACGATTGTAAGGTGCGAATACCTTCAGGGTCGTTTACGCTACAAACGTTTTCCCTTAGCTTTAGTCTTTATTTGTGGAAGCCAATAAGATCAACATCTAAGTGAGAATTGTCAAAAAAACGAAATCCATTATGCACATTAACCATGATGAACAATATCCCTCATGACAAAAACATGTTATCTTTGGAAACAGTTTCTGACAATTGAGTAGGAGGGAAGGAAATTCTTCAGCCCTCAAGTACGAGTTTTGAAAATTGATTCATTTATGAAAAAAAGGTCTTAAAAATATATCAATTATTTTCAGGGGTGGACCTGAAAGGTCCTGAAATAGTTTTAATTCTAAACTGAATGTTTACTCACGGATTGTGCTTGCATTTCCCGCCGGCGCTGGAATAGAAACACCCGGTATTCCTGATGGCAATCCGGGTATTGAAGCCTTCTTATCTTTTGCTATAACATCAAATATAAATTGAATTAAAATTATTATTATTATCATTATTAATTATCATTATCATTATTATTATTATGTTATCATTATTATTATTATTATTATTACAGAGTTGCAAGCTTTAAAGGAAACGGTAGTGTTCTGTCGGAGTTGGCCGAGTTTATAAAGTAAATGTAAGAATTCGCTTGGGCAAAGTACTGTCACTCGAAGCGTCAATCTAGCTCAAGTTCACTACTCAAAACGGTGAAAAAATTCTCTTACCAGACGGTTAGTCTATAAAACAATTCTTGTGTGTCAATGTAGAGGCCTAGTAGTCTTTCCAGATAATAATAGTTAAGTAACAAAATAATCAATAAAAATCCACTCTTTCTTCACCTAATTATATATAATCGCGAACTGAAGAATTTAAACGTTTAGTCTCTTGATGCTACAGGTGAAGCGGTCTTCTTGGTGTGTGTGGGCTCCGTTTAGCTCATGGGCTTCTATTTATTTTTTTCATAGTGCGCCGGTTTAAATAATAGTGTAGAGATGGGTGAATTAAATGATTATACTTCTTGATTCACATCATTGGAGTTATATATGATGATTATAGTAAGATCAATCATTTCTATACTTTCCAGTTTTTAAAAAAGGAAGGTTAGGTGGTGGTAAGGGGGGATCAACCCCCTCGGCCTCCTGCGCTAAATCCAAGCCCGCCATATATTTAATACATGCTTGTTCTGATAATCAATCTGCATGGAAGTCGTATGCTTTGTGTTCTTGATTCTGAGTTAGATTAATTTACACAATAATAAATCTTGCGCACTTGAGCTTTTTGTTTTAAAAAGCCATGCACCATGTTCCATTTTCTAAAGCTCTCTGTCTTATTCTGGTAAAAAAAGATAGGCATTGTGTGGAAACAAAATATAGTTTTCTTTCTTGGCAATCTTGTTGTTCAATTAAAGTTGCGACCTTTTTCAAATGTTTCAAATTCTAACCTCCAACTCAGATAGTCATTTTGCATTACACGTGGACTCCCTTCTAACTACGCTTCTATTTTACCTTAGAAGCGTTTTGTTTAAATTAGCACTTGACGATTCCCTGGAAAATGTAGATGGAAAGATCGCAAGCAATACTAAGCCAGTTATAAGCTTCTTAACCCCATTAACCCCAGTTGCATATCTGAACATTCAAAGCCTCAGGCGCCCATTTTTGTGATGAGCTTACTAGCAATTGACGAGATCTATTCATTTACGTCTCTAGTAATTAGTACCTTTCACAAAAACAGACCAAGAAAGGTAAGAAAGCGACAGTTTATCAATTTATCGCTGTTTAAATGTCACTTAACTTAGCTGATATGGCTCAACTGCAATGTATTTTGTTTTATTTTGGTTCACAAGTCTGTACCCCTTAAGTTCTAGTGTAAGAAATAATTTGTTCATCCAATAAAGTGAAATTTCACCTACCAGCTACACGCTGTGCTGCTCCACTGATTCTTCGTCCGATATTGGGCCTTCGTCCATCGCTGCTCACGGCCGTCCAGGTCAATAAAAGAACAAAGAAAGCTAGAAGATTCAACATGTCCGCCTTGCCTAGCTACTCGCGAAAAGCGTCGATGAACAGAACACCAACATCGAAATTTACAGAGAGAGAAAAAATATTTACGTTGAAGCTGAAAACAATTGTTTTCCTGTCGGTAAATAAGCGAAGTTGTCACCTGCCGAGGGCAACTTTCTTCTCTAAGTTCAAATGACGTAATGACCAGTGAGTTGAATTCACTTCTTTTTTACAAGCATGGATTTTCACAGACTACGCTATACCTGATTCTCCCGAAGAGTGAAACAATTTGAAGTAAACTAAGTCACTTCCACCCTTTATCTTTGGTTTTCTTTTTGAGCAATTTTTTTGAAGAATTTTTTTAATCAAAACGCTCCAAATTGGTCATTTTGACAGAATCGTACGTCCTCCATTGTTATATACCTGCTGTGTTCTCTTCATGTTCTTAAATTATTCAGCACAATGGAAGTTATTTCCCAGACAAAACAGCAGTGGACCGATCGTCTTTCTTCTATGTTTGTGATGGCTAAAATCATCCTTACTCAGATTTTAAATTTCTTCTATTGACTATTGAATAAGACAAACCTAGAGTATAACAAGATATTAAATACTGGAAAATAAAACGATAAAGGCAAGAAGGAAAATAATTGCCAAATTAAAAAGGCATTTTTATCATTTCACCAACAAATCAATAAACAATATAGTACCTTTAGTAAGCGATAAGAATCAATCGAGGGATCAAGAAGTGCATAATTTACTGAAGTTTTTTTGTTGGTTTTTAAACTTAATTAATTATCGCACAGCTGAAATGCGATTGGTGCTGTCTTGACCAAGGGCGTCAACATTATCTCCAACCAAATGAACTGGTACCATGTGTTCTTGAAAAGTGACAAAATTGACTCAGATTCACCCTGCGAAGGAAAGTAAGCGAGTGATGTTGCTGTGACTATAGCGACTCTGTCCAATCAAGTGTGTAACTCAGTACCAAGCATTATGAAGCCGATTCCTTTCCCTGTTTCCCGGTGGGGGGTTACTCCTTTAATTTTCGGAGTCGGTGTGCACCGCTCTGGATGTTAAACCCTGACCGTATTTAAGGATCAAACAAACGAACATTGATACCGTACTTAAGGCCCAAACCCGAAAAATAACACCCCATCCAAGGGAAAAGAAATGGCAATTTGATAGCTCACAAACCTTCAGCAAATGGCTTTCCTAGCTCAAAGGGGTAGCTCAATTTTACTTTTAAATTTGTTCCTCATTTAGCTGGGCATTTTAGCACTTAAATTCTTGAATTTTACTTTGAGTACCCCCCTTCTCCACCTTGGGCGGGGGGGGGGCTGTATTTCCTTGAGATCAACCGATTTCGGTTTTTCTGAAATGTTTTATGAACTTGATTGATACCCTTTAAAATGATAAATAGCGTCCATTGATCCTTCTCAATGAAAACCAGCCTTTGGAAACGAGAGGGAGACTCGGCCGAGTTAACTATCGCAAAGATTTCTGGGTTGAAGAATTGACCAATAGCTGACCGGCGCGTCCCACTAATGATCCCAGAAACAATTGCGCGAAGCACTTTGGCTCCATTTCCCCTCTCGATTCTTAAGTGGCGAACAACAAACTCGGCCTTAGGGCCCCTTAGTGGTGTATGCCTATTACCGGTAATTCCCTTTCAGAGGCTAAATAAAACATTGAGCGATTCCTGAACAGCTCACGTTTGATAAATGTAAATTCCCATCGACAAAATCTTATATATCGATTTACGGAGAGAAATTGTATGTGCTTAGTTAAATTGTCTTACAAATGCCAGTATTTTATTTATTAATCAGCTTTAATTAGGTTAAATATTTTTTAAGGTCGCCTATTCATAAGCCTTACTGGCTCCCTTGGGCTCCCTTGCCTCATCTTTTTTTCAATTTTTTGTATATATTTAACTTATGCGGCAAAATGATAATAAGACAATAATTCAAAAACAAAGTAAGCTCTCGTGGGAATTTTAAGAAAGATCTTCCTGAGGCATGATAAAAGAGGTTTACTTATGCAAAATTTGGGAAGCAAAGAGACTGTATTTTGGGAATTCGAAATTTGTCAGTTCAAAGAAGAAAAGAAAGATGATTGAAGAAGAGTGGAAAAATGCTTAAGAGGGAAAGAAAGCTCTCTATGTACTGTTATCCGGGCCCAGCTGTTCAAAAGCAGGATATCGCTACTCACAGGATAAATCACTATCTAGTGGATAAGTGTTGGGGAGTAAACCAATATCGCTATCCACCGGATAGTTAGTTATCCGGTGGATAGCGTTATCCAGCAGTACGAACAACTGGGACCTGAATGGGTGAATGTTGGGCCGGTATAACAGACCCTGAACACTTAAGGTTAAACCTTTGAGAAAAGACCTGAAGTACATATTTCAGACAGATAATCATATTATTCAAAATAACAAACATTTAATGAGAACAGTTTGAGTGAATGAATGATGGTGTTACTCTGTGTAATAGCACACAAAAGGCAAACCTTTATTACAAGTGATTTTGGATTGTCTCTTTACAAGAAATGCCGTCTAATACATTACGACTAGAAATTCTTATTTCTGCAAAATTTGGGTTTGTTTTAAGGGTCCTGGTATACAAGGAAATGAAAACTAGACAAGGATTGTATTTGTTTCTTTAGTGTGTTTGTTTCGTTGGTAAATACAAAGGTGTTGCCCTAAAATGCCCTGATATATCATATATCATATCCACCTCAACGGTTTTTCAAGCGCATAGTATTGTAGGGTTACTGCAGAATTTACTTGACTATAGATCTTTACCATTTCGGCCTGTTTTAGAAGGTAATATGCACAGGGGAAACACAGGCCGATAGCGGAAAACAGTATTAGCACCTTCCCTTCGATAATAATAATAGCATTGTGTATCTTAGTGATCGACTTGATTTGGCCGTCTCTGAAAACAAAAACAAAAAACAATGAAAAAGAATGATGTTGAGACTTGCTTTAGAAATTAATAGTACCTGTATTTGGTTAATTTCTATGACGGGATACAATCTATTTTACACTATCTAAAGCACTGAGAAGCGTGCCTTTTTGCCTGGATGTGGGGTTAGAAAATTGTATTTACCAGTCAGTAAGTTTTTTCAAAGTAAAACTGAGAAAAGTAGCCATCATGGTGGGATTATGACCAATGGCTCGTGTTGTCAGCATACATATGAGGTTAACCATCACAGTCACCAACAATGTTCGTCAGATAATTGTAATAATATGGTAAAAAGGTGGACTAAGCACAGATTCTTGAGGAACACGAATGTGCCACTGAGTAAGCTGGAACGACAGTCACTGACATTAATATTTTGAGCTGAATTCTTGATCCACCCGCAAAGTTCCCCTGTGATTCCGATCCCAAATATAGTGACTTTTGAAGTAACAGAGGCTTAGATATGAAATCAACTTCAGGCTGCGCTTGACGAGGCACTGACCCGGATAGAGAGGTCGCAATTAATCTCTTCCATCATCGTCATGTTGTATATATGATTACACCTTTTTCAATTCCATGTGTTCGTGTTTTTTTTCTTATGAACAGTTTGAAATAATTAATTAAAACAAACCAAATGAGGAAGAAAAAGAACAACTTTTTCACCTCTCTGTGGTCATTTGAAACTGTTAGAAACAATACGAAAGCACCGGAACACGATTAAGGCGAGAAAAAGCATGTGAAACATGAAGTACTGAGTAAGTATACTCGGATGAGTTTCAAACACACTCTCACCCGTTCTCTTTGTTAATGATCATTTTTAACCTCCACACTTTGCTTACTTACCATCCACAGTAACCCCACTTTCTGTCGATGTCAAACACTTTAGTCACAGAACACCATTCCTTGGCAGCATTTTCATTTGTGCATGTCCAGTGAGCCACGCCTTTATAGATGAAGGGGAATTTACAACAAGCTCCCCTGGCATTACCTCCAGTTGTAGAAACACCATTTTTACATTCTGAAAGGCAAATTAAAGAATGTTTAAACACAATTCAAACTGAGCATTTGCAGTAAATAAATAATATGATTTAGCTGTCTTGTAATTGGACCGACGTCTTAAAAGTTGTGGTCACTACCTTCCACCCTACCGTACTTGAATAGGCCTAAAGCAGTTCTTATGTACAAGTAAGCTAACGTTCAGCATGAAAAGGTCAGTTTAATGGATTTTAACTGATACAAACGTTTTTGTTGGATATTAACGACAGCAGCAGTATTTAAAGGTTGTGTTTCGGCCATTTAAAAACGGGAATGCAAGCATGGTTAAAGCGAATTGTCCTGTAACCTATTACGCTATGCGCTGGTTTCGAAGCAAGTTCTTGAAAATGGAATACTGAGAACATTGCGTTTTAATACACGAAATTCAGCTAACCTAAAGCAAATACAGTCAAGACTCTATGAGACGGATACTTTGGGATTTGCATGATGTGTCCTTCTTAGCGAGATGTTTTTCTTATAGAACGACAACTAAAAGAAGGAATCAAAGAAATGCAGAGCAACTCTAAGCGTCCATTTCAGCAGAGGTGTCCGTTAAGAGAGAGTTGATTATATTTATTAAAATGATTATGCCTTAATGCGCCAACATTGTATTACCATGATTAGGAACTTGAGGACGTTTATTCTTGGGAACGTCTCTTTCACTACCAATTCTGCAACAGTGTTCGGCGCATTCTTTGGAGCAAACGTCGTAACACGAAGCGGGACAAACTAATTTCGATCTAACAGCGATCATTGCTGATGGACTTTGGCTTAAATCTTCAAGTGAAAGATACTTTTTTGATTTATCTATTTTTTCCTGGCAACACTGAGATGGACATTTAGCAAAGCAGTTCGTAGAGTCACAATCAGCTAGGCAAAGTTTGGTGAGGCTGAACGATGGAAATGTTCGAGTCCAAGCTCGAGGCGCATTTTTGCAACATTCTGCTGGGCAGGAGCTGGAGCAGAAGCTGGAACAGGTCTGGGTACAGTAAACTGGTGAAATAGATGGGTTTTCATAGGGAAGAGGATGTTTACAACAACGCATTGGGCAATCCGGGACACAGGTTGTGGCGCAGATGATTGGACAGGAGGAATATATATTCTGAGTTTGTGGTAGTTGGTAAGTCTGAAAAAAAAAAAAATTAAAGACGTCTGGACAGCAGAAATCTAGAGTCGCACAAGAATATCATAAACTCAAGGATTTTGAAATAAGCAAAAACGTTTCGGCAAAAACTTTTGCCTTCTTTAATAATGCTAGAATATAACTCATTTAGTGCCCTGTTCATTTTAATCTACAACTTAAAACGGCAGAAGTCTCCTCCAAAATAGCCTTCGTGATTTAAACACGATGAGATAAACGTTAACTTATAGGGGCGTGCTGAGGCCTCATATACTTGCCGTGTTTGGTTTGGTTGACTGATTTCAACGTTTCAGAGCTAACTTGGCATTTAGTACAAGGAGAATTCACGCTCATTGGATGGTTTTCGAGTCTTGATGGCTAACAGTAGGTTGAGTACGATCCGTCCCGTGTGCGATGGAAGAAGTCACTAACACTATTTTGCTTTAAGTGGGCTAGAACAAAGACGTTTTTGAGCGACACACATCAACCGGAAGTATATGGGCTGTGTTTTTTTCACTTTTTTTGAAGGGGAGGGGGGGGGGGGGGGGTTGGTGGTGGAGCAAATCGTCTCTATAAGAGTAAACAAGCGTTGGTAGCATCAAGACATACAAAATGGGAGAGGGCTGCGTCACACAAAAATACCTTTCGTTGACCTCTCTTTTGGCTAATTCTTTTAACGACAACTTTTATGCCTATTATTACCTGGGAAGAATGAACAATCTCAGCTGTTTGTCCAGTTTCTTTTCTTATCATTCCTTTTACACAACAGTAGTCTGGACACATGTCGACACATTTATTATCACAGTCAGGGGTGCATGGTGGGAAAGTAATCTTTGGCTGAGGAACAGAGCCAGGGGCATCGCCTAAATGGAAATGCGAATTATTCGTATAAATCGTTCTTGTAAACGAAGAGAAATGCAAAAGAAAAAACAAAGAAAATAATTAAATCTTTAATTTTAGTTTTTTTGGAACTACCTTGTACAGGACTAACGTGAATTAGTAAAATCCAACTAGGGGTCTATTATCAATGCTGCGTTCCGATTAGTTGAGCTACTACTAGGCTATATGTTATAGCCCACTAGTAGCGAAAAACGCCGGCCTTTTGGCGGCAAAAAAGGATCAAAGTCTACCGTTAACTAGCTAATTAAAAGTTGTCTTGTCTCGACATTTCTGAACAACTAGTTGGGTTTTACTAAAACAATTATTCCTCTCGCCCTCATGGCCTCTGAGTCATAGCGCATTCGGCCTTCGGCCTCATGGGCTATTGACTCAGAACCCATGCGGGCTCGAGAAATAATTGTTAATTAGTCAACGAAGCTATGTTCACTCTATACCGGGTAGCTTTTGCGCTAGCACAAGAACCTTACCAGATAAGGGCTTCTGTTCACACAAGTGACGATGATTTTGGTGCGATTTCTGACACAGCGAGACTGCGCTGCGCTGATGTCTAAAGTGGAGAGTCATATATCGCATGGGTGTCCATACTATAGCGGATAGCCTTTTCCGTGTGAGAGTAACCTAAGAGGCTGCTGTTAGCGATGACACGAAGAAAATTAAATTACATGAAACAATTATATGACGCCCTTCTCTGAGAAACATCGTAAAAGGGCTTCGAAGTGACGTTAACGTGATATATTTATAGGAGCTATATAGGAGCTATATAGCGGCTTGTTGTGTTAATTAAAAGACTTTTTCCCACCTCCACAGTAACCCCATTGTTTATCAACATCGTAGTCGTAAGTGGTGGCACACCATGGCTTGGTATCATCCTGAGTGGTGCAGGTCGTATACACTTTCCCGCCATATTTGAACGGAAAATGACAACAGTTCCCATTTGAGTTGCCGCCATAGCACAAAAAACAGGAAGTACAGAATCCCCACTGTTTATCTGAGTCATAATTAACAGTGGTAGAACACCAGCGATAGCCGCGTTCGGCTCTTGTGCATCGGTGTTGTAGAGTTCCGTTATAGATAAACGGAAACATGCAGCAAGCACCGTGCGAAGTCCCTCCATGGGTGGGCATACAACCTACGTAAGAAAAAAAATAGAACGGTACACAATTAATGTGCCGCTCATTTCGCTGTCAAGATCGATTGGATTTTCTCAGACTGATTACGTGAACATGCTAGCCACGAACACATACATCACAAGTTTCGACTGGAGAGGCTCTTTCTGATGGTTGCTTGCTAGCCCTAAAGGACATAAGAAGTTTTGATCTTGAGCTTACCCGCAGAAAAGTTCTAGAACTAGCATCAAATACGAGTCTGTAAACGATACCGGACGATATTCTTTAATTGAACGCGAAAGGAAACTCTGAGAGCAACCAACTTCTCTAAGAAATTAACCAATCGGTAATTTGGGTGTTTTAAAGAGAGTTCTTCGTATGCTGTGAAATTATATTATCAATCAATTTTATTTCGTTAGAAGAAAGAGAATATAAAAAGTATTGATAAAGTATTTCCTGCAATTGTCTTAATTTCAACCCTTATTACAGGTCAATTCAGGCAAGAAGAAAGCTTTAAAAATTGTATTTGGTCACAACCAAGTCCCTATCGCCAAGGGCCTAGAAAAAATCCAGAAAAAGTCCCACATGCACAAAGATTTTCAACTCGTCAATATATATACGTAGAATTTTGAATTTTATGCGGATGTATAAGAATTTTCTTAAGATAAATCGAACCTTACCAGGAGCTGAAATCAAAGGCGGGGTTTGTACTGGAGGTAGTGTTGGTAAGGTAACTGTGACTACTTTTGGTGGTTTGGTAGAAACCGGCGGTGGTGGAGGACAAGGAGGGACTAACCCAGGTGTTGAAGGTTTTCCTGGTGATGAACATGATGGAGGAGAAAGTGGAGGGGGAGTTGGCGTTGGAACGGGAGAGGGAGAGCTAAGGGAAGGTTTGCAAGGTGGAGGTCCCGGGGGAAAGTTGTTAGGATTGGGAGGACAGGGTGGAAGTGTGGTATATTGAGGCTTAGTGGTTGGTTTGCACGGTCGAATTGTTGTTGTCGAGAAAGGGGCCCTAGTTGTATTAGGACCGCAAGTTGGAAGTGTTACTGGTAGAGTGGTTGGTGTTGTCACGGATGGTGCTGAGGGAGGTGGTGGCAGGGGAGGCTGAGACTTGGGAGGTAAGGTTGGGATAGACGGTTGTGGCGGTGGCATGACTGGTTTCGTGGGTGAACAGGGTCGCACTGTTGTAGTGTTAGGCGATTTTGGTGGCAATCGTGGAGAACATGGTGTAGGAGCGGAAGGAGAAGAAGGAGGAGGCAAAGGTGTAGGTGTAGAAGGTAAAGCAGGGGGTGGGGGAGGGGGGAGAGGAGGTGCAGGCGATGGAGGAAAGGGTGGAGGTGGAGAAGGGGGAAGGGGTTCAAGTGGTGGAGGAGGTGGTGGTGGTGGTGGTGGTGGTGGTGGTCGAGTAGTAGTAGGTGGTGGTCGGATAGTAGTAGGTGGTGGCGGTGGTGGTGGAGGAGGAGGAGGTGGTTGTGAGGGCGGAGAAGGAGGAGGAGGAGGAGGAGGGGAGGGAGGGAAGGTTGGAGGAACTGGCGATGCTGTAACATGAGTTGTTGAAGGTGGTGATTGTGTAGAGGTCGTTGGCTTCGTTGTTGACGTGCCTGAGAAAAAGGGACATCGAAATTTATTCTTTATAGCGCAAGTTTAAATAACCCATAGTATGAGCAATACAGCTAGACCAATAGAAAAAGAACAACAGAAACAAACAACAAAAAAAAAACAACGCTAAACTAAAATCATGTCTTAAAAGTAAATAGAGGAGATTATTCAATGCAACCTTAAGTCTGCTTGCTAAATTGCATAACAGTGTTGTTAAATAAGGGCTAAGGAATGTTAAACGAGTAGCCATACTTTTCTTGGGCCTCGAAGTCAGTGTGACTTCAATAGAAGGATCACAGTCAAGACCGGGAATGACATATATTATCTTTTTTCCATCAATGAAGACTTCACGTTTTCCGGTTGGATCTTTAGCCCAAAACGTAATTATTTGACCTCCCAATAGCTTGGCTGAAGCCTCGTCAAAGTAAAGATGTTGATTTTTTCCTAGTACATCCATGTCCTGCAAATTAGCGCAAAAAGTATTGATAACTATTTCGGTAGCGGCCAAAAAGGGCTGTCTCCATAATATGTTACTTTAAAAATAAGCTACATGGAATCTCCGTTACTTTAATAGGCTCGAGAAAACAAAGAACGCAGCCACCCGTACATCATTTGTCACTCTTAAGCGATCCATTTCGTTTTCAGTGGACTGATACTTTTTTTGCGAAAAAAAAAAACAAAAAAAAAACAGGCTGATAAAATTTCGGTTGCATTATGGCACTCTTGCGGGGTAAGGACGGAGAGGAAACCCTGAGAGTTGGAGGTCAATTCATCTTTGCAAACCCAACCCTGGCACATTAGGTCCTTGTATTTTTACGGCCATATATTGTTCACCTAGTGAAATTTTTGAAATAACAATGGCATATCTACTTTTGAGTAAACTGATCTTTTTTTTACCAGATCTTACCTGTGAAGCATTCTCTCCTTGATCACCTGAAACCCTTGATTTCTTCCGCATCTCTTTAAAACCTACCACTCGACCTTTTTTTATAACGTAATGAAGATCTAACTCATGTCCTGTGACCAAATAACCTTCTGGTTTGAGACTGGAATATAGGATGATGGGTATATCAACCGTGTTGATAAAGTGGAAGTATACGCAAGGACCTGAAATTAAGCAAATTCAATGGAAATTTTGTGTTTATCCTTAAAATAAGTAGTTAGCAGTCTGGAGAACGGCTTGAATACGTACTCCAAAAACGCGCTAAAAAGCGAAAAAACCATGAGCAGCGTACGCGTCACTTTTATGTATGCAGCAAAACTGTACACACTGAAAGTTTACAACGAGAATTTTCGAAAAATCATTTGTAGTAGCTCGAACAGGAGCAAACTCGTGAACGTGTGTCCAACAGGTCATCCGGAATTCACAGGCTCAAGGACTTACAACATCCTTAAGCTTATTCTTTCTCTAGTTAAGATTATTTCATCTTTTTCTTACATCCACAATGTATAATATTGACCCTAATTGTTTGAAGTCACAATTAAAACTTTCGCCCACTTAAGGTAATCCAGATTTAGGTATTCCGCTAACAGTTATAATCTAGAATGCAAGTGCCACTGGCTAGGAATCCGGAATCCATAGCGGGGAATCCAGTCTGAATCCAAGTCTGTCTTGGATTACCTTAAATGGGCAGGGGCGATTAATTAAACTGTGTGAAGTGTGCTGGCACTTGGCAGGGTGTAGGCATCATTTGAAAAACTGATGCCTTTTGCGGTTATAAACCTCCGCGGATAAAAGGCCCCCCGTTTATAAGCCCTCCTAAAACTTAAGACGAAGATGTATAAGCCAAGGGCTTATAAGCGACAATTTATGGTAATATCAATAAAAGCCAGAAGAGTGAGCTCTGCTATTACGAAAAGCCTTCATTTCTACCAGTCAAGGATTATGCTGATTACCTTTAGGCTTTTGACTTGTCGTTGGTATTATTGAGGGACGGCTGGTTGGTTTTGATGAAGTTGCGTGAGTCACCGGAGGCTCTGGCGTTGTAACCATGTTGAAACAATTCATCAATTGATTCTCTCCATCTTCAATAGGTCTTAAGGCAAATGAGCATCGCCTAAACCATTGCATGGACGCCATGTTGAAGTCTGTGACTACATCCATTCTGTGATAGTCCTTGTCCTTGCTATGGCAAATATACCATCCCTTTCTCATTAGGCTGAACTGAAATGTTCCTGGTAATGAAAATACCTGGTGGAAGGCTGCACTGGCATCAAAATCTGAGAGTCAAAGTATTGAGCACATTTACTACAGTTTACAGTATAGACCCATGTAAAGGAATCCAAGACAGTCTCGGAATCTGGATTCCACGTCGTTGATTCTGGATTCCAGGTACTGCATTCTGGACTTAAGCAATGGAACTTGGAGTCCGAATTCCTTGAGCTGTACTCCGGATTTCAAAGCCCAAGATTCCGGATTCAGCGAAAAAAAGTTTTCCAGATTCCCTTACAAAATATTACTTTTGAAATTTTTTTGTGCTTATTACTTAGTCGAGAGCAGGAAGCAAAATGATGGCGCAATTTTTCCTCTATCACGCCCGTGCCTTTTTCGAAAAATTGCGGCAAAAAAGGCGTTTAAAATTTCTCACGTTATTGCAATCAAAGAATGATCGTAAACGTTTGAAGTGGTTTGGCACCTTTGAATTTCACTTACCAAATTTTGGGTCTCCTTTTGTTCCCAAAACAAATTTGTAGTTCTTTTGTCGAATATAGTGACCAGGCGCACATGCTGACTCAAATGATATTGTCTGAAATTCTCCAGTTCCCTTCATAAATCCGGGAATGTGGGCGATGAAAACCTATCCATCAATTGCAACAACATAAGTATAGCTGGATTTTTGAAAACTGGGTTAGCGAAAAAATTAACTCATTCTACTACTTGGCAATTTAAAACAATGAAAAATCATTCAAAGGCCGATGAAAGGCCTTTAACTGACACCAAGCAGTAAGTTAGTGGTCCCTGGAAGCATTTCACCGAGTCCAAATTTGAAAGATCGCAAATTTTGGTGCAATTTTATTCAGTAATTTCACTCCGCGAAGTTTCAAACCGGTGTCATTTCAGTCTAGAAAGTTTACTGAATTATCACTTTCTGATCTGCAAAAAACGGCCTCTGGTTCGAAGCCAAAAGCCCGCTGAAACTAGGTCAAACTAGACCTAGATCCAATTTTCCTGAGTCGAGAATCGGTTTCTAATGCACAATCACCTGTTAATTAATCTTAAATGACGTTACAGATAACCCTACCACCACCACCACCACCGCCATCATCATCATCATTATCATCATCATTGATATTACCCTGACTTTCCCTTCCTACCCCTAAAAAGCGATTATCGATCCAGCCGTGTACTACGAATCGAATCTGAATGCAAAAGGACTTCCAACCATGCTGATGAGTCCTCAACATTGGGAAAGTAATAGCTGTCCACGAAGCCTAACTCTGCCCACCGTATACCTTTTAACAACCACGGTCAGATGGGTTATTATCTCATTAACTACAGAAACAACCTGGCAGTTTTGGGTCATTTCCAGTTTCCCGTTGGTGATTCGCCAGCAGAGATTTTCTAGTGGATTCTGAGTTGCAGGAACGTCCAATGAGTGGAAAACATACAGACCTCCATGTACAACTGTGACCAAAAAATCGGATGGATTTCAAGTTATAAAACAAAATAATAGAAAAATTGACTGTTCGTACATCTAAGACAGGTAAATTATCATGGTAAGACTACACAACGCCACAGTTACAGTGAAAACGATTTAATATCATTTTTAGTCGGCACTCTCTCTCTCATTACAGAATATAATCACGCAACGTTTTCTTTCGGATGGTACTGCAGTTTTCAGAACTAAAAGAGAATGCATCTAAGCTAAGAATTCTACCGTTAAAGAGCTTCTGCACATTTTTTCAAGTTTAGCCGTTTAAAGAGGCCTTGATTGAATGCTGCAGTTTTTCTTGTCCAATTAAATTTCCCTGGCATGATGAAAGCCACATTCATACTGTATTTTGTACTTACCTACAACCAGAAACTTTGAAAGGAAAATAAGGAAAAGCAAATGACTATCTCGATTTTGTTAGCTAAAATTTGCTTAGCGATTTTCTTCAGGCTGTTTGCAAGACCAAAACTTAATTTTTTGCAAAGGTTTCACAGAGGCGGATTCAGGAATATAGTTTATTGAAGGGTATCAGATGCGTCGGTTCTTCGCTAGAAATATACTGTCAGATTATCATTTTCAATTTTCTTCACCGTCAAAGACTTTTTTTTTATTTCTAGTAAATTTTAACTATGAACAACCTTATATTTCAGAGCACCAAATCAATGACTTTATTTGAAATTTCTTGTTTGAGTAGAAAATGTCAGAGGATCCGAAGCATCCCCTCCAACCACCCTTCTGAATCTTAGGTTTGGGCTTTTTCTTTCAACTTACTTACTCGGGCGTATCCCCGTTGGTCCAGAAACTGATGATGTGTTGCTCTAATCTGGACGTTAGAAGAGCTGCCTGGGAAAATGTAAAATGGTTTTTCTGGGTTGTAGGAAAAAGAACCACGGATTTTGCCAACATGGCTTGACGCCTCTACTTCAACTCCCGTGTGTGCTTCCCTTTGTCCAGTTTGAGCAATTTGGCCACTAATGTTACCTTCTGCCGTCGTAGCACCTATTTCACTTCCAGGTTTGGAAGACGCAACTGGACGAGAAATCACACTTCCGTTTGCCGTGTAGATATTAAATACCTGACAACCAAAAATATGAGAAATATTCTTGGTTTGTTAGCACGTGACGAGGCGGCCATGTAGGTGGTCAATACGATATTTTTTTCGAAAATTTACATGAAAAAGGAGTTTATTTCCCAGCAGAGACAAATGCCAATTTGTTCTTGATCACCAACATGCCCGCCGTGACGTCAAGTGCAAACCAGCAAGAAACAACCATCATTGACTCTCTGCAGGGTTTAAAGCGCAAGGCTACAATGTCTGGGTCGGACAAATCAGTGATTTAAAAAAATAGACAATCAGTAAACTTAATGGGCCAGATATTTACACGGAGTTTAGGCGGTGTTTAACAAAACCGCGTCCCAAGCCGTTTCCAGTTTGCCAAACGCTTTTATATTAACACCATTCATCGCGAACAGTTTCATGAAAGCATATGGCGTAGACTAGAAAAGCATTTGTCTTCTTGAAAAAAAACCACTAAGGAGGGATCTGGAGGTCCAAAGATTTTCTAAACCTCGGTCTAAGCGAGACTTCGTTTAAATAACCGACCCTATCATTTTAAAGAGGGCCGAAAATTATCCATCACTGGCTGGAAGCTGACCAGTTAGCCCTTTGCAAGGGAAGACAAGGAGTTCTGTTTTAGGACCGTGAGTAAAAAGCCGATCGTAAGCTAGTGGTCGGAACAACTTTTGAACTCTGGTCTCCGGATGACAACTCCAGTCCGCTGACAAATCAAGCACCGTACCTTAAAGAAAATAACGTTTTCAGTTCCAGTGGGACTGCAAGTTAAAAACGACGCTTTAATAGGACAATTGCACGATGACGTCATTTTACTACAACTACCAGAATCCTTCAGTTTGTTGTTTTCTTCTGCAAATTAAGACTATTGTTCTTTAATCCTCAGCGGGATTGACAAATTTCAATAACAAAGCAAAAACGAAATGAATTCTGGTAGTTGTAGTCAAATGTCGTCATCGTGAAAATGGCCTATTGTTAAATAATATTCATCCAAGTGGGAAAACAGTGGCAAATATAGCAAATATGACTTGTTGGAAGGACGGTGTCATCTCAGTAACACTCACCGGTTTGCTCAGTTTTGTCAGTTTGAGCAAGGCCTCTTTCAGTGTTTTGGTAGCCACCTCTGTTGCAGCCTTAGTTGCAGCTTGAGCTGCCGCCTCAGCTCCAGCCTTGGCACCGGCTTCAGCACCTGCCTCTGCCCCTGCCTCTGCTCCACTTTTTTGGGCTTGAGCTATCCCAAGAGAAGCACCAGCCTTGGCTCCCGCCTTTGCTGCTATTTTTAAGAGAATATAGGACGAACCCTTTGCAACGTTCACTGGAAAGAAAACAATAGAAGGTAAAATTAGACAGGAAGAACGAAAGGTAATACTTGTGACTGAGTTAACTGACAAAACATTGCTTCCACAAGTAAGATTTTGGCAAAAATGGAATCGTTGTCGTGTAAGGATAAATTGTATGGGTTATTTCTGCACAATATTTATTATAACGTATGGAGCTACAATTCATGCCTGCTTGTCTACTTGAAATGCCTGGGAAAGTTGCGTGTAGAGTGATGGTTATGTATTACCGGTTTCCTCAGATAAAGTTATTAATGCTTTAAGTACTAAATTGTTCTTTGGTATCGATAGAAACACGGTTAGTTCTATGGGGTTCATACCTGGGTTTTCAGTAGGCGAGGCCGTCCACAGGAACTGGGAAGGGATGGGTGCATAGGTTTTCTTGTCAGGTGTTTGTACGGCGGCTGCCAAGGAATCATTGCCATACTGTTCCTTATGAAGTGCCTCGATGTAGTAATAAGAACCTTTTATCAAGCTGATTGGGTAAGACTTCTGTTCGGGGTACCTTAACAGTCCAGAAATTCGAAATCAACTCCCTGATTTATTCAAATTAACTTTCTAAGTGCATGCAATGCGTGTGTTTGCAACCTCCATATTGCATGCAAAAATGTACAAGAAATGTAACTCAGCAAGTAGACGATTCAAAAAGGGGCAAATGCTTTTATCTATTTTGAAGAGGGAGCATTTAACTCTAATCACAGTCAAGGCACAGGCTAAGCGTTCCCCCAAGATCGTATTAATGAACTGATTAGTTGAAAAATAAATCCGTTAGTCCTTCCCGTAACTAGTATCAAATTCAAATCGGCATTCCTGCATGCGTTATGAGCAGTGGGTATTTTACTAGAACTTCTCTGTATTTGGTCAGATTGAAAATCTTTGAATGGATATAATTGCTTCGAAGACATTTTTACATCAAATCAGCGAAACTGACCTGGTAGAAATTTCATAACTTCCTCGCGTGTGAATTCACGGCTCATTACGCGTGCAAGAATGCAGAAATGAATCTGAAATCTACAACTACCAACGGGTTCAACTTTCGAATAATAAATTCATTAATTGAATCTTAAGGGTACGCTTGACCTGGTTCGACTGTAAAAGAAGCTTCATCATAAATGACTGTTTTGACATTATTTTGTTATATCAACTTCGTTTATACAAACTATGTTTATGATGCAAATTTATGTCAAGCTTCGTTTGCCAGTTTTACGCCTACTGGTAAAACGCTAAATGGAAAAAAAAAAGGAAAATAAAAAAGAGAAAGAAACTAGAGAGGTCCCTTTATACTAAAAAGCCAGGCTGGACGTCTTACTTTTTGAACTGCAGCGGTAGTGACTCGTGGTCTTTTTGAACTTTGCAGATTAATATCTTTTTGTCTGGGTCAAGTGTGGTACTGAGAAATAGCTGGCCTTCATTATCGCTTTCTTGAAGAAAATGTAAAGGAAAAAGTAAAATCAATAATACAAAACGAGAAAATGCACACAAATGTAATGTTATCAAAAAGCAACTACATTTGAAGCTTTATTAAGCGGCCAACCTCTATAAAGCAGCCAGTAATCAAAGTCCCGAAATAATTGTAGCCAAGAATGGAAAATTAAACCTCTATGAATCGGCCACCTGTTAGCCGTCCCAACGAGAGTCCTGCCATTGTTGTCACCTCTATCAAGAAGCCATCAGCCGCTTGAAACTCTTAGTTTGGCTTCATTTAAGAATGTGAAGAAGGAAAATACAGGCCGAGATAGAAACTGATGATTCATTGTGGAACAGTAATGTTTCTTCCGTGGCGCGTTTGTTTCAAAATAAAGTGATGTTTCTGCTTAAGATTATGCTGATTTTTGACGAACCTCTATTGAGCGGCCACTTGCCGGTAACCCGAGGGCCGGATGGCCTCTTAATCAGGCCAAACTGTATATTATGGGATTTTACCACTGTCCACGTTTATTGTAATAGAACAATAATAATAATAATAATAATAATAATAATAATAATAATAATAATAATAATTTTTTAATAATAATAATAATAATAATAATAATAACAATAATAATAATAATAAATATTTAATTCTATTATTGCTATTATAATCATACCCTTCTTATAGTAAAAATTTTAATCATCATCATCATACCTATTTTACAGCGTAATCTATACAATTACAAACAATCTATACAATAACAAATACCTATTTTACAGCGTAATCTAACTGTTTATTGTTTGCAATTGTAATACCTATGAAGAATACATGTGGTCCAGTTTGGTTAGGCACAAAGTAACCCCTGATTCGCGATCCGTAATTGTTCCCCCAGTCTCGTGGTTCCTCAAACGTCGGTGATGCAGAGACATATGTTGGCATGTCAGGAAAACGTGGATTTTCCAGTAGTTTTTCAATCAGATAGCCATCGATTCCATCCCATCGCTCAATAATGACTCCTGGTTGCCTTTTAATCTCTAAAGATTGACAAGTTTAGTTTTTGTGATGAACAAGGCCGTCGAGGTCTAAAGCCCAATCCAGCCCAACAAATAACAACATAAGCTGCACATCAAAATAGCCAATCACATCTCCAGAAAAGCATCTGCATCCAAGGACAGAAAAATGTTTTCAGCAATTCACGACACTGGTCGAGAAGATTAATTGAGATTTAATCAGAACTCAGTTGTGGCTGATTTTTTAAGCCACTCACGAAGCTTTGTGCTATAAAATCACCTGACAATATAACAGCAAAATCACTTTCGGGACTCAATTGAATACCCCAATCAATATTCATGCAAATGAGAAATCTTAGCAGAAGGTGAACGACCTGTTTTAGTTGTTTTTCTGCTGCAGTCAAATTTGTAAAATTAAGTTATGTGATCAAGATTGTTTCTTAAATGCTTCCAAGGTTGAAAGAAGTAACTCTTAGCCACTTCCAGGAGATTTTACCCGTCATGGGTACGTGCAGAATCAAGGTCTTGGCTATAGCTAAATAACCAGTAGATTCTCTTACGTGTCTTCTAAGCAGGATGGGCGTAGCTAGGATTTTTTCAAAAGGGTTGGGCGGGGGGGTCACACCCAGGGTACTTACCAGATTGGCATGTCGACATTTAAACCATGTTTTACTAAAAGTGACATTTTTTCGGATGAGACGTGAGCCTACAAAATAGCCGCATAGATAAATCGAGTTCCGCGTAACATAAATTACTCTATTTTGGTCTCACTGCTCATTAGTCAAATTATGTCTTAGTAAAAGGGCGACGTGGATGCTGAGTGGCAAAGATTTTAACGATCTCATCAATGTCAATCGCCTTACCATGATCAACTGCACATGTTCGGTTCTGCAAATGTGGAGTGCATGTAACTATGCACCACTGGAAAAGATTTATTGCATGTTGATTCTTTCGATTCGCGCGTTTTCGCCACCTAAATCATACGGATATAAAACAATCATCTCACAAAATGGGTATCATGGTTACCTCAGGACCCCCCTAGCTACGCCCCTGTCCTCTAAGCATCAATGCACCGGCTTGCGATATTAAAATTCACTTGTTAAAAAAAAACATGGAAAACTACCTTCTAGAGACCTTCTTTTAAAAGATTCCAGCTGTATAACAAACAAACATTATATACCCTGGCCAGAAAGTCGTCGCTTGGTTATTTCTTCTCTAGAGGCAACGTAAGCGCTCCCCTCCTTTGTTTCTGCAGGAAATTAATTAAGAAAGAACTAATTAATAAATACAGGTAATTAATATAACAGAAGCAGACTGAGTAATTTTGAAAGGATAATTACTGCTGTCCAAATGCAATATCTCTGAGAATTAATGTATCACTCCCTGGTTGTTATCGTTTTCTCTTTGTCTTGGTGAGTTCGACTTACACGGCGATCAGTTACTAACGATGAATTAGTCAGGTGGAATGTTTATTTATTTTTCTATTTCAGATATAAATCGTTCATGTTCAGACAACAATTTCAACAATTTAGAAATATCAAAATAGGTTTTTAGAACTTATACAAGATACCTATACCTATGTCTTGCACTTTTTTACAGTTTAGAATAATTGGCAATTTGGACCTGAGGGAGCCAAATCGACTTTGACTTTTGCGCAAACTGTACAACCTCAATCGCTCTGGATCATGTCGAATCTTGCTAGCACAACAAATGCGCTTAGAGGTCCTTGTATGAAGCCGCTAGGAATAGAATCGGATGTGCGCTTCACATCAATAATTCGTATTTAAGATTTCACTGAGATATTATATGCCATTTTAATCGTTTTCTCTAATAAACCGTTGACGTAATAGGTCATAAGAAATAGAAACTAGTAATCTTAATAAAAATAGGTCCTTCCCGAAAAACATGGTTTTTACAGCTGTATTCAAATAGTTCCTGAAAGAGTCAAACTCAGAAATCCCTCTCTCTCATATGTCAAAATACCAGTCATTTCACATAAAAATTACAAGCATAAAACTTTCCTGGTCCTTGGTGAAGAAAATGAATACAGGAGTGTACTTCCTTAGTTAAATATGAAGAAAACCTTTGCGAGAAGCAAATGACGTTGATCTATTTGACCAAAACATAGTCTATGGTTCTGATTGTCTTTTTTTTGTAGTCCTGCCTGCTGCGCATGTCTTGATGAGTGTTGTGAGTTGTTTCGAGTTATAAATGGGAAAGGGCGAGATTCATCGTTACTGAAACGTACATTTTTACAGAAAACAACTTTATACTAATGGATTGATGATCGCGACTTAGTTTAGTCTGAGATGGAATTCATGTTTTCTTTAATAAATCTCCTATAATACTCACATTTGCTGATATCGACAACTTTCAAGCTTGACGGTTCAAAGCGTAACTTACCTCTGTGTTTGGTCTCCCCAGCTAAACTCAGTCCACATATATCAATCAAAGAAATTAGAGGCAACAAGATTATTATCCTTCCCATGCTGCATGTTCATTGCACGGGAATCGTTTTGGTTTCAAATTAACTAGTAGCGTCTAAAACAATTTTGTTTTATGTCATAAATTGTTTAAAAAATCTTTAGCCACCTGCTTTGTTAGTCGGTCACTCCAGTCAACTTGTCATCATGTAATTCAAGTGGAACAACCCAACAGAAAAGGCGCGAGAAATGTGTTTACAATGTAATTGTAGCGGCATTGCTTTGATTCTTTTGGCAACACCCCTATAATGCTTTTTTTTCTTTTCAACCATGTAAGGTATATACCTCTAATCTCCTTAGGTTTAACACGAGAAGCGAGGTTCCACCTAAGATTTTCCAGGCAAATTTTAAAAACATGTTCTGCTTCGTGAATGGGAAAACAAAGCACTAGTGAAGCACAAAACAACCTCCCTCTGAATTTCCCTATGCCATGTTGTTAGGGATTGATCGACAGTTTGGCATACAAGAACAGTCTACTATACGTCGCATTTCAGGCAAATTCATCGGACGAAAAATTAACAATTGGACAAAATGTTTTATTCTTCTGTGTCTGTACTCTACTTATGGTGGCTGTACTCTGCTAGGTTATGGTGGCTGCATAGAAAATTCACTTTCAGCGCATTTCAGGCGAATTCATCGGACGATAAATTAAAAACAGAAACAGTTCGTCAAATGCTTTATTCTTTTGTGCTTGTACGGCACGCATGGTGGTTGTATAGAGAATTCCCAGTGGAAACCAAGGGGAACGTATTCTGTGTTTTCACTTACGTGGCCAGCATCTATTCAAATTTATTAGAACAAAAGAAAGCGTTTACATACGAAAAGAGTTCAACTCCCACAGGACTGGTTTGGGACACAAACATGGCCGCCGTTTCATTGTTTTGGGACACAAATATGGCCACCATGATGTCATGTGAAAACACACTATTAAGCGGTGACAGGCATCAAAAAGTTCCGCGCTTTTCTTCCCTATCCTTCACCTATTTGGACCTGTATTAAGCTGACACTGTTTTCCACTGACGGACTGTTCACTCTAGGTAAATAAAAAGAGAAAAAGAGTTTTCTTAGGTTTGCAAGACAAGATGAGGTATGAAAACAAGTAGATTGCCGGTACTGTGAGTTTTGTTTCTCGTCATTTGGCTTTGCGATCGGCTTAAACCTATTGTTACTTTCTCCACCAATCAAAATCAAAAATTAACACTGACTCGTTTTGACATGTTCACAAGCTAAGTACTGGAGTGGTACGTTGTCTTACTCCGTGTTCGCTTGCTGTGATTGGTTGTACTTAGTCACATGACGAAGCTAATGCCAGGGACTAAACTGTGACTTGCTTAAACATTTTAATATATCAACCCTTTCAGTCCCAGGGGTGACCAACAACAACGTTCTCCTAACAATATCTATACATCATCAAGATGTCTTTTTGGGGAAGCTGAATAATGGATCCTTATTGGATGAGATTTTTAAAGTTGAAAAAGATTTGCGCGTATCATACTAGACTGCTTCTATTTCTGGAACTTCTGGGTGGCGACCCATCAATCAAATCTGTATTGAACAAAAACTAATTTACTTGTTAAAAAAAATCCTGGATGGACTTGCACCGGAATACCTCTCTGGGAAACTGTTATCTTTGAAATGCCCCAAGTCACATGATACAAGGTCTGTATGGAGATCAGTCTGGAGAATATTGTGGATGTGGAAATTGAAGCTTCAAGGGTTAATAGTCCAGTTTCGAGTTCACCATCAATTCGTGATAAAACTAAGAAAAACGCAATATTATAGGGCTAGTCGGCTTACTTATGGAGCGCAGTATCCCCACTTTCCGTCGATTTCAAACACTTCAGTCACAGAGCACCATTCCTTTGAAGCATTTTTATTTGTGCATGTCCAGTAGGCCACACCCTTGTAAATGTAGGGGAATGTACAGCAAGCTCCATCGGCATTTCCACCAATTGTAGGAACACTATCTTTACAACCTAAAACTTGACAGGAGGTGAAAAACTCATTGTCACTGACACACTGCCAGGAGCCCATGCCCCTGAGACTGGATAAATTTCTTTATAGGACAGAAGTATTAGAGTAGCTTGTCTGTTATGGTAGGCCTTTTTAAACAAAATGACAAGTTCTTTTCTCTAAGTGGACTGAAAATTAACTTTCTTTTTCTGTTTGGAGTAAAAAAAACATTAAATTAATATGAGGAAGATTATTCCGTTCTTAGAAAGACAGTAAAATTGATATAATATTTATTAAGGAACTTTGAGACTCCATAGTGCTGTAGCACATGGAAAAAAATAAGCTTCGGTTGAAACGAGGGCTTTGATCACAATATAGACTAGAGTGGTAAAACCATCTTACTGACGAGTGCTTTGGGAACACGTGACAAGAGAAGATTTTGTGAAAATTATAAATTTGCACATAATTGTACTGTTATGATACAGACACTGCCTTTAACGCAGTAAAAAATAAAGTATTTTAAAATTAAATCTATTAATCAGGCTTTTTTTGCCTCAACACTGAATTACCATAAAAAAATTTTTTCCCATGCTGAACCTTCTTTGTTTGTTTCTGGTTCGTTTTGTGACAACAATGTTCAGGACAGCCCTCGAAGCAGGATTTAGAACACAAAGCAGGACAAGACAGTCCTGAACGATGGCTGGCGGTCTGTGATGAAGATGGTTCAAAAATTTCAAGTTGCCCTGTCTCAGAGGCTTTATCTGCTTGGCAGCAATGTGACGGACAACTGGCAGAGCATCCTCTAGAATTACAACTATGAGCCGGGCACGGCTTAGTGTTTGTATAACGTGAAGTCGTCTCAGTCCAGTCTTTGGATTCCTTATCACAACATTCATCTGGACAAGAGATGGAACAAATACGTGAGCAGGTGTCTGGACAGTACAGTGGCGCTTGAGGTGGATTAAAACCTCTGGTAGGAAGGTCTGTAATGGGACGGTCCTCTTTGACTTGCTGTGTCAGTCTATTTTCCTTGCTCTCTAGTCCCTTAACGCAACAGTAGTCTGGGCAGTGGTCAACACATTTACTATCGCAGTCAGAAGTGCATGGTGGAAAGACAATTTTTGGCTGAGGAATGGAGCCAGGGGCGTCACCTATGTTGTGAATGAAAATATAGCTTTTTGTTTATCTTGAGAAGTGATTGTATTTAACATATTTGACTTACTTGGTTGACTTACTTTTTAATAATTAAGGAAAGCAAGAATTTAAACGCAAATTTCCGTACCTCGCTCGTACAAATTTAATTTTTTCGTCTAAAAATAAGACAAAATATTTGACCATTGAGGTAAATGTTCCCCAACAGGGTCCAAATCAGACATAAACTGCTCGCTTATTTGACCTCTGCAAAGGGTTCCACTTCACCTCAAACAATCTGTGTTTTGTTTCATCACAATCTGTGCCTGGGACACAACATTTCATAACATTTGTGGAGGGCCTGTCCAAATAATGCGTGCTAGCGATAATCATACCAAAAAATAACTGTCATAGAATATTTTGGAATACTCATACTCACCTCTGCAGTAACCCCATTGTTTATCGCCATCATAGTTGTAGGTAGTGGCGCACCAAGGCCTGGTGTCATCCTGAGTTGTGCAAGTCATGTAGATTTTCCCGCCGTATATAAAAGGAAAATGACAACAATTACCATTGGAGTTACCACCGTAACTCAAAAAACAAGTTGGGCAGAATCCCCACTCATTATCTGCGTCATAGTTAGCAGTGGTGGAACACCAGCGGTAGGAGCGCTGAGCTCTTGTGCAGCGGTGTTGTGGAACTCCCTGATAAATGAACGGAAACATACAACAGGCGCCTTGTGATGTTCCTGCATGTGTCAGCATACAACCAGCAAAAGCTAGGACCAGAATAGAGAAAGCAATAAAGTGCAAGTAAAACGTAATGTACCGGTACGGATTAACAGCAGAAAGTCGCGAGTTACTGCACTTAAAGCCCAGAGAGGCGCCGCTAGCAAGGAAAACCCCTTACCCTTTTGTGTACCTTCTTTTGCCAAATGGTACCCCTTTCACATACGTAGTCTATAACACGGCATCCTTTTTGACTGACGTCAAATGTACCCTCTTTTTATTATGAATAAATCACTCAACCACGACGTTTCCCTGACTTTTTCATAGCTATAATATGCATCCATTATAATTAGTTGTTTTACAAAACCGAACTTTTATGCAGAGCCTTCCCGCATGGTCCATTCATTATAGGGGATACGCACAGGGACCTAGAGCTCTCTGGCTGTTTTAAAACTCCATATTATTAGCCTGTTTAAACACGGAGACACTGATAAGAAGGGAGACCTCTCTGAAAGATTAGGTACGGCAGAAAAGTGGCGCGGGATATGATTGATTTTTTTATTCCTCCTTTCCTTTTATTCCTTTTTCCTTTCCTTTTGGAACTGCTTTTTTCTGCTGCGTCCACCAGGTAATGGAACTCGCTTGCTTTACATCTATGTAACTGTAAATCTGTTAGCACATTTAAGTGACAACCGAAAACCTATCTTTTCAGTTTCTAATTCCACTTATTTGATATATTAATGCGGTGTACCTCACTATAATTTCTGCAACTGCATATTATACGTAGTATGAGGACGAGGACATCGATTAGGTAGAAATGGTCCAAGCAATTGCATCCTCATTTATACAAGATTGTGGGTTTTATAGATCACGATCTGTTTTTGAAAGTGCCAAAAAGCAAAATCCGTTTTTGAATACAGAAAGACGGATTTAGATTTTCCCAAAAAATCACTGCGTAGACTGAGTATTCACCTGTTAGCAAAGGGAAGTTCGGCAACGGAGGCATGGTCGGTAAGGTAACAGACGGTATTGGTGTCTTGATCGGAGGTAGGGGAGGCATCTGGCACGCAGAGGGGACTCCGGGCTCATGAGGTGTACCTGGTGGCAAGCACGAGGGTGGGAGACTTTGAGCAGGTCTTGGGGTCGTAGTAAAAGAGGGAGGAATGGGTATAGGAAAAGGAGGAGGAGGAGGGATAAAAGGAAACGGAAGTAGAGGAGGATGGGGAGGAGAAACTGTAGTAGGAGGAGGACGGGGAAAATGTGGTGGAGTAGGGGCAGGAGGAGGGGCAGGAGAAGGAGGAGGGGGAGGAGGAGGGGGAGGGGGAGGAGGAGGAGGTGGAGGAGGGGGAGGGGGAGGACGAGGGGGAGGGGAAGGGCGAGGGGGAGAAGGAGGAGGAGGAGGGGGAGGAGGAGGAGGTGGAGGAGGGGGAGGGGGAGGACGAGGGGGAGGGGAAGGGCGAGGGGGAGAAGGAGGAGGAGGGGGAGGGGAAGGACGAGGGGGAGAAGGAGGAGGGGGAGGGGGAGGACGAGGGGGAGAAGGAGGAGGGGGAGGGGGAGGAGGAGGGGGAGGAGGAGGGAGAGGGGAAGGGCGAGGGGGAGAAGGAGGAGGGGGAGGGGGAGGACGAGGGGGAGGAGGAGGGGGAGGGGAAGGACGAGGGGGAGAAGGAGGAGGGGGAGGGGGAGGAGGAGGGGGAGGGGAAGGGCGAGGGGGAGAAGGAGGAGGGGGAGGGGGAGGAAGAGGAGGAGGTGGAGGAGGTGGAGGAAGAAGTGGTGAAGGCGGAAGAGGAGGAGGAGTAGGTGGGTATGTTGGAGTTGGCTTAACTGTTGATGCTAGTTTCTGCGTCGTGGGCTTTGCAGTTGAAGCACCTAGAACATGAAAACAGAAGAAATATTAAAGGAACAGCTCTTGGAGAGCAGGGTAGTCGGCTGAAAGGTTGATATGTCATAATTTGCAGGATGCCTGCCACATCAGACTTCACTGAACATTGATTCCGTTTGGAACTAAACTCGAGCAAGATATTTTTCGATTTTACTATTCAATGTTTTATTGAAGGTAACCTGTGATTTTAGGGAGGCTAAAAGGCTACACATACTTATTTTAGGGTCGGAAGTTACGGTAACTTGGATGAAGTGATCACAATGAAGACCAGGAATAGCATATAATATCTTTTTTCCATCCAAGAGAATGTTGTTCTTTCCTGTCGGATCTGTAGCCCAGAAAACGACTGTCTGTTTTCCATATGGTTTAGAAACAGCTTCGTGAAAGTCAAGCTGTTGTACCTCTGGCAATTCATCCGCATACTAAAAAAAATTGTGAATAGAAAAAAATCAGTAACTGCGAAGCGGAAACCACAAAAGGAGTTTACAGTTCATACCTGGAGCCTTCATCGGGATAGGAGACTGCAAGCGATGGGTCTACGTGAATCCATCGAAATAATGAAATGTGCTATTTTTAGAACGAATTCCGTCAACCTCAACTTCATCAATCTCCTTGGGCACCGAGATGGGCCATTATATTCTGACTATACTTGAGTGCTCTCTAAACTTCCCAAGTGTTTCGTATCTCAAAATACGATCTACCCAGCTACCTTATGAACACTGGAAAAATTAGCATCTAGTTACTAAAACGTCCAAATTCTAAAAGAAAGTTAAAAGATATTTAAAGATAAAGATATTTTATTCCAATAGCACTTTCACTGTGTATGTATGTTGCAGTTAATTTTTTACCTCTGGTAATTTTTGTTTTTCTTTTGTTTTTGGGTATTGTAACGTATGCTAAAGAAGTTGATCGCCATGACACAAATAAAAAAAAAAACAAAAATGACCTGTGATAAAAAATTAACTACAACATTATATTCTAACTTGCCTATATAAGCTGACAACACTAACGCATACAACGAGTATACTCAGAGAAAATGAAAATAAACGCCGCAATCACTGTACAAGAATTGGTTCTTAGCACATGTGCCAGACAAAATAGAAAATTCTTTGGAGCCTGCTTTAGAGCGTGCCTGAACATCCCGGATACTACTGATAGCTGAAGTTCTATCTGGATTGATTAGCCAAGTTTAAGAGATCGTCTTAGTGGGTAGAATCATGCGTGGTCTTACCGGAAGCTGCATTTGTCGCTCAGAATGGTCATTAGCGACCTGCGTTTGCACCTGATTGTTTTTTATTACGTAACGAAGCTGTAACATCTGTCCTGTGACCAAATATCCCTCCGGCTTAAGACTGGAATGTATTACGAAGGGCATACCAGCAGTGTTGTGAAAACGTATGTGCACACAAGGGCCTAGGTATCAAAGGATCGAACTTGAAATCAGAGAAACACACTTGTACCCACTATAAACTTATGGACTTTGCAGGACCAAAACTAATGGATAATTGTTGAGGCCTGAAAATGTTTTTATAATCTGTCAACTTTGGCTTCTTGTGCGTGTCTGACAAGGGATATAGAATTCCTTTATAAATTTTAAGCTGGGAAAACGTTAATGGATATGCCTTTAACTGTATTACAGTTTAATTACAGGACGAAGTAATCTTATCATTCAAAAAAAAAAATGATACGAAGTCCTAAGCAAATACGTTGACCAGTAGTTAATGCCTTTATTTCAGAGCGTTTTTGCCGACCTGTTTATTTTTAGAACGACAAGATTATCTTTCATTTAAACAGCGTAGCTGATGTGTCGTGGCCGTGTATAATATAACTCAAACTGAATAGTAGTAACGAAAAGAGACTAAAAATATTTACTCGGCCGACTTTGCATGAAATCATTTACATTTTACTATTTACAGGTTTCTAACTACAGTTCTGACTATTTACAATGTTTCAGTTTACAATAATTGCAGTGGCGGATCCAGGGGAGGTGCCTGGCTCGGGCCTCCCCCCTTTAATTTTAGACCAAACTGAGGCCCGAAGGGCCAAAAATGTTTTTTTTGGAGACCGGGCCTTCCGCTTTTGTCAGGGTCTGGATGACCGGGCACCCCCTTATCTGAAGGTCTGAATCTCCCACTGAATTGCATTTGGTTTATCACTTTTTTAAGCCCCTCCTTGAAGGCGGCTAAGTTGTTATTTGCCCTGATCTTATTGGGCAAGTAGGCCATTCCACGATTTCCGCGCCAATTTAGAATAAGCGAGTAAGTAGAATCCATAGATCTCAAATGGTATTTTTGACTTTTTAATGACGCTGAGTTTTCCTTTCCTCTGTACGTCTTCTTAAAGAAGCTTTGGAGCTTCCATTTTCCCGAAAAATGGTGCTCTGAAATGCATCTAAAAATTAAGGGGGGTCCGTGAAAACGCCGTGACAGACCTACGCCTAGTATGGGAGTTGTTCGCTGCTAGTTATGGGCTCTTGATTGACATAAAAACTACGAGTGATATGAAACATATGAATGATATAAAAATATTCAATTGTACCTTCAGGATGATGGGGAGTTGTGCCAGTTGTTGCCCGGGTGGTTGGCTTAGCAGGCTTTGTAAGGGTCACCGGGGGCTTTGTAGTCAGCAAATTGAAACAGTTCATTAGAGGGTTCTCCTTTTCAGTGATGGGTCTTAGGACAAATGAGCAACGTCTCAGCCAAATGAGGGGAGACATGTGGAAGTCTGCCACAATTTGAATTCGGTGGTAATCTTTGTACCTGCTTCTGCAAATGTACCAGCCTTTTCTCAAGAGGCTAAATTGAAATGCTTCAGGCAACGAAAATACGTGATTAAAAACTGCACTGGCATCCTTCTCTAAAAATCAATAAGGTACAGTGTATTAATTTATGTAAAGTAGTAAATGGTTTGAACCCAGGAGTCATGTAATAAGTAGATGGAAATGATTATCCGGGAGAGGGTAGTCCTGAATAGGACTGTTGATGACAATAATGTATGTAAAGCTGCATTCAAATAATTTTCTGCGATTAGCTTCTATCACGGTCCTCACGTAAGCGCTGATGCTGCACAAGAAAATAGAGAAAGCTGTCCCAGTCTTATCAAATTACTGGGGTTGCAAAGAGACTCGGGCGTTTTTCGGCAGAATTTCCAGGAAGGAATAAAAATTGGAAGGGTCAATATATACAGTCAAATGATGAGGAAAGAAGGAGAAAAGGAGGTAAACAATAAACATAAGTACAATAAACATAAGGAAGAGCTGAAGGTGGAGGAGGAGGAGGAGGAGCTGGAGGTGGAGGTGGCATTGGGGAGGAGGAGGAGAAGGAAGGAGGAGCTGGAGATGGAGGAGGAGGAAGGGAAAGGAAGAGGGAGAGGGGGAGAAGGAGGGGAGGAGAAGGAGCGAAAGTGAGAACAATTTAAAAAAGGGAAAAACAAAAAATGATGATAAAATGTTTCTTTTCTGAAATTTTTTCAAAGCTACAGGTTTACCTGTTTAAATTCCAAAACAGGAACTTAAAAGCCCTTGGAGATGTTTTTATTTCAAACTTACTGAAAAATTCGTCTCCCGTTCTACCCAAGACAAATCTGTAGTTCTTTTGTCGAATATAATTACCAGGGGAACACATTGACTCGAACGATATGGTTAGATATTCTTCGGTGAGCTTCACGAATCCAGGAATATGGGCTGCAAAAACCTAAAAACAATTGAAAGAAAGGAATAAGTATCTTAATAATGGAATATTCCAATTACATGGCTTTGTTAATAAAGTAAAAAAAAAAAAAACAAAGGTACCATGTGAATTGAGAAAATTGACAGAATTGACAATGGTTGTTCCAAGGTATCATCAGGTAGTTGCTATTCAATTCAGTTCTTTTTGTGAAATAAGATTTGCCCGTTACGTTCGTAGTAAAGCAATAGGCCACTTCCGAGTTGCCTCAGACTCTTTTCAAAGCGAGGCCAAGTGCGAAATGATTTTCTATTCTCACGCAAATAGAACTCATTTTCACTGACAAACAGGTCCTGTGCACGTAGCCTTGCGCTATTTAAAGTGAAAGTTTTTGCAACTGGGATATGGCCTTTTTTGAAATCGGCTTAATAGTTACCTGACAGCGACGTGCTAACTCCAGTTTTCCATCAGTGATTCGCCAGCAAAGATTTTCACCTGGGTTCTGAAAGGCAGGAGCGTCTAAAGAATGGATCACGTACAAACCACCGTGTACAACTATGGTAAAAAAGGAAAAAATATACCTTCTAAAAATACCCGTTAACCTTCAAATAATGCATTCATGTAAAAGCACAAACTCGGGTAAAGGAATATAAAATGTACACAGTGCCGGATCCAGTCCTTGAGAAATGGGGGGAGGGGGGAGCCTCAGTTTGGTCTAAACATAAAGGGGTGGGGAGGGGCGGGTCCCCCGAGCCCCTCCCTTGGATCCGCCACTGGTGAAGGAATTCGTAATTTGACTTTGTCGAGGGTTCAGGGGATGAAAAAGAAGATACGAAGTAGTTGGCACAAAATACTTCGACTTGACTATAAGATGATTTGCTTTTGAATACTTACGCACTCGAGCGAATCTGTGACGCTGTATAAACTTTTTATGTGTCGCTATGATATATACGCCAGAAGAAGTGTTCGGGAATATGTAGTAGGGTTTCGCTGCATTGTATACAAAGGGCCCTTGTATAACGCCGGTGGTGGCACTAAGTGACAATCAAAAAGGCAACTTCAATATGACTGATCGATTGAAATACCAGCGTCAGATCTTATAACTAGTGATAACCAAAGGTTAGGGAGTGAAGGCAACAACGATCGCGAGTTCAACGCTCACTTGCTCGTCTTGCTCCAACGCTGTGCTTTGCCTACGTTTCACTTGACAGAAGGTCAAAGCACACGCAGATCAGATTACCAGGAGTAGAAAGTGGAATTACGGGCGAGATCAAATTGCGTTTGCATTCCATCCATTTTTAGTGGAAGTTCCAAACGAATGCTGGAAACATACATGCCACCCATGCGTAATAACAACCTGGAGATTAGGATTGCGGGCTTCTCTTGTCGCCCGCAGTAAGTCAGTAATGACAGTTACAATGGTATTGCTGATGTTGACCTCGGGTCAATTTAATAAAACTTTTACAAGAGTAGCTATTGTTTTCAGACTCTTGAACCATGGCCACACTTGTAAATTACAAGTGTAAACGTTTTATTAAATTGACGCCGGTGGCTAATTTTTGCGGCTGGCATCGTTCCTTTGACAACGCAGAGGAATTGATGTGACGGAAATTGCTTTACAGCTTGAAGGTTTTTAAGTACTGTAAATATTTGGCTCCTCCAGGAGCCCATAACCTGGAACGAGTAACTTCCATACACTCGTGTCACAGCGTTTTCACGGACCAGTTTATTTTTAGAACGGTTTTGGCGCCAATTTAGAATATCTTTTAAGTCCCACAAACCAGTCAGCAAAACCTACAGACCTACAAATGATAATTTTTGCCTTTTAATGACGTTAGGTTTTCATTTTTGATGTCTTATATTTCGAATGCGTTTATAGACGTGGCAGAGATTCCATCTTCCCCGGAAAATTACCCTAAAATGTGTCTAAAAATAAAGCGGTCTGTAATAACGCCGTGACATGGGCCTAGTATGGGAGTTGCTTGCTCTGGGCTCCTGGCTTCTCATATTGGTTTGTATTTTACATTAATTTGCAGTGAAGTTTTTGTTATTTGATGCAATTGTTTGTTCAAGTTAAAAATGCTTAGGCATGGTAGTGATTTGATCGTTTTCTCTAACCGCAGCCACCAACTAAATAACAAAAAAGCTTTGCATGACCATGTTGAAGATTAAAAGAAAGGAATTTGTACCCTCCATTCGGCGTAAGAGAGGTAGTTGCAGAAACACTTGCTTGGCCTTCTGCTGTGGCATTACCGAAGGCTTGTGATGTTGCTTGACCAAAACCAGTGCCTGTTATTGCTCCAGCGGCACCTCCTGCCCCCAGCGGATGTGAAATCACACTGCCGTTGAAAACCTCCTGTACTTGGGAAGGTGCTCCGGGTCGATATGAGATCACCGTGCCATTTGTCGCGTATATGTTAAAAACCTGCATGAATCATTGTAATAGAGATAGTCATGAATCCTCTCAGGACCCGTCTACACGTATCGGTTTTTTTTTAAAGGGAGAATTTTTTCAGGTTTAGCCTACCCTCCACACGTATCCGGTGAAAACGGTCACTGAAAACGCACCTTTCCAAAAATGCTCTCCTTAGAGGAGATTCTTGAAAACGCCGGCTTATCATTTTCGTATGAGTCGCATGGATCGACAAAAACGAAGATTTTCGAATACGATGATGTCATACATCATATTTTACTGGCATTATGCACTATCCGTAAAGGATATGCTATCGTATTTCCATCCAGCGTTTTCGTGTGGACAGGCGAAAACGATTCGAATAGGTTATTACATATGGACGTGTATTTTTTTTTTGTAAAACGGAGAAGAAAATCTCCGTTTAAATATATCGATTTAGCCAGGACTAAAAGCGAGGCCTCCGTTTATATACTTATAATAAAGCAATTAACTTATAACTCTAAGCCACTAAAAAGAATCCTCCTTTTGAGGGAAGGGTTGGGTGATTAAGAAAAAATATCCGGCAAACACATCTGAGACGAAAACTCTGCCAGTAAGCTAAGAGTCTTATGTTGAACAACAACAAAAAAATGTTTTAATGCAGGATACTCTTTGGTAGCAGCCAATTTACAGGATACGATCTCTAGAGTCTATATGGAGTTTTAATTAGCATCGACGATGGCGATGGCAGCGAAAAGGTAGCTTTCAAAATGAATTCACATTGACTCCAATTCGCTGAAAATGTCAAATGTGGGCGAATTTTCCAGCAGATGATTGGTTTGGGACCGCTCTCAAGTTATAAGAGAGAAAGAAAATTCGCTGCCGCTTGTTTACGTCCTCCATAAAACGTAAAATTAGGCAGTTCACGTGAGTCATGCAGTGACGAGAAAAAATGTACAAAAAAGCTTGATGCACGTGCAGAGTTGTTGTTTTTCTTAATAACCTTATTGCTCTTTTGACGTTCTCGTTGCCATGGCCGTCGTCGTTGCGTAAGCTCCCTAATAAATAGGAAAGACCTGAAAGAGAAATCGTGCCGACTTTTGAGTTTTTTTCTATCGAGCCCGGAATGTAACTGTCATCAGTGTTTAAAAGCACAACCTTAAAACCATATTGTCAAAGTTTAAATTTTGTTTGTCCTCAAACAAAGGTAACTCAATATCTTTACTGGAAACGACAGGCATTGGCTGCCTCTAGGTGGACTGGTTTTCGTTTCTCCAAGACAAACGCAAGCTGCATTTCTTGGATTTCCTGTCCCCTCCCTTGCAGAATCTACTTAGTCCTTTCCTGCTGGTCCGTACAAGCGGCCGGGCAGGCGCACGATGACGTCATAACCGATTTTTTCGCATCGATAGGTTTCCATCTTCTCTTATATAGCAATTGAGGTTTCGCTATTATATCATAGCAGGCGCGCAGCGAGCCTCCATTGGTATGGAAATTGGAAACTATTGATGCAGGAAAATTTAGTTATAACGTCCCTACGTCCGTAGGTTCTTTCAGGGAGGGACTAAGTTGATACGAATTCTTCTCCTCCTTCAAGAGAGTTTTTTGTCCCTTTTTCAAGAGAGGTTTTTGTCCCCTATTGTTTAAAAAGTGAAGAACATCCTTTTTCAATAAATTGGCTTGGACGCCTTAACCATGCTGTGGTTTTCAGGACCAAAGTGTTGCATTTCAAGGTTGAAAATTCACCGATGAAAGACACAAATGGAAAGGAAAAGTTCAAAAGAATGCTCGCCTTATTTTTTGTGGACAAACGAAAGGTTTCGCAAGCTTAACAGCGAAGCGCTTGGCTTGTATTGAGACAACCAAGGCAGTGAAGTTCTTGGAGAAATTTCAGGGACATTCTGTACTCTATGGTCAAGGAAAGTACGTTTTTAAATGAAAGATTCTGTATTATTGGCGTTTGATAAAACATGAACGTTTGGTACATTTTGACATCGGCGTCAAAGAAAAAGTACAAAATGTGCCAGCTCCGATGTGAAAATTATTTTATGTTGAATTTTGCCATGTGCTCACGTGAATTAATTGCTTTTAAGGATTAACTTATGGGTTTCGAATAAACATTTTCAAAAAGTAATTTATCTGTCTATTGTTCATTCATAACATTAGCTGAAGACACGATCGGGAGACTACAGATCTTGAGATTCAGACGAGCTTCTCGCATTTCTTGAATAAAACTGAAGTGTTGTTGTAAGTTTTACATGTTCAATTGAATTCTTATTCATTTTCTTAGTCATTAATTGCCACTGAAGAATTTTTCAGTGTCCTCCCTTTTTTCTTCTCCTTCTAAAAGCTTAAGATTCACCAAGAATCGTTAAAACTTACTGGTTTCGGTAGTCCAAGTTTCGCCAGGGCGAATTTTAGTGTTTGGGTGGCTACTTTAGTAGCTGCATCAGTTGCTGCTTTAACCCCAGCCTCTGCTCCCGCCTTCGCACCTGCTGAATACCCAGCCCTGGCTCCTGCATTTGCCCCACTTTTATGAGCTTCGGCTATGCCAAGGGAGGCCCCCGCCTTCGCGCCTGCCTTTGCTGCAATCTTCATAAGAAGAAGCACGTTTGCTTTAGCTGTAAAACAAAATAGATGTTTGACGATATCTCCTGGGTAAGTCCAATAAATGGCAATTACAATGAATCAGTTTAAAATTGAACCGACAATTTTCTGAAGATTCTAAAAACATTCATTCTTGACTATTTATAGTTTGCACAAACTTTTCCAATACGATCACCGAAAATGTCAAAAGAATGCCGACGATTTTAAGGTATAATGTAAATTATCTTGCGCGTCACAACTTCATGTTTGCCCCGCATACCAATAGAACAACGGCTCATGCAATGTTTATGCAAGGATGTCACAATTACACAAATGAATTGTTATTGTGGCTTTATAGATTGTAAATTGTATGAAAGTTCGTTTTAGAGGGAAGTTTCAGACTACCACAAGTATATGATAGGTTTTGCTAGATTGAGAGTTATGTAGTATTATGGAAATTGTGGTTAGGGCAGGCATTTGTATAATCATCCTCTCTTTTCTAGTATAGCTTAGAGCTCCTAACAATTCAACTAATTAGAAAAAAATGGCATCCGTACCTTGTTTCTTAGAGGGCGCAAGTGTCCACAGAAACTGGGAGGGGATGGGTGCATAGGTTTTGTTATCGGGCGTCCGAACAGCTACCTCAATATGGTCGCTGCCATACTGCTCCTTGTGAAGCGCCTCGATGTAGTAATACGAACCTTTTCTTAGTGGTATAGGGTCAGATAGCTGTTCTTGGTAACTAGAATGATCAAATAAAATTACTTTGTCACCTTGATCAACTTCTCATGGCTGAATAAAAAATATTATCATTATTAAATACTATAGTGCAGGTTACAGTGTATTTAAAGCGTAATGACCGACAGTTCTGTAATCGCATGATTCTCGATGGGGAGGAGTTTAGACGTAATTCCAATAAGGAATGATTTTGGCAACAAATTGAAACGTTAAATTTTTTTCATTCTTTATTTTTTTGGCAAAATAGGCCTTGGAGAAATGTTTGGTGATGTTCTAGCTGAAATGAAAACAATGATCTTATATATTCGAGAAACTGTATTTTTCGAAAGCGGTTACCCATTGGCCAAAAAATTAACATTTCGTCATTCTCTATTCTAAGTTAATTAGCTCTTGTAAAACATTTTTAATTTAATGGTATTCTAAATAGAAAACAAGGTTTTTTGCAATATGAAAATATGGATCTGATATATTTGCAAAGTTTGAATTTTCCAAAAGGGTTAACCCTTGATTCTGGGCAAAATTGTTTTTGCAAAACTCTACATTCTCTATTTTAGAGTAAGTTAGGTATTGATAAATGTTTTTGGTGATCTTCTAGATAGAAAACAAAGCTTTTTAGACTATAAAAATATAGATTTGAGATATTCGCGAAATTAGATTTTACCCATGAAAGGGTTAACTCATGATTTTGGCAAAAAATAAAAACATCTACACGCTCTATTTTTGAGTAAATTAGGTACTGAAAAACTGTTTGGTGATTTTCCAGAAATCATGAAAACAAAATATTTTAGACTTTAAAGTATATAGAACTTATGTATTCGCGAAAACGAATTTTTTCAAGGGATAAACCCAAGATTTAAACAAAAAGTTAAAATTTTTTTTCTTCATTTTCGTGTCAATTAGGCCTTTAAAATGTTTGGTGACGTTGTAAATAGTAAATAAACCTTTTTAGACCATATAGATATGGATATTATTTATTCGAGACATTGGATTATTCCCAAGGAGTTAACCCCGTGCTTCTGACCCCTTTTACCCCTTTAACCCCTTTTTGGTGATGGTCTAGATGGAATTAGACTTTAAAAATATAGAACCCTTACATTCGCGAAATTGGGGTTTTTTCAAAGGGGTTAACCCATGATATTTGCCAAAAATTTAAAATTCGTTCTTCATTCTCTATTCTTAAGTAACTAAGGCTTTGAAAACAAGTTCGGTGATGTTCTAGATATTTCAATTATAGATCTTATATACTTTCGAAATTTGATTTTTCCAAAGGGTTTTACCCATGGTTGTTTTACTTTGATACGAGTGTATATGGCATCAAACTTCTTACGATGTGAATTGCATGTATTTAGACTCGTGGCCTTTTTGAACCCGACATATTAATATCTTTCGGTCTGGGTTATCTGTGATGCTGAGGAAGAGCTGACATTCATTGTCGCATGCTGAAAAAATAAGGAGCAAAACATTGTTTCAGCATAACTTAAAGTACTCCGGGTGGTTTGTAACTTAACAGGAAGGAGTAGAAAAATAAACGTCTTTGTAGTAATTTATAGCCGCTTAACACCAAATCAACATCCTTTGAGGAAAGTACTTTTATCTCTCCCCTCTCTCCCGTTAAAAATTTTCATCAGTGTTATTGAAAATCTTAAATGCGGGAGACAAGCATTAATCATGCAAAGAAGTAAAACACCATTTTTGCAAACCACGTGCGAAGAATCTATTAGCTACTTTTTTGGTCTCTAAAACAATTTAAATGCGACACTTATCGCCCACTTTTGAAGTAAAAAAGTATCCTCTAACCGTAAGGAAACTCAGATTATCACTTCAAAACTCCGTCCGTAGCAAAATTATTTCCTTGAGTTAACGAAAATAAGGTCCATGCAGAAAAGATAAGAATCAAATACAGTGTACGTGTCTAGTATTCTTACCTATCAAAAAGATGTGTAATCCCGTCTTCTGTGGCACAAAGTAGCCTCTTATTCGGCTTCCATAGGTATTTCCCCAATTACGTGGTTGCCGAAACATGGGCGAGTGAAAAACCTTAGTCGGCATGTCAGGAAAACGAGGATCTTGCAACAGTTTTTCTATTAAGTAGCCATCAATTCCTTGCCATAGTTCAATAATCACTCCAGGTTGCCTCTTATTTGCTAAAGACGAGCAAGCAGTAGGGTTTTCAATGTGACTAGCCACGAACAATTACAAAATGATTAAGACACTTTTCGAATAAAAATAAATTTCTCTACCAGTCAATGCGTCTCCGAATTCGAGGAAGAATACTTTTGAATACAAGGGATTTTCTCTATAGCATAAGAAAACTGTTAACATCACTTTCGGCAAAGTATGTCACAGTCTTCTCGAGCCTTTATTTAATTATTTATTTATTTACTTTTTAATCTTGGTGCACTAGTGTTTACTAGGCTAAAATGTTTGTCCAAAAGCATAATAATAGGTTTTACGAATAGACTGCGTTCTGCAGTAAACGAATATGTTTTCAAGCGTGATTCAAAAACTGCATTATTGGCGGGTGCATATTTATAACAATGAGAAAAAAATTATTTTTTTAAAACTCGAGATTGTACGACATGTAAACAGAATTTTGAAAACGTATCGAATTATTGTGCTGACTTTCCAGTAGTAGCGGAGCGTTCGCGCGCGAGAAGGGGAGAATCCATTGCTATAGAAAATGGAAACCTATTTATGAAAGCAAATTTGGTTAAAACGTTTGCGTACACTGTAAGTCCGTACAGACTTTCGGGGTAGGGGAAGAAAGACGTAAGGTAAGGGATTCCCAGATTAATTGCGTTTGTTCTGGCGCAAATAAAATTAACCAGTTTAGACCCATAGTCTACTACCAGTAAAAATTTCGATTTAAGTTTCTTGCCATGTGTTTGACTGACGACAAAAACCGTTCGAAAATTAGTTTTCAAGAACTTGCTTTCTTTGGTTAGGCTTCTGATCACGCCCCAGGACCAATCTAGTCTCAAACAGGTCAATATTTTGGCAGGTGTATCCAGAAAAAAGCTTTTTTAGAATATCAAAACATCGATTAAAAAAGGGACAAAATTTGCAACTTTCAAAAGAGGCTAGTCCATGGATTTTTTTTAAAAAAATTGAGACTTTTTCTATATTTTGTTTTAATGCAAAATAGATCAAGACAAAGGCCTGGCGAAGTTCTAGAAAGAAAAGAAGCCTTTTTAGACCATAAACACATCGATTTAAAACGCCCAAAATCTGCTTTTTTCCAAAGGGGTTAGTCCATTGTTTTGGTCAAGTAATTGGCACTTTTTCCATCTTTTGTTTTAATGCAAAATGGATCAAGAAAGAGTGTTTGGTGAAGATCTACATTGACAAAAAAGTCTTTTTAGCCTAAAAAACAAGGAATAAAAACCCCCCAAATTTGCATTTTTTAAAGGGGTTAGTCCATGGTTTTTGTCAGAAATTGAGACTTTTTTTCAGCTTTTGTTTTAATGCAAAACGGATCAAGAAAAAGTGTTTGGTGATGGTCTTAAAGGAAAAGAAGACTTCTTTGCATGAATATAAAAAACATCGATTTAAAAAAGGCACATTTGCATTTTTTTTAAAAAAAAGGGTCAGTCCATGATTTGGGTAAAAAAAATTCAAAGTTTTTCTTCTTTTGTCTTAAAGTGGATCGAGAAAAAGTGTTTGGTAAAGTTCTAAAAAGAAAAGAAGCCTTTTTAGACTATAAAAAATAAGAATTAAAAAGCCTCAAAATTTGCATTTTTCCAAAGGGGTCAGAGCATAGTTTTTGTCAAAAATTGTTCCTTTTTCCGTCTTTTGTTTTAAAGGGACAGGCTCACCATTCAGCGCGTGCTCATTTATCAAAATGCTGTTTTTCTGCCGGGACAGGCTGTATCGTCTATGCGAGCAATATGATCATGTCCTAATGTTGTCAAAGAACCAATCTGCACACCCCTGGAAGTCACTTGAACTTGATCAATTTAAATATTTGCAAATAGCTGTAAATTAATCAACCATGGAATAAAACCTTCGGGTCAACAATAAATTTAACGTTGGTAGTGTTGGCATAATCCACTGATTTCTTCTGCGATTTAAGTACTCCTCTATCCTACTTCAGGTTATTCTGAGATCGCTGAGATACATGTGAGTGGGATAATTAACCGATACAATAAGTAATAAATTGGAAAAAAGTAATCTAATTAATAAACATCCGCTTGACCGTGAACCTGTCCCTTTAATGCAAAATGGATCTATAAAAAGTGTTTGGTAAAGTTCTAGAAAAAAGGAAGCCTTTTTAGACTATAAAAACATCAATTAAAAAACCGGAAACTTTTCATTTTTCGAAATGGGTAAGTCCATGGTTTATGTCAGAAAAAGTAATTTTTTTCACCTTTTGTTTTAATGCAAAATGGATCAAGAAACGGTGTTTCGTGAATTTATAGATAGAAAAGAAACCTTTCTAGATTTTTAAAACATCGATTTAAAAGGGCCCAATATTTGCATTTTTCAAAGGGGTTATTCCACCAGACTTTTGTAAAAAAATTAAACTTTTCCAACTTTTTTTTAATGCAACGTGTATTAAGAAAAAGTCGGTGAAGTTCTAGAATCAAGAATAGCCTTTGTAGACAATAAAAATATTAACAATGAAAACCTAAAATTGGCATTTCTCCAAAAGTATTTTGTCAAAAATTCAGATTTTTCCATCTTTTGTTTAATAGCAGAATGGATCAATAAAAGTGTTTGGTGAAGTTCTAGGAGGAACAGAAGCCTTAGTTCACTATAAAAAACATAGATTTAAAAAAGGAAGTCTTTCGAGACTATATATAAAAACGTCAATTTAAAAAAGGTCAACAATTTGCTTTCCTTCCAAAGGGGTAAGTCCGTAGATTTTGTCCAAAAATTCAGATTTGTCCATCTTAATGCAAAATGGATAAAAAAAGTGTTTGGTTAAGTTGTAGAAAATAAGAAGCGAATTTAGCCTATAAAAACTTCGATTTATAAAAGCCCAAAAATTCACAATTTTCCAAACTGGTCAGAACATGGTTATTGTCAAAAATTAAGACTTTTTCCATATATTTTTTTTATTCGAAACGGGTCAGGAAAAAGTGTTTGGTGAAGTTTTAGGAAGAAAAGTAGCCATTTTAGTCTATGAAAACATCAATTTTAAAAAAGGGCAAAAAGCAAGCAAGGAGTAACTCCATTGTTTTTGTCAAAAAATCTAGACTTTTTCCATCTTTTTTTTAACACAAAGTGGATAAAGAAAAAAAGGATTCGTAAAGTTCTAGAACGAAAACAAACCAAATTTGACTATAAAAAAACATCGATCAAGGAAAGGCCCAAAATTTGCATTTTTTTAAAGGGGTTTATCCATGGTTTTTGTCAAACAATTCAGATTATTCCATCTTTGTTTTAATGCAAAATGCATCACTAAAAAGTGTGAAGTTCAGGAAAGAAAAGAAGCCTTTTTAGACTACAAAAACACCGATTTCATGAAGGCCCCAAATTTGCATAATTCCAAAGGGGTTAGTCCATGGTTTCTGTCTAAACAATTTAGACTTTCTCCACCTTTTGTTTTAGTGCAAAATAGATCAAGAAAAAGGTTTTGGTGAAGTTCTAGAGCGAAAAGAAGCCCTATTTGACTTAAAAAACCCTCGATTTAAATAGGCTTAAATTGCATTTTTTCCATAAGGTAGGTCCATGGTTTGGGTCAAAAAATTACGATTTTTTCTTCTTTTGTCTTAATGCAAAATGTATGAGGAAAATGTGTTTGGAGAATTTCTTGAAAGGAGAGGCCTTTTCTGCCTATAAAAACATCGTTTAAAAAAACCCCCTAAAATTTACGATTTACAAAGGGCTCAGACCATGGTTTTTTTAAAAAAGTAACCACTTTTTCCATCTTTTCTTTTAATGCAAAATGGATCAATAAAAAGTATTTGGTGAAGTTCTGGAAAAAAAGGGAGCCTTTTTAAACTACAAAAGATCGATTTAAAAAAAGCCCAAACTTGGCATGTTTCCAAAGGAGTTAGTCCATGGTTTTGGTCAAAAAAATAAGTCTTTTTCCATATTTGTTTTAATGCAAATGGAACAAGAAAAAGCGATTGGTGAAGTTTCAGAACAAAAAGAAGCCTTTTTGCCTATAAAAACCATTGAATTAAAAGAGGCCCAAAAGTTGCATTGTTCCATGGTTTGGTCGAAAAATTAAGACTTATACCATCTTTTGTTTCAATGCAAAATGGATCAATAGAAAGTGTTCGGGAAAGTTCTAGATACAAAAGAAGCCTTTTAGTCTACAAAAACATCGATTTGAAAAAGATCCAAAACTTGCATTTTTCCAAAGAGGTTAGTCCATGGGTTTTGCCCCCAAATTTAGATTTTTCCTTGTTTTGTTTTAATGCAAAAGTAATCAATAAAAAATGTTTGGTGAGGTTCTAGAAACAAAAGAAGAACTTTTAGACTACAAAAACATCAATTTAAATAAGGCCTAATATTTGCATTTTTCTAAAGGGGATAGTTTATTGTTTTTGTCAAAAAATTCAGAATTTTCCACCTTTTGTTTTATTGAAAAATGGATCTAGAAAAACTGTTTGTTAAAGTTCTAAAGTGAAAAGAAGCCTTCTTTCAAGCTAATTTATACAACAGGATAAATTAAAGTTAATGTCATAACCATAGACCCGCCTTTACCAGTAATGGAACCAGCTCACTTCCTTTCAGGGGTTACTTCCTGCATGTGACCCCTGTCACACTAATTGTTTCGCTCAGCCAATTAGATAGTACCAGCTATCACATGAACAGTTCATGCCTATATTTTCGCGCCTAGCTCAGCAAAATAGCACTTCGTATTCTTCTATTCGTGGAACAAAATCCCATCGCACCCTCCCTTATATCACTGCTTGATTCTTTCTGCTGGTTTTCTTGAGGTTTTATGTGTGAGGTCTTTCTCTTGCTTAAAATTTAAGAAGTTCCTTGTACTCTTTACAGTCATAAGAACAATAGATCTTTGTTGTTTACACTGTGAATCAATTGGCAATTGTCAAGAAGATATGGCAAAAAAGAGGTGAGGTTTCTACTGAGGGGAATCATTCTACACGGCATCACAACATGCTTGTGCAATGTGCACTTAGTTACTTTGGGCCTTAGTTTAATTATTAAGTTGATAAAAGTTTAGTTGTCATTTAGTTACAACTTCAGTTAATATATTTTCGTCTAACCTCTCTCCGTCTAGGTTCATGTTGAGTGTCTGGCTCTGCTTTCGGGAGGGTTCAGGTTTCCCTCGAAAATAATTGAGGGTTTTTCCTGACGGGCAGCAGGCACGCAATTATAACTTAAATTACTAATTATATCTGTATTGAGAGTTGTTGGCAATTAATATTCATGGGTTCGGATGAAGTGCTCCCATACAGGTCACACTTTGCCCCATAGACTCTTGTTACTCCTTAAACCGGGGAATTAGACATCTAGAGAGGTCTTTCCACCTCTCCAGTACCCAAGGGGGATTATCACCTCCACTCAAAACCTTGGGGGATTATCAACCCCTAGAGAGAATTATCACCTCTCACCATCCTGGGGTATTATCAGCCCCTGGAGAGAATTATCACTAACCTGGGGGATTATCACGCCCTACAGAGGATTATCCTCTCTCACAATCCTGGGAGATTATCACCCCCTAGAGAGGATTATCACCTCTCCCCTTGTAGATTTCGGATTGTTACACCAATATGTAGAAGAAAGTGACCTCCTGTCCATATTTGGAGTACTTCATCCCTTACCCCTTTTCCCCACAATAATTCTCGTCTAGTTACTTGCTTTTATCTAAGGGGTTATGGATTAAGAGCATTAACTACAAAAACAATGGATTTAAAAAGGGCAAAAAATTGCATTTTTCTAAAGAAATTTGTTCATGGTTTTAATCAAACATAAAGACTTTTTCCATCTTTTGTTTTAATGCAAAATTGATCAATAAGAAGTTCTTGGTAAAAATATAGAAAGGAAAGAAGTTTTTATAGAAAACAAAAACATTGATTTTTAAAGATGCCCAAAATTTGAATTTTTCTAAAGGGGCTAGTCTTTGGTCAAAGTTTAGAAAAAGTTTAGATTTATCCATCTTTTGTTTTAATACAAAATACATAAAATACTGTTTGGTGAAGTTCTAAAAAGAATAAAAACCTTTCTGACTACACTAACATCGATTTATAAAAGGCCCAAAATTTGCATTTTTCCAAAGTGGTTAGACCATGGTTTTTTTTCAAAAAGTTCAGGTTTCGCCATCTGTTGTGCTAATGCAAAATGGATCAATAAAAAGTGTTTGGTGAAATTCTAAAAAGAAAATAAGCCTTTTTAGACTACAAAAACATACATTTATAAGAGGCCCAAAATTTTCATTTTTCCAGAGGGGTTAAGCCATGGTTATTTTCAAGAAATTTATGTTTTTCCATCTTTTTTTTCAATGCAAAATAGATCAATAAAAAGTGTTTGGTGAAGCTCTAGAAACAAAAGAAGCCATTATAGACTACAAAAACAGCGATTTAGAAAACGCTCAAAACTTGCATTTTCCTAAAGTGGTTAGAGGATGGTTTTTGTCAAAAATCAAGACTTTTTCCATCTTTTGTTTTAATGAAAAATGGATGAAGGAAAAGTGATTGGTGAAGTTCTAGAACGCAAAAACGTCTTATTTGAATAGAAAAAACAAAGATTTAAAAAAGGCCTAAGATTTGCATTTCTCCAAGGGGTATAGTCCATCGTTTTTGTCGAAAAATTAAGTCCTTTTCCATCTTTTATTTTAATGCAAATGGAACAATAAAAACCGATTGGTGAAGTATTAGAACAAAAAAAGGCCTTTTTTGACTATGAAAAACGTCGATTTTAAAAAGGCCCAAAATTCGCATTTTTCCATTTTACCATGGTTTTTGCCAAAAAATTAAGACTTTTTCCAACTTTTCTTTTAATGCAAAATGGATTAATAAACAGCGTTTGGCAAAATTCCAGAAAGAATGGAAAATGAAAGTATTTTTAGACTAGAAAAACATCGATTAAAAAAAACCACCAAAATTTGCATTTTTCCAAAGGGGTTAGACCATGGTTTTTATCAAAAAAGTAAAACTTTTTCCATCTTTTGTTTTAATAAAAAAAGAATCAATAAAAACAGTTCTGTAAATTTCTAAAACAAAAGGAGGCTTAATTTGACTATATAAAACATCGATTTAAAAGAGGCCCAAAATTTGCATTTTTCTAAAGGGATTTGTCTATGGTTATTGTCAAAAAATTAAGTCTTTTTCCATCTTTTGTTTTAATGCAAATGGCACAAGAAAAACAGATTGCTGCAGTTTCAGAACGAAAAGAAACCTTTTTTGACTATGAAAAACATCGATTTTAAAAAGGCCCAAAATTTGCATTTTTGCAATTAAAGAGGTTAGACCATGTTTATTGTCCAAAAATTAAGAAAATAGAAAACATCGATTTAAAACAGGCCAAAATTTCAATTTTTTAAAGGAGTTAGACCATGGTTTTCGTCAAAAAATTAAGACCTTTCCATATTGTGTTTTAGTGCCAAATAGAGCAATAAAAAGTGTTGTGTAATGTTTTAAAACAAAAAGAAGCTTAATGTAAGTAGTAAAAAGTCGATTTAAAAGGGGCCTAAAATTTGCATTTTTATTGCATTTTTATTGCATGGTTATTGTTCAAAAATTAAACCTTTTTCCAACTATTGTTTTAATGCACAATGGACCGATGAAAAGGGTTCTGAAAAATTTAAAAACAAAAAGAGGCTAAATTTAACTATAAAATCATCCATTTAAAATAGGTCAAAATTTGCATTTTTTTAAAGGGGTTGGACCATGGTTTTGTCAAAAAATTAAGACTTTTTTCCTGTTTCGTTTTTATGCAAAATAAAGCAATAATAAGAGTTGTGTAATGTTTTAAAAGAAAAACAAGGTTAATTTCAGTAGTAAAAAATCGATTTAAAAAAGGCCTAAAATTTGTGTTTGTCGAAAGGGGTTAGACCATGGTTTGTGTCAAAAAATTAAGTCTTTCTCCATCTTTTTTAATGTAAATGGTACAAGAAAAACCGATTGCTGAAGTTTCAGAACGAAAAGAAGCCTTTTTTGACTATAAAAAACAACGATTTTAAAAATGCCTAAAATTTGCATTTTTCCAAAGGGGTTAGTCCATGGTTTTTGTCAAAAACGTTAAACTTTTTCCATGTTTTGTTTTAATGCAAAATAGAGCTATAAAAATGGGTGTTTAATGTTTTAAAACAAAAAGAAGATAAATTTTAGCAGTAAAAAAATCGATTGAAAAAAGGCCTAAAAATTGCATTTTTCCGACGGGTTTAGACCATGGTTTTTCTCAAAAAATTAAACGTTTTACGATGTATTGTTTTAATGCAAAATGGATCAATAAAAAGAGTTCTAAAAGGTTTTAAAACAAAAGGAGGCTTAACTGGACTATAAAAAACATCGATTTAAAAACAGGCCCAACATTGGCATTTTTCAAAAGGGGTTTGTCCATGGTTATTGTCAAAAAATTAAGTCTTTTTCCATCTTTTGTTTTAATGCAAATGGCACAAGAAAAACCGATTGCTGCAGTTTCAGAGCGAAAAGAAACCTTTTTTGACTATGAAAAACATCGATTTTAAAAAGGCCCAAAATTTGCATTTTTCCAATTAAAGGGTTAGTCCATGGTTATTGTCCAAAAATTAAGACTTTTCCAACTTTTCTTTGCTAAAGTTGCAAAACGAAAAGAAGCCTTTTATGACTATAAAAAATAACAATTTTAAAAAGGCCTGAAATTTGCATTTTTCCAAAGAGGTTAGACCATTGTTTTTGTCAAAAAAATTGAGACTTATTCCATCTTTTGTTTTAATGCAAAATAGAGCAATAAAAAGTGTTTTGTAATATTTTAAAACAAAAAGAAGCTTAATTTGAGTAGTAAAAAAATCGATTTGAAAAAGGCCTAAAATTTGCAACTTTCCAAAGGGGCTAGTCCGTAGTTTTTGTCAAAAAACTTAAGACTTTTTCCATGTTTTGTTTTAATGCAAAATAGAGAAATAAGAAAAGTTGTTTAATGTTTTAAAACAAAAAAAAGCTGAAAAAAGGCCTAAAATTTGCATTTTTCAAAAGGGGTTAGACCATTGTTTTTGTCAAAAAATGAAAACTTTTTCCAACTATTCTTTTTATGCAAAATGGATCAATAAAACGTGTTGTGTAATGTTTTAAAAGAAAAACAAAGTTAATTTCAGTAAGAAAAAATCGATTTAAAAAAGGCGTAAAATTTGCATTTTTCCAAAGGGGTTAGTCCGTGGTTTCTGTCCAAAAGTTGTCTTAAGTGTTGTGTAATATTTTAAAACCAAAAGAAGCTTAATTTGAGTAGCAGAAAAATCGATTTAAAAAAGGCCTAAAATTTGGATTTTTCCAAAAGGGTTAGTAGATGGTTTTTGTCAAAAAATTAAATCTTTTTCCATCTATTTTTTTAATGCAAAATCTATCAATAAGAAGAGTTCTAGAAAGTTCTAAAACAAAAAAACCTTAATTTGGCTATAAAAAAAAACGCTTTCAAATATGCCCAACATTTGCGTTCTACCAAAGGGGTTAGACCATGGTTTTGTAAAAAAAACTAAGAGTTTTTCCATCTTTTGTTTTAATGCAAAATGGAGGCATATAAAGTGTTTTGTAACGCTATGAATAAAAAGAAGCTGAATTTGAGTAGTAAAAAAATCGATTAAAAAAGGCCTAAACTTTGCATTTTTTTGAAAGGGGTAAGACCATGGTTTTTGTCAAAAAATTAAAACATTTTCCATCTTTTGTTTTAATGCAAATGGCATAAGAAAAACCGATTTCTGAAGTTTCAGAACAAAAAGAAACCTTTCTTGCCTATGAAAAACATCTGTTTTAAAAAGACCCAAAATTTGCATTTTTCCAAAAGGGTTAGACCATGGTTATTGTTCAAAAATTAAGACTGTTTGCAACTTTTTTCTTAAAGCAAAATAGATCAATAAAAAGTGTTTGGTGAAGTTCAAGAAAGAATGGAAGCCTGTTTAGACTATAAAAAAATTGATTAAAAAATACCCCAAATTTGCATTTTTCTAAAGGGGTTAGACCATGGTTTATGTCAAAAAAATTAAACATTTTTTCCGTCTACTGTTTTTATGCAAAATGGATCAATAAAAAGTGTTGTGTAATGTTTAAAAGAAAAACAAGCTTAATTTAAGTAGTAAAAAATCGATCTAAAAAAGGGGTAAAATTTGCATTTTTCCAAAGGGGTTAGTCCATGGTTTTTGTCAAGAAATTAGGTGTTTTTCCAACTTTTCTTTTAATGCAAAATGGATCAATCAAAAGTGTTTGGTGAAGGCCCAGAAAGAATGAAAGTCCTTTCAGACCATAAAAACATCGATTAAAAAAGGCCGAAATTTGCATTTTTTCTAAGTGGTTAGACCACGGTTTCTGTCCAAAAATTAAACCTTTTTCCATCTATTTTTTTAAATAAAAATTGGGTTAATAAAAAGAGTTCTGAAAGGTTCTGAAAGAAAAAGGGACTTAATTTGACTATAAAACATCGATTTTCAACATGCCAGAAATTTGCATTTTTTTCAAAGGGGTTAGACAATGGTTTTTGTCAAACAATTTAGCTTTTCCAGCTTTTCTTTCAATTCGAATTGGATGAATAAAAAGTGTTGCGTAATGTTTTAAAACAAAACGAAGCTGAATTTGAGTAGTAAAAAAATCAATTTAAAAAAGGGCCGAAATTTGCATTTTTCAAAAGGGTTAGACCATGGTTTTTGTCAAAAAATTGAGACTTTTTCCATCTTTTGTTTTAATGCAAAACAGAGCAGTAACAAGTGTTGTGTAATGTTTTAAAAGAAAAAAAGCTTAATTTAAGTAAAAATCGATTTACAAAAGGCGTGAAATTTGCATTTTTCGAAAGAGATTAGGCCATTGTTTTTGTCAAAAAATTAAACCTTTTTCCATGTATTGTTTTACTGCAAAATGGATAAATAAAAAGAGTTCTAAAAAGTTCTAAAACAAAAAAAGGGCTTAATCTAACTACAAAAAAACATTAATTTAAGACAGGCCCGAAATTTGCATTTTTCCAAAGAGGTTAGTCCATGGTTTTTGTCCAAAAATCAAGATATTTTCCATGTTTTGTTTTAATGCAAAATAGAGCAATAACAAGTGTTGTTTAATGTATTAAAACAAAAAGAAGCTGAATTTGAGTACTAAAAAGTAGGTTTAAAAAAGGCCTAAAACTTGGATAATTTCAAAGGGGTTAGACAATGGTTTTTGTCAAAAAATTAGCTTTTTCCAGCTTTTCTTTTAATGCAAAATGGATCAATAAAAAGTGTTGTGTAATGTTTTAAACCAAAAAGAAGCTGAATTTGAGTGGAAAAAAAATGGATTTAAAAAAGGCCTGAAATTTGCGTTTTTTTAAAGGGGTTAGACCATGGTTTTTGTCAAAAAATTAAGACCTTTTCCATCTATTCTTTTAATGCAAAATAGGGCAATAAAAAGTGTTGTGTATATTTTAAAACAAAAAGAAGCTTAATTTGAGTATTAAAAAATTGACTTAAAAAAGGCTTGAAATTTGCATTTTTCCAAACGGGTTAGATCATGGTTTTTGTCAAAAAAGTAATTTTAGTAGTAAAAAAGTCGATTTAAAAAAGACTTAAAATTTGCATTTTTCCAAAGGGGTAAGTCCATAGTTTTTGTCAAAAAATTAAACCTTTTTCCAGTTATTGTTTTAATGCAAAATGCATCATAAAAAAAGGTTCTGAAAAGTTTAAAAACAAAAAGAAGCCTAATTTAACTATAAAAAACATCGCTTTAAAATAGGCCAAAATTTGCATATTTTTAAAGGAGTCAGACCATGGTTTTTCTCAAAAAATTAAGACCTATTTCAGCCATATTTTTAATGCAAAATAGAGCAATATAAAGTGGTTTTTGATATAATAAAACAAAAACAATCTTAGTTTTAAAAGTAAAAAAATCGATTTAAAAAAGGCCTAGAATTTGCATTTTTCCGAAGGGCTTCCCTCATGGTTTTTGTCAAAAAATTAAACTTTTCTACATCTATTGTTTTAATGCAAAATTGCTCAATAAAAAAAGGCCTGAAAAGTTAAAGTAAAAAAAATAAGCCTTTTTCCACGTTTTGTTATAATGCAAATAGAGCAATAAAAAGTATTGTTTAATGTAATAAAAAAAAGATACTGAATTTCAGTAGAAAAAAAAAATTCGATTTAAAAAAGGTCTAAAGTTTGCATTTTTCCAAAGGGGTTAGACTATGGTTTTTGTCAAAAATTTTGGACTTTTTCCAACTATTCTTTCAATCCAAAATGGATCAATAAAAAGTGTTGTGTAATGTTTTAAAAGAAAAAAACAAGCTTAATTTAACTAGTAAAACATTCATTTTAAATAGGTGTAAAATTTTCATTTTTCCAAAGGGATTAGACCACGGTTTTTATAAAAAAAATAAGAGTTTTTCCATCTTTTGTTTTAAAGCAAAATGGAGGAATATAAAGTGTTTTGTAACGTTTTAATTAAAAAGAAGCTGAATTTGAGTAGTAAAAAATCGATTTACCAAAGGCCTAAAATTTGCATTTTTCCAAAGAGGCTAGACCATGGCTTTTGTCAAAAAATTAGCCTTTTTCCATATTTTGTTTTAATGCAAAATAGAGCAGTAAAAGTGTTGTGTAATGTTTTAAAAGAAAAACAAGCTTAATCTTAGTAGTAAAACATCAATTTTAAAAAGGCCCTAAATTTGCATTTTTCCACAGGGGTTAGACCATTGCTATTGTCCAAAAATGAGAACTTCTTGCCACTTTTCTTTTAATGCAAAATGGGTCAATAAAAAGTTTTTGGTGAAGTTCCAGAAAGAATGGATTTTTTTTAGACTATAAGAACATCGATTAAAAAAGCTCAGAATTTGCATTTTTCCAAAGGAGTTAGGCCATGGTTTTTCTCCAAACATTAAACCTTTTTCCATGTATTGTTTTAATGCAAAATAGAGCAATAAAAAGTGGTGTGTAATATTTTAAAACAAAAAGAAGCTTAATTTGAGTATTAAAAACATCAATTTAAAAAAGGCCTACAAATTTGCATTTTTCTAAAGGGGATAGTCTATGGTTTTCGTCAAAATTTAAAACTTTTTCCATGTTTTGTTTTAATGCAAAACACAGCAATAAAAAACCTTTTTTATTGTTTAAAAACAAAAAGAAGGTGAATTGGAGTAGTAAAAAACAACGATTAAAAAAAGGCATAAAATTTGCATTTTTCCAAAGCAGTTAGAGCATGGTTTTCGTCGAAAAATTAGACCTTTTTCGATGTATTGTTTTAATGCAAAATGGATCAGTAAAAAGACTTCTGAAAAGTTCTAAAAGAAAAAGGGGCTTCATTTGACTATAAAAAAATTGATTTAAAACAGGCAAGACATTTGCATTTTTCCACAGAGGATAATCCATGGTTTTTTCAATTAATTAACACCTTTTACATCTATTGTTTTAATGCAAAACAGAGCAATAAAAAGTGTTGTGTACTGTTTTAAAAGAAAAAGAAGTTGAATTTAAGTAGTAAAAATATTAATTTTTTAAAAAAATTTATTTTTCCAAAGGGGTTAGTCCATGGTTTTTGTCAAAAAATTAAACCTTTTTCCATCTATTGTTCTAATGCAAAATGGATCAATAAAAGAGTTTTAAAGCGTTCTAAAACAATAAAAACCTTAATTTGACTATAAAAAACATCGGTTTAAAACATGCTCACAATTTGCGTTTTTCCAAAAGGGCTAGACCACGGCTTTTGTCAAAAAAATTAAGAGTTTTTCCATCTTTCGTTTTAATTCAAAAAAGAGGAATATTAAGTGTTTTGTAACGTTTTTATTAAAGAGGCTGAATTTGAGTAGTAAAAAAAACACGATTTAAAACACCATGGTTTTTGTCAAAAAATAGAGCCTTTTTCCATGTTTTGTTTCAATGCAAAATAGAGCAAGAAACAGTGTTGTTTAATGTAATAAAACAAAAAGATGCTAAATCTGACTGGTGAAAAAATCGATTTAAAAAAGGCCTAAAATCTGGATTTTTTTAAAGGGGTTAGACTATGGTTTTTGCCAAAAAATTTAGCTTTTTCCAACTCTTCTTTTAATGCAAAAAGGATCCAGAAAAAATTGATGTGTAATGTTTTAAAAGAAAAACAAGCCTAATTTAAGTAGTAAAAAATCGATTTTAAAAAGCCTAAAATTTGGATTTTTCCAAAGGGGTTAGTCCATGATTTTTGTACAAAAAGAAGCTGAATTTGAGTAGTAAAAAAATTGATGTAAAAAGGCCCACGATTTGCCTTTTTTTTGTCCAAAAATGATGACTTTTTCAAACATTTCTTTTAATTCAAAATAGATCAATAAAAAGTGTTTGGTGAAGTTCCAGAAAGCATGGAAGTCTCTTTACACTATAGAAACATCGATAAAAAAAGCCCAAAATTTGCATTTTTCCAAAGGGGATAGACCATGGTATTTGTAAAAAAACTTAACCTTTTTCCATCTATTCTTTTAATACAAAATGGATCAATGAAAAGAGTTCTGAAAAGTTCTAAAACAAAAATAGGCTTAATTTGACTATAAAGAACATGGATTTAAAACAGGCCCAAAATTTGCATTTTTCAAAAGACGTAAGACCATGGTTTTTGTCAAAAAATTAAGCCTTTTTTAACGCTTTGTTTTAATGCAAAATAGAGCAATAAAAAGTGTTTTTTAATGTTTAAAAACAAAAAGAAGTTGAATTTGAGTATTAAAAAAATTGAATTTAAAAAAGGCCTAAAATTTGCATTTTTCCAAAGGGTTAATCGATGTTTTTTGTCAAAAAATACTTTTTTCTTGTTTTATTTTAATGCAAAATAAAGGAATAAAAAAGTTGTTTAATGTTTTTAAACAAAAAGAAGCTGAATTTAAGTGGTAAAAAAATCCATTTAAAAAAGGCGTAAAATTTGCCTTTTTTTAAAGGGATTAGACCGTGGTTTTTGTCCAAAAATTAAGACTTTTTCTAACTTTTCTTTTAATTCAAAATGGATACATAAAAATTGTTTGGTGAAGTTCCAGAAAGAATGGAAATCTTTTGAGACTTTAGAAACATCGATTAAAAAAAGCCCAAAATTTGCATTTGTCCAAAGGGGATAGACCATGGTATTTGTCAAAAAACTAAACCTTTTCCCATCTATTCTGTTAATGCAAAACGGATCAATAAAAAGAATTCTGAAAAGTTCTAAAACAAAAAATAGGCTTAATTTAACTATAAAAAACATCGATTTAAAACAGGCCCAAAATTTGCATTTTTTCCAAAGACGTTAGACCATGGTTTTTGTCAAAAAATTAGGCCTTTTTTCATGTTTTGCTTTAATGCAAAATAGAGCAATAAAAGGTGTTTTTTAATGTTTAAAAATAAAATGAAGCTGAATTTGAGTAGTAAAAAAATGGATTAAAAAAAGGCCTAAAATTTGCATTTTTCCAAAGGGATTAATCCATGGTTTTTGTCCAAAAATTAAGACTTTTTCTAACTTTCTTTTAATTCAAAATGGATCAATAAAAAGTGTTTGGTGAAGTTCCAGAAAGAATGGAAGTCTTTTTACTCTATAGAAACATCGATTAGAAAAAGCCCAAAATTTGCATTTTTCCAAAGGGGTTAGACCATGGTATTTGTCAAAAAACTAAACCTTTATCCATCTATTCTTTTAAAGCAAAATGGATCAATAAAAAGAGTTCTGAAAAGTTCTAAAACAAAAACAGGCTTAATTTTACTATAAAGAAAATGGATTTAAAACAGGCCCAAAATTTGCATTTTTCCAAAGACGTTAGACTATGGTTTTTGTCAAAAAGTTAAGCCTCCTTTGATGTTTTGTTTTAATGCAAAATAGAGCAATAAAAAGTGTTTTTTAATGTTTAAAAATAAAAAGAAGCTGAATTTGAGTAGTAAAAAAATGGATTTTAAAAAAGCCTAAAATTTGCATTTTTCCAAAGGGATTAATCCATGGTTTTTGTCAAAAAGTTAATACTTTCTCCAACTTTTCTTTTAATGCAAAATGGATCAATAAAAAGTATTGTGTAATGTTTTAAAAGAAAAACAAGCTTAATTTAAGCGGTAAAAAATCGATTTAAAAAAGGCGTAAAATTTGCATTTTTCGAAAGGGGTAAGACCATGGTTTTTGTCAAAAAATTGAGTCTTTTTCCATCTTTTGTTTTAATGCAAAACGGATCAATAAAAAGAGTCCTGAAAAGTTCTAAAACTAAAAGAGGCTTAATTTGACTTTAAAAAAAATCGATTTAAAAGAGGCCCAAAGCTTGCATTTTTGTGGAGGGGTCAGACCATGGTTTTTGTCATAAAATTAAGACTTTTTTCATCTTTTGTTTTAATGGCAAATAGAGCAGTAAAAAGTGTTGTGTGATGTTTTAAAACAAAAAGAAGCGTAATTTAAGTAGTAAAAATTCGATTTGACAAAGGCGTAAAATTTGCAGTTTTCCAAACGGAGTTAGACCATGGTTTTTGTCATAAAATTAAGACTTTTTCAATCTTTTGTTTTAATGCAGAATAGGCAATAAAAAGTGTTGTGTAATGTTTTAAAACTAAAAGAAGCTTTATTAAAGTAGTAAAAAAAATCGATTTAAAAAAAGCAAAAATTTTTTATTTTTCCAAAGGGGTTATAGTCGATTCTTTTTTCCAAAAAATTTAGATTTTTCCATTTTTTGTTTTAATGCAAATTGAATCACTAAAAGTTTTTGAATAAGGTGTCTGAACACAGTTTTGGCAGTTTGTGAGTATATGTCTTTTGCCAAATCATGGCAAGAGAAAGGTTGCCGGTCACAAGCTGAAACTTGGCAAGTAAAAAATGTATTGATGAAAGATTTTGACTGACAGGTGAAATGTGACGTTTTTGTAGTTTCCATTGCAACATGAACGATTGAATACAACCTTAAAATTTCCCTTTTGCTCAGTTTACATAAAATTCGCTCATTAGATTTTGCTATAAACTTGCATACAGCTTACTATGTTTAATCATCACCATTTGAAATTCATTTGACCAAATTTTAACAGACGGATTTTTAGATAGTCAATAATATGATTTTACTGTGATTATTAACTATGTCACAAAATTCTTTTGTTCAACTTCCATTTTAAAGTTCTTATTGTTGAAAGTACGATAAAAGTAAAAATTCTACCAAATATTACAAAATTTTAATGATTAGTTTTTGAGAAATTGTCTAGTGTACCATTGCTTTTTTCTCCTTCATGTTTGTTTGTCTAATTTAAAACACGCGCCGTTAAGCGAGTTACCGCTGACTGCCCTCAAAACTGTGCTCAGCCACCTTAAGGTCTAGAGCCTTTTTAGACTAAAAAATCATCGATTTATAAAAGGCCCAAAATTTGAATCTTTCTTAAAGGGGTTAGTTCATGTTTTTTGTCAAAAAAATCAGATTTTTTTCACCTTTTGATTTAATGCGAAATGGATCTAGAGAAACCGTTTGGTGAATTTCTAGAGCGAAAAGAAGCCTTATTTAACTATGAAATACATGGCTGTAAGAAAACCCAAAAGTTTGCATTTTTCGAAAGAAATTAGTCCATGGTTGATGTCAAAAATTAGGACTTTTTCCATCTTCTGTTTTAATGTAAAATTGATCAATAAGAAGTGTTTGTTGAAGTTCTAGAAAGAAAAGAAGCTTTTATAGACAACAAAAACATAGATTTACAAAAGGCGGAAAATTTGCATTTTTGTAAAGGGGTTAGTCCTTGGTTTTTGTCAAAAAATTTACATTTTTCGATGTTTTGTTTTAATGCAAAATGGAACAATAACAAGGGTTTGGTGAAGTTCTATAAAAAACATGGCGTTAAAAAATGCCAAAAATTTGCATTTTTCCAAAAAAAATTAGTCCATAGTTTTTCTCAAAACATTCAGATTTTTCAATATCTTGTTTTAATGCAAATGGATGAATTAAAAGTGTTTGGTAAAGTTCTAGAAAGAAAAGAAGCTTTTTTAAACTACAATAATATCCATTTAAAAAAGCCCAAAACTTACATTTCTTGAACGGAATTAGGCCACAATTTTTGTCAAAAAATTCATATTTTTCCATTTTATAATCTAATACAAAATAATTTAATGCAAAATGGATTGTGAAGTTCTAAAAAGAAAAGAAGACTTCTTAGACTACAAAAACATCGATTGTAAAAAAGGCCTAAAATATGCATTTTTCCAAATTGGTTAGACCATGGTTTTTGTCAAAAATTAAGACTTTTTCAATCTTTTGTTTTAATGAAAAATGGATGAAGAAAAAGTGATTGGTAAATTTCTAGAGCGAAAAGAAACCTTATTTGATTATAAAAAACATGGATTTAACAAAGGCCAAAAGCTTGAATTTTTTTTAAAAGGGTTTGTCCATTGTTTTTGTGAAAAAATTAAGATTTTTCCATCTTTTGTTTTAATGCAAAATGGATCAATAAAAAGTGTTTGGTGATGTTGTAGAAAGAAAAGATGCCTTTTTGGACTGTATAGACTTCGATTTAGAAAAGGCTCAAAATTTGCATTTTTCCAAAAGGGTCCATGGTTTTTGTCAAAAAATCAAGATGTTTTCATCTTTCGTTTTATTGCAAAATGGATCTAGAAAAAGTGTTTGGTAAACTTCTAGAACGAGAAGAAGCCTCTTTTGACCATGAAAAGCATGGATTAAAAACAAATTCTCAAAATTTGTATTATTCCAAAGGAGTTAGTCCATGGTTTTTTAAAAAAAGTGAGCCTTATTTCATATTTTGTTTTAATGGAAAATGGATCAGGAAAAAGTGATTGGGAAAGTTCTAAAAAGAAAAAAGACTTTTTGGCTTATAAAAACATCGATTAAAAAAAGCTATAAATTTACAATTTTCCAAAGAGGCCAGACCGTGGTTTTTGTTAAAAACTTCAGATTTTTCAGAAGCAAATTGGATTTTTTCATTTTTCGTTTTATTACGAAATGGTTCTAGAAAAAGTGTTTAATAAAGTTCTAGAAAGAAAAGTAGCCTTATTTTACCATGAAAAGCATGGTTTTGAAAACATTCTTAAAATTTGTATTTTTTCAAAGGAGTTAGTCCATGGTTTTTGTCAAAAAATTTAGCCTTCTTTTATACATATATTTTTTAATTCAAAGTGTATTAAGAAAGAGTGATTGGCGAAGTTCTAGAAAGAATTCAAACTTTTTTAGAATATAAAAACCTTTATTTCTAAAAGCCTTAAAACTTGCTTTTTCCGAAAGGGGGTATTTCATGATTTTTTCATAAAATTTAGACTTTTTCCTCCTTTTGATCTATAAAAAGTGTTTGGTAAAGTTGTAGAACGAAAACAAGCCTTGTTTGACTATAAAAAACATGGATTTTAAAAAGGCCCAAAATTTGCGTTTTTCCACAGGGGTTTTGTCAAAAAATTCAGCATTTCTTATCCTTTGTCTTAATACAAAATGGATCAAGAAAAAGTGTTTGGTATAGTTGTACAAAGAAAATAAGCCTTTTTATACCATAAAAACCCGTATTAAAAAACCCCAAATTTGCACTTTTCCAAAGCGGGTAGTCCATGGTTTTTGTCAAAAAGTTTAGACTTTTTCCACCTTTTGTTTTAATGCAAAATGGATCAAGACAAAGTGTTCTGTGAAGTTCTAGAAAGAAAAGGGGTCTTTTTAGCCTATAAAAACTTCGAATAAAGAAACTTAAAATTTACAATTTTTTCATCGTTTCATTATTTGTTCTAATGCAAAATGGATGAAAAAAAGTGTTTGGTGAAATTCTAAAACGGAAAAAAGCCTTATTTGACTCTAAGAATCCTCGGTTTAAAACAGGGTTAAAATCTGCATTTTTCCGAAGGGGTTAGTCCATGGTTTTTGTCAAAACAATGAGATTTTTCCATCCTATGTTTTAATGCGAAATGGTTCAATAAAAAGTGTTTGGTGAAGTTCTAGAAGGAACAGAAGCCTTAGTTCACTATTAAAAACATAGATTTAAAAAAGGCCCAGAATTTGCATTTTCCATGGTTTTTGTCAAAAAAATTAAGATTTTTCCATCTTTTTGTTTTAATGCAAAATGGATTAACAAAAATGTTTGATGTAGTTCTAGAAAAAAAAAAAGACGCCTTTTAAGACTACAAAAACATCGATTTAAAAAAGGCCCAAAATTCGCCATTTTTCCGAAGGGGTTAATCCATGGTTTTTGTCAAAACATTTACATTTTCCCATCTTTTGTTTTAATGCAAAATGTTTGGTGATATTCTAGAACTAACAGAAGCCTTTTTTAACTATGAATAGCATCGATTTTAAAAAAAGGCCAAAATTTGCATTTTTCCATAGGGGTAAGTCCATGGTTTTTGTCAAAACTGTTTGGTTTCGATTTTTCATCTTTCATTTTAATGCAAAATGGATCGATAAAAAGTGTTTGGTGAAGTTCTAGAAATTAAAGGAGCCTCGTAAGCCTAAAAACACATCGATTTAAAGAAGCCCAAAGTTTGCAATTTTCCAAAGGAGTTAGTCCATAATTTTTTCCAGAAATTCAGATTTTTCCATCTTTTGTTTTAATGCAAAATGGACCAAGAAAAAGTGTTTGGTTCAGTTTTAAAAAGAAAAGTTCTGTTTTTAGGCTATTAAAACATCAATTTTTAAAAAGGCCAAAAATTCGCATTTTTCCAAAGGGGCTAGTTTGGTTTTTGTACAAAAATTGAGACTTTTTTCATCTTTTGTTTTAACGCAAAATGCAAGAAGAAAAAGTGATTGGTGAAGTTCTAGAAAGGAAAAGAAGAGTTTTTGAAATATAAAAACCTTTATTTCAAAAAGCCCCAAAACGTGGATTTTTCCAAATAAAGGTTTTAGTTCATGGTTTTTGTCAAAAAAATTGGGACCTTTTTACATTTTGTTTTAATGCAAAATGGATTAAGAAAAAGTTTCTGTGAAGTTCTAGAGTCAAAAGAAGCCTTTTAGACTATAAAAACATGGCTTTAAAAGAGCCCCCAAATTTGCATTTTTCCAATGTTTTTTTTTTCAAAAAATTATATATATTATTATATTAATATATTATATATTATATTTTTTTTTGTAATGCAAAATGGATCAAGAAGAAGTGTTCGTTGAAGTTATACAAAGAAAAGAAGCCTGTTCAGACGATGTAAAAATATCATATAACAAAACCCAAAATTTGCATCTGTCCAAGGGGGTTAGTCCATAAACCATGGACTAGTCTCTTGGGAAAAATGCAAGATTGGGGGCTTTTTTAAATCAAGTTTTTTATAGTTTAAGAAAGCTTCTTTTCTTTCTATAACTTCACCAAACACATTTCCTTAATCCATTTTGCATCAAAACAAAAATGGAAAGATTCGAGTTATCTACTGCCATTTCCTCTTGCTTGAATCAATGGACGATATAATAAGGACATTTTTGAATGGTATGTTGGTCGCTTTGCTGACCATTGTTTTATTTGAATATTTTTTTATTCAAATTTTCTACGTTTTGTTAAACTTTTTCGCGCTCCAAGTCTCAAGGTTAGTATGTTTTTTAGAACTTGTTGTTCTTTGCTGTTAAGATTGCTTGCCGGTGGGCGGTCGCTAACGTTTTTGCTTACTTGCAACAAAAGTTTTGTTTAAGGTCACACAATTTAATTCTAGAACCGCAAAGTGGTGATCATTGTATTATAGAAAAGCCAAATTTAATATTATGGAAAATTAGTACTAACCGTATAGCTGTCGTTTGACAATTCCAGTCAAGCGAATATGTTTCCTATCCTCCTCTGAAAAAATCCAAAAGAAAAATATCGCACCAACGTCCTTATTTTATTCACTTACTCTAATGTAAAAAAAAAAGACGGGTGAAGCAATTCCACCCCCACAACTCAACGAGCTATTAGCTATAAACTTTCGAAGACCTTTTAACACAGTCAAATAAGCCATTGTCATGTCTTTTTGTGGGTACCTTCCAATTTGCTGACATATTCTTTGCCAAAATACCAGCTATCAAACAGGGAAACTGCCAAAATACGTTAAGACGCCAGCTACTGGTAATATCTTTAATTTTATTCCATTGGTTTGAAGTAAACTTAGAAGAGGCCAAGTTAAACATTTTCTAAGTGTGGTTTAAAGTAGATATTGATCAGTGCGATAATCAGAATAGCTAGATGTCTCGGTTCTTGTGAAGATGTTTGTAGTGATAAAACTCTATTCCCCCTCTTTCGAAAAAAAAAACAAAAAACAGAGTAACACTAGCTTGATTTTGATCTAATGAAAATTTGAGTTTAATGCAATCTCCGAGGCAATTTTAGCCTTTGAATTTTTTTTTTTTTAAATAATAACAATTTCTCCTGTTATCTAATGAGCCATGCAACGTGGTGAGTGAAAGGAAGTAGTTAATTTGCTTGTCATAAAGTGGCTTACCATTGGGTTTCTTGTTCTGTGCTAAGCACAGCCTGTTAACTTCGATCGCGAAAATGCGACAGAATAAAATCAGAAGACTCCTCATCTTGAATGTTCATTATATGGGTTCGATTGAAATTCTCCTGACTTCCGTGAGCATCATAACCTTGTTTCAAAGCCTTTAACCACCTGCTTAGCAAGTCGACATTTCATGAGGTAATATGGTTTTAAACACGTTTTAAGAGAGCAACATTAATTGAAGGCGGTTGTTAACCGTTGACTTTCTGAGAAAAATAGAGGTTCTATTCAAAATAGTACAAAATCAATTAAGGTCTACAGTGTATTCAATAGCTTCCAGGTATCAGACCTGCGGAGCACGGTTTTCAGTGGTAAAGGGGTCAGGGGCGGGGGTTGAGGGGGTTAATCGACACCCATTAGGGTAAGGATACTGGGGGGTCCGGGAATATGCTCCCCTGGGAAAAAATCTGGTTGTCCTTATGATGGCAACAAATGCATCTAAAACTATTTCACTTTCTGGTAGCAATAAGCTGGAATGACCAAAAAGTCGTGTTGCATTAACTTTCCAACCCGATTTTCCGGAAATGTTTTGTAAATAGTAAACAACCCTTAATAAAATCTGACACCTTTTGAAATAGCTGTCTACGCTCGCGATTTTGGGTGGGAGGGGAGGGGAGGGGAGGGGGCGCAATCTTTGTTTGTCAATCATGATTAGTAACGATACAATAGAACATGTAACGCAACGAAATATATTTTTTAAAAAAGTTTAATTTCAACAAGCTTTTTGGAAATCATAACAAGTTAATGGTTCTACTGGTTGTTTTATAGACTGACGTTCACTTAGGCTTCAGAACAATCATTTTAATTTGCTAACTAATTACCTTAAGAAGTTTTGTAAGAAGACCACTCCACAAGTTGTTAAAGAGCTGAAGGAGTACGCGCTTTTAAAAAACATCAAGCGGTATCGACTGGAGGAGAAATACAGTCGAACCTCCACTAACGGCCACTGAACTCTCCACAATGGCTACTTTATTTTGTCCCGGCAGACAGTCCACACATTGACTCTTATTTTAAACCTCTCTACAACGGTAACGGCCACTAGTGCGTGTCCCGAACTGCTCGAATAAAAATTAATCGTTCCCATTTATCTCACAGCCAAGCATCGCAGCAGGAACGCGTGCAAACTATAAAAGCAGAAAAGGATACCATATAAGGAATACACTGTCGTATTTAGGCCAGGTCAAGATAAAGGGAAGGCTAACGTCACATTACCATCATGATGGTAGCACAATTTCTAGATCTCAACAATCTTTGTTGACAAAGACGGCCATTTGCATTGTTCCTGAGTACAATCACTCGTTTTTTTTTTTTGCCTGCCATATCTGAAGGACCACGGTTTGTTGAGACCCAGAAATTTTGCTTCAATGGCAACGTGACGTAACGACTTCTCCTCTGTATTATTAGCAGGTAAGACAAAATTTCAGTAACTGCAAAAAACACTCAGCACTGGGCATGTTCATCAGCCTTGCGGTCGTCTGGATATTGGGTCTTTTGTGTCTGTGTGCTGGTTTTAAAAGTTATCTGAAACAAGATTTAGACAAAATTATGGATTCATACCGTCTCGACAGATTGCAAAATAAGAAAAATGTCTCACCAAGCAGTACGTGGAAAAACATCTTCGACCGAAAAATTAGCATGTCTATATTATTATTTTACCACAACATGTTCTCGCGCACTGCAGTGTTTTCTAGATGTATAGATTGCCATGGGGACCTCCAAACACCGGGGAGAATATTATTTATTTCTTGCTCGTTTTCAAAGTTTACTGTTCCTGAGAGTTCTAGATAACAATGAACCTAAACTGCTTAAGAAATCAAATACCTGAATATTGCTGGTAGTTTTAGGTAGATCACGTGATCTTGTAAATGGTTTTTTACGCGCACTATTGTGCTTTGTTTCTTTCACTATCGCACACGAGTTGAAGTCACCTCTTCTTCTTTGAAACAATTACACCAAAAACAATGTGTGGGAAACTCATCGGTTGATACAACACACGGTAATTTTTAGGGAGTTATTATAACTCCCCAAAAATGGAGTAAAAATTTTAGGTACAGGATAACCCCTTTTTTGGCGTTATTTTAACTCCTAATTTAACTCCGAATTTGGGGTCATTTTTACTCCTGAAAAAGAGTTCTTTTTACTCCCAGTCTGGAGTTAAAATTACTCCGAAATGGGGTTACTTGTACTCCTTACATGGGTTGTTTTTACTCTTTTTGGAGTTAATTTAACTCTGAAAGTGGAGTACAGGATAACTCCTTTTTTGAGGTTATTTTAACTCCTCAATATCTGGGGTCACTTTTACTCCTGAAAAAGAGTTCTTTAAACTCCTTTTTGGAGTTAAAGTAACTCCACGAAAAATAACTCCACTGTAAGGAGTTAAATTAGCCCCACTAGAGGAGTTATCATAAATCCCTGAAAATTACAGTGCACTCTCGCAGGTCCTACCATTACTCACCCAGCTAAACACAGAAGCCCCATTTTTTGTCAAGTTCGAACACTTTATTAACCGAGCACCATCTTTTCACAGAATCTTGGGTGGTACAAGCCCAATAAACCGTACCCTTATAGATAAAAGGCAAATTGCAGCAAGCCCCTTCTGCATTCCCACCGACTGTACGCGGACCGTCTTTACAAACTGAAAGGCAACATTTGACAAAGACAAAGAACAAGTTAGCATTCCCCATATTTTGGTAACCGTTTGTACATGAAAAATAACAGAAAAGGTGGGTGTTGCTATTGTATTTTTGTTTGTTTTCAGTTTTATCCGGGACTACCTGCAAGATTCTTCTCAGAGCAAGTTCTGGTTAATTGACGAATCAATCGCACTCGTTGCTCCTTGAAGTTTTCGGGAAAATGTTATCTTTAGCGAAAGCATGCTAACATCACCGAGCCCTTTTTTTACATCTTGTGCCAACGCAAGAAAAAATAGTAGGAAAAAGTCAATAAAGGCGGGAAGAGAGTAAATTTGTACCAGGCAATTTTTCTCAATTATAGAATTTTTGCCTCTAACCACATTCTAGCAACACCGTCACCCATCCTCGAATATTATCGCCATCATATCTATCTTCTAACTATCAGTCTCGTACAGGGGCATGTTGTTTTTACCTTCTCTTTTAATTTTACAGCATTGCGGTGGGCAGTTTAAGTGGCAACTAGAATAGCAGTCGCTGGGGCAGGGTGGAGTGTTTGTACCCAGTAAACTGTTACGGCCAACTCCTCGTCGCGAGCTTGAGCAGCAGTGTGTCGGGCATGAGCTAATGCATGTACTGTAGCAAATCTGAGGACAGTATGAAGGTACTGGTGGAGGTGCAGGTACGTACGAAGCAGCAGGAGAAAGATTACAGCACCTCACGGGGCAGTCTGGAGCGCAGAGCTTGGCGCAGATTGCTGGACATGACTGTTGTTGCTGATGAGCCTCAAAACTTTGCTGAAACTGAAAAATAACGTCGTTTCTAAGTCAATAAAACACCTTCTTTTGAAATGATTTGCAATAAGCAATTTTATCAAAATTTTTTATCCACTGGGACCCGGGTATATTCGAACCTGGATATAGCTGGCTGCTAAGTTACAGGAAAGATTTTATTGTGGATCCTTTCCATAAATTTCGCTGTAATTGGGGATAGATCAATCAGTCATATGATGAGTTTTTAAACACATTTTAGCGAATTTGAGCAATGTTCACACTATACAAGATAGCCAAGCCTTGGAGCAAGCTCTCCTATTTGGGCAAGCGAAGTGAGCCTCGCGAGAACGCGCGAGCTAGGGGCCTCTCCCCTGTCCCTCGCGGCTTCGCCGCTCGCGCGTTTTCGCGAGACTTACTTCACTCGCCCAAATAGGAGAGCTTGCTCGCAGGCTACAGATAGCCTTTTTGTGCAGACACGAAAAGCTTTACGGTATATAGTGTGAACACCTATCCGATATGTGACTCTCTCCTTCAGAGATGGGCGTGGCGCAGCTTCGCTCCTACAGAAAATCGCGTCTTCAGGTTATTACCTGTGCAGGTTGAGTTGTTACGGGAGGCATCTGCAGCTGAACACTTGTTTTCCCCTTTACACAGCAGTAATCAGGACAAGTATCTACACACGTCCCGTCGCAATCAGAAGAGCATGGTGCGTAGGCGAGCTTGGGCTGAGGAACTGACCCAGGGGCGTCACCTTTGGATTAATAAAGAACAAGAACGAATAACTATACCTTACATTTTCCTAATTGCCAACGATTCAGCCGAGTGAAAACGCGAGGCTGACGGGGCGGCAACATAATACAGCCGATGCGCAAGGTATTGTACAGGCGAAAAAAAATCTCGACTGGTGTGAAAGATAAGGTAACAAAGGGCTAATACAATAACCAATTAGAGCGTGAGATTTGGTGTATAACGTCATCATGTCATTAAGCGTTATAGTGGTAGAGTTATTTAGGCTTTCATCCCTACCGTCGTTGGTTTGTCCGGAAGTTTCGTGGGCATTTTAGGTGAGTAAAAACACGAGTTTTATATGCTTGTATGCTTTTTGAATTGTATACAGTTTAGTAGATTGTTATTTGAGTTTACATTCGAACCATCACGTTCCATTAAAATCGAACTTTTAAAGACCAGATCGTAAACTAATTGTACTGACGTATACTGTATCTTCCTCCATAGATATTTGACACAAAGATGGGATGGCATGTTCTTCTTGGAAGGGTGTAATTATTGTCCTTACAAAAATTTCAGGAAATCCCTGCAATATAATGCTTGTGTCAATGACGTACCTTTCACCTTAACTCACCCTAAAAGGATATGTAGTTAAGTAATGTTAGCATAACTAAGGTCGCGGGTACAAATGGTGAGACCGCAATGAGTAGTATGGCCGGGATGTGTAACTAACCATAATTCGGACTGGCGAATTACACGTATCGACTGGTGTAATCAGAGAAGTATTGTGTAGGCATCATTTAGAAAAAAGTTTCCTTTTACCTCCGCAAAAGCCCCATTGTTTATCAACATCGTAGTCGTAAGTCGTAGCACACCAGGGCTTGGATTCATCCTGATTGGTGCAAGTTGTGTACATTTTCCCACCATAGATAAAGGGAAAATGACAGCAGTTCCCATTTGAGTTGCCACCGTAGCACAGATAGCAGGACGCACAAAACCCCCACTGTTTATCTACGTCATAATTAGTAGTGGTTGAGCACCAGCGATACCCTCGCTCTGCCCTTGTGCAGCGATGGTGCGGTGTTCCATTATAGATAAAGGGAAACATACAGCAAGCACCATGGGAAGTCCCACCATGGGTGGCCATACAACCTGATGTGATAACAAAATAACTATATATATATTTTAAATATTAAATGGTTTTCTCTTTAGTGTAACCATCTAATTGTTTATTTCAAGAGTTTTATTCTAATAAAGCAAATGTAAATGCTTTAGTGGACACCAAAAATTTGGCACCACACCAGCTTCACAGAAAATAACTTGTTTGCTTTGTTGTCACTGTTGTTATTCTTTTGCAAGCAACTTTATGATAAACCTTGTCCCAGTCATGTCAGGATGCATATCTAGCTCGGCAATTTCCACACCCAACATCATTCATAAATTCAGAATGATTTCTTAAAATACTGCTTTAAAATTTTAAAAGTTTTCAGAAGATCAAAGAACCAGGATTTTTCCCCATACACCGAATTCAGCATATCGGTGATGATGAGCAACATCATTTTTGCTTACCTTGGATTGTAATCGCAGCTGAAATAGAAAGCAAAGGAAAATGAGTTTACAGGTTTTAGGAAAGTTGTTGAGACGCCTAAAAAACGTCTAATAACTTTTAGTCCTAATTCCTAATATCTTCTTTATCCCGTCGCTAATTACTTTCTTTTTGGATATAGGAGAATAACACCCAACGTTGACTGTATTAAAAATTCAATCGCCTGAGTTTGACAGATAAACAGTTTTGTTAGTTAAAGGAGCACTATTAAAGTGTGTCGACTCATTTTGTATAGAATAAAATAAGCTTGGAATCGAAGGAAATCTTATTAGAAATAAGATTGTAAAATAGAAAAGCGCGTACCGAACGTCACGAATCAATAAAGACACTATGCTCTTTAGAACTAGTGAGCTCAATTTCTACAATTTTGGATCAAGCGTTTACGAGTAATTTATTTGCTTGGTTTTCAGCACATTTCAACTACTAGCCAGAGATCACTTTCTACATTTAAAGACCTCACCATTGGTTTCCCAGCGTCATTTTTGTGGGGGGACATCGTTTTGTTTCCCGAAATACACCCCGTTTAAGTACAGTGTCTAAACAATTTTTTCACCCACAGCCAGTTGGATGTCGTGGTGAGACTCAAGGATAAAAAGAATCTTGTATGACCTTGGTTACAACGAGTTTTCCATAGCTCAGTGGGATACTTAACCTGTTCCACCATGGTCGTGTTTCGACTACCATCCATGAACGCTCAAGATTTTATAACTACAGAAAAGTCCTGGCTTAAATTTAACTTACCTGCGGCAGACAAAGCAGTTGAAATTGGCGGAAGAGTTGGTAAAGTAACAGGTAAAACTTGTGGCAGTGCAGTCGATGGTGGTCTACAAGGAGGTGGGGCCCCTGGTACAGGAGGCCCCCCCTGTGGAGAACATGGAGGGGATGGAGTGACTGGTGGAGGGGTAGCGACGAGAGGACACGGAGATGTGGATCCAGGAGAGCATGGCGGTGGAGGTGTTGTAACAGGCTCAATAGTAAGTGCAAAGCATGGACCAGCTGTACTGGAACCGCCTTCTGGACCGCATGGTGGTGGCGGTGGCGTTGTTTTGGTGCTTGGAGGTTTTGTTGGGGGAGGCGGTGGTGGTGGTGGTTTCGTTGGTGGCAGTGCTGGAGGAGATGGCTCCGGTGTTGTTGGTGGCGGTGGAGGTGCATATACCGGTGTGGGTGCATGTCGAACTGGTGGTGGAGGAGCGTGTAAGTGGACATATATATGAGGAAAGAGAGTTGGTGGAGGAGATGGTGGTGCAGTGATACGTGTGGTTGGTGGAGCTGGAGCTGCTGTGGTTGGCACAGGAGAAGTAATCGTTGGTCTCATTGTTGTTGTCTGTTTTGGAGTTGTTGGCTTGGTTGTTGATGGAGCTAGAATCAAACAAAAACCGTTTGATAGTATGATACTTTGCGGACGATACTTAAACTTGTTAAAAGTTTATCCGAATGATTAAGGGTTAGCACTTCAAAAATCAGCTTGTCCATCCTCCTACACACTTTAGCCACTATACTAATAAAATCAACTCAGTTGGTAAAACCACATTTTTGTATCTATGGAAATACTGTCATATAAAAGCTTTTTGCGCATCATAGGTTGCTGCTTATTACAAAACGTCTCAAAGGAGACCTAACAGATAAGTTCCCTTAGTTAAGGCCGTTCTTGAAACAAATTAACTTTGTTGAACTTGGTTTGGAAGGCAGAAGTCTGACCATTCCACAGCCCGTGATCTTAACTCTTGTGTCTTTCTATCTACCTGCACTAGCTTGAGGAATTATGCATATAACACCTTTATTTCTCGTGCTTACTTGGTTTAGGCCTTGATGTCACTGTAATTTTTACGTGGTGGTCGCAGTGAATTCCCGGGATAGCGTACACAACTTTCTTGCCATCCAAAAGAATCTCACGCTTTCCGTAGGGATCCTTTGCCCAAAATTTGACGATCTGGTTAGGTGCTATTTTTGATCCCGGTGAGTCAAGTAACAGCTGCTGGCTTTCACTTATTTCATTCATTACCTTTGCGTAAATCAGATACCAGCTGTTAAAAAAGGGTATCTATGGGCAAATAAATGCTTAATCCTAACATTTGATTGCAGTAAATTAAAAGCAAATATCATCTCGTAAACCCATATAATTTGAACACTGTTTTTTTAAGTATCCATGGAGTTTGTAAAACCTATATTACATGCAACACAGTGCTCAGTTAGGGACTGGTCAAAAAGTATAGGGGGGGGGGGGGGCGGGAGGGGTGGGCCGGAGCAGAGAGGGGGTGGGTCATAAGGTTTTGGACCTTTTGTAAGGGGTGGGTCGTGCAATTTTCAGCTACCCTTAGGGGGTGGGTCACGCTATTTTATTGCTTAGATAGGCACTAACTACTTACGAGACAGTTGACTACACTTGTTATATAAAACACAGCCACTTGGAATTATTGCTAAAATACTCACAAACCTGTGGTGCGAGAAAATACGAATGGTGACAGGCCGCACATCTATATATGGGCATGGAACTCTCTTTTAACCGTTTTTTTTTTTTTTGGCTCTAACGAGTATGTCCTTTAATGAGTTTCCTTTTTTTGTAAGGAAATGATTGGTGGCTCTTTAAAAATTTATTGAAGTTATAGTTGGTTTTGTATAAGATTCTATTTTTTCATTCAAGCTTTCTTTACAGTAGACACTGAGTGCTGGTATTGTGTCACAAATGGCAATATTTTTTTCCTCCTTGTTGTTTTGTTTTAGGAGTTTAGACTCCCTTTTGTGAATTTTATTTCTGATACTAGGTTTTCTATCAAAGATTGTGGGTAGCCTCCGTCCATCAAGCTTTTTTTAAAAACATTTGAATCATTTTCCTCAAAGGTTGTTTCTGAGGAGTTTTTTTCATAGGATTCTCAAGGCTTCTCCTTTGACAAATCCTTTTTTAACATTTGGAGGGTGATACGAGGTGAAATGTGTGTGCAAGAGGGTTCACGTTTGTTTAAAAAGGGTCTTTGCATCAAGGATAGATTTTTCCTTGAATCTTGTGCCTTAATTTGTATACAACTGTGTCTAAAAACGCAGTCTCAGTGTCAAATGTTTCGGCCGTGAATTCAATAGTTGGGTGATGTAAGTTTGCTTGTTCAATGAAGGCTTCGATGTCTGGTTTACTCATGTCCCACGGGAAAAAAGATATCGTGTATGTAGCATTTCCAAACTTTTGTTCTAAAGACAGTTTTGCTTAGAGTCGTTGTTTCAATGTCATGAAAATATTGGCAAAGGAATCAAAACTACTGTCCTTGTGCCCATTGCAGTTCCATCAGGTTTTGTAGGTAGCGCTTTCCATTGAAGTGGAAGAAATTTTCTTTGAGGATTAATCTAAGCATTTCCGGCAATTATTGTGTAGGAATGGGTTGTCTTTGTAGAAATTTTCATATGCTTTGCGACAGACAATTTTAATATACCCTTGTTTTGCTGTTTATTTGTGTCAAGACTCATAACGTCCATCGAAACAAGAAATTTTCGGTTTTTCACATTTGTCTTTTCAGTGAAAGGTATGATTTCTGTGATTTTGATGTTGGTTGTAGCAGTGTATCAACAAATTTTTTCATGCACAGAAAAAGGTTTTATTGGATTATTAAGAGGAAACCAAACATCCATGTTTTAACAAGAGGGTGGATCATGCAATTTCCAACCTTGCTTTAGGGGTGGGTCAGTCATTTTTGCGCCGAAGGGAGGGGGTGGGTCATGTGTTTTTTATCGACCACATTTCCAAATGCTCCAGCCCACCCGCCCCACCCCCCTATACTTTTTGACCAGTCCCTTAGATATTTCGCGTCATTTGCAATGCATTACCAACTTTGTGGTTCCGTAAACATGACCGAAAATTAATGTTGGAAGAAAACATGTTTTGAAATAATTGCAGTTAGGTACTTAGTTGGTCCGAGCGTAGCGTTTCGTTTTCGTACCTCTGAAAGTAGAGGTCCATTTGAAACAGAGACCTTATCTCTCTTGTCTGGAAGACGGACCAGACCCACCACTTTTTTATTTCGGATGACGTAGTGAAGATGAATCTCAGGTCCTGTGACTAAGTAGCCTTCCGGCTTAAGACTGGAATAGAGCATAAAGGGTATACCGGCATCGTTCCAGAAATGAAAATTCAGGCAAGGACCTAAAGCGAGGAGTAAAAATGAAGGTATCATAACAAGCAAGAAGCATTCAGCATTAGGGGACTTAGCTTTACCAACGCCAAAGACAATCTTGTTCCCACGGTCCTTTCCTTATCGTTCCTTTTCTCTCGCTCCGGGGAAGAGGTGGTAAGAGAGGACCCTGGGAACAAGATGGATATTTAGCATCGACGACGGGGACGGCAGATTAAACTCCACTTTTGAAATGAATTCGCGTTTATTCAAATTCGCCGAAAATGTCAAATACAGTCCAATTTTCCTGGAGTCGATTTCTTGGGGACTACGAAAGAGGGGAAGATTTTAACTCTTGTAAAAAGTCTACAAAATTTACAATTTATAGACATCTTACTATCTCGGTAAAAGGTCCAGTTTTTCCAGTGTGCACTAAAGTTTGGAAAGTTGCCGTCGTCGTTAGCAAAGCTCCAAAAGGTTGAGGCAACGCCAACGAGAAAGCTCAAAAAGCAATAGGTTTATTTAGCAAAACAATAACTTTGCACGTGCCGTATACTTTTTGTTCATTTCTTTGCCGTCACTGCACGACCATGAAGTGAAAATTCCTCATGCGAATTTTTATGGAGGCCGTAAACAACCAGCGACGGCATTATTCTTTTTCTTTCGTCCCTTGGGAGATTAACCTGCATTAAACGACTCGGAGTTGAAATAAACCCAATATGTTTTTTAAAAATGCGAATTCATTCTAATAGTGATATTTTCGCTGCCGTCGCCCTTGTCGCTGCTAAAACTCCGTCAATACGGGTAAACAGTAAAATTCATAAAATTTTAGATTGCATACCGAAGGAAGGTTGGGACACGTACCCCAACTCGAGTCATACGGGATAAAAGGGTTTGTTCAACTGGGAAGGATATGGATGGTTCCAAACATTATAGGCTGGAGAAGAGTACAGATTTCAGGGGATTTCATACTAGTGTAGAATAGGGTCAGTGGTATGGAGATGAGTTTCTCCTCCTTAGCTCTCTGACACAGGATAGGTATTTTTGGGGGTGTGTAGTCCAGAAAAAGATTGCCAAATGCAACTGAACATGTTGAACATGGTCTGGTTGGTATAGGCTATGGATTCGCTCACCCCCTGTCTAAACTTTCTTCAGTACCTCGCTGGGGTCTAGCTTTCATCCCTTTGTGCATTTCGGTCCTTCCAAAATATAATGAAAAATGGGGATATGGTCAAAACAACAAGGGATTGTCTTAGGTGCCCGACGCCTGAATGATCGATACTTAAAACAGATGGAAGACAATTTTGTGGAAAACATGAAAAACGACGGGATTTTTTCACCTTCTTCTTTGGGTGGAGTGGTTGGTGTAGTAGCATTTGTAGAATGAGTGGTAGGTATGGTTTTATTTGTCCCTGGTGGAGGGGAGGTTGGTGTAGCACTTATTCCAGGCTTTTGATGTGGCGTTGGTGGCGGACGCGTTCCAAAACAGTTCATAAGCGGATCCTCGTTTGCTGCTAAAGGCCTTAGGGCGAACGAGCATCGTCTAAGCCATGATTTAGACGCCATGTTGTAGTCTGTGACAATCTTTACACGGTGATAGTCTGAGTCCTCACTTCTACAGATGTACCATCCTTTACGCATAAGACTGAACTGGAAAGCTCCTGGCAACGAAAACACTTGGAAAAAGGCTGCGGTCGCGTCATAGTCTGAAAGTCATAAGAAAAGGGACTTTAATGATTACGACGAAGGCTTCTGATAGAATATTTGGTATTGGTCTTACTGCCTGTGTAAGAGGCAGATTACCCTTTTTGGCAGTGTAGAACTGACACACAAAAATGTCACTCGTAAAATTTCAGCTGAGTTCATATTATAAACTTCCCAGGAAATGGAAAAAGTTTTAAACAAATTCCCCTTTTACCTTTGAAAATGGAAACTAAACTAAAGTCTACCAGAAACTTAATCATGAGCTCGTAAAAAAAAAACGGAAATGAAAATCTTCTACTCCGAATATATATCAAATAAACTTACCAAATTTCGTATCTCCCTTCTTTCCTAAAACAAATTTGTAGTTCTTTTGTCGAACGAAATGACTAGGGACACAGGCCGATTCAAATGATATAGTCGGGTGTTCGCCGGTTCCGTTGTCGAATCCAGGAATGTGGACCATAAAAGCCTGTTTAATAGTAAATATAAGAAATAATCTAGGTTTCAAAGTAGAAAAGAAAATGAACACAAAATTATGGTAAAGATTCTGGTGTAATGTGCTGAGAGAGTGGAATGGTGAAGGGAAGTGCGTGTTCCAGGCATTTCAGAAGCTCCAGCTTTCTAAACTAAATGATTTTTTACCCAAGGTCTCCAAGCGCAGAAAATATCAATTAAGATATCAAATATGAATTTGACAACAGGCTGCCAAAAAAAAAATCACTGATAATGGTGTTTTCAACCTGGGGATAGTATTCTTGGGGATCCCTGGGAGTAGTACAGGGTGCACTGGTTAGACACCTTTTTTGAAGCGGAATTTCATTAGTGTGAAGTCGAAAGCATTAACGCCGATGATGCCATAGCCTTTTGTCTCTATCCCATGAACGATACAATTAAGAGGTCTAACCAATGCGTCCTACACTACTCAGGTGTGGTTTATTGGAAGTGAATAATAACGGGCAGAACACAATTATTGCAGCAAAGATTTCATGATGAACGGGAGAAAATCAGGTATACTTGCTAGGCACTTGAATTCTTTCTCCACTTTTCCCTGGCCAAACGGTGAATTCAAAAGTTATGAATTTGGTCTGGCAAAAGAAAGTGCTCATAGGAAATTTTCAGTTTTCGACGATCTTTTTATACATTTTGCGACAATTTTGCAAATATACAGTAGATATTGCCTTTTAGAATGGTACACCAAGAATGGGCATAGCTTTTTGAATTAGCTATCTTACCTGACAATGCTGAGTTAGTTCCAATCTGTCATTACTTATTCGCCAACAAAGATTGTACAAAGGGTTTTGAGCAGCGGGTACATCAAAGGCATGGATCACATACAGAGCACCATGTACAACTGCAAAATATACGCATGATAACTCTATTTATGAGCTTGCAGTTTTCCTTTAAGTAAGTGTTATTTTGGTGACATCTTACTTTTTTTCCCCAAACCAATAGCCCATTTCCGAATTACCTCAAGCCTCTGTTTCAAAGCGAGGCTAAGCGCAAAGTCATTGATTGAATGATATGATGACTTTTTACTCTCAAACAAATAAAACCTATTTTCACAAGAAAAGGCTAGCATTTAGCCTCATTTTGAAAGTGAGAGTTTTTGGTACTCGGAAATGGCCTGTTTTTATGCTCTAGAGTCAATTTCAATTTAACTAACATGATAAGAGAAAGAGACAACTACCAGTTCTACTAAGTGACAAGTTTATCAATCAAAAGTAATTTTGCAGTTAAAATAGGCATTTCATTGATGCTCTGGGATGTCTCTCTAAACACGTTATTACCAACAAACGTTTATGATTTGCAATATTCATGACTATGAAAAATGGGTTGCCATGGAAAAGTTGAAGTTGGCGAAGAACACGACACGCTAGCCTTTACAGTTTCGTTAAATTTTAATAAAAAGCTGTGAAATTCCAGGGCTGTTGCTCAAAGCAAAAAAGTCCAAACGTCAAAAGTTCGTCACGATCTAAAATGGTGATCAATAATGGTTGGCTACTTACTCACTTTCGCGAGACCTCGTGGGTCAACAAACTGTTTAGCTGTGGCAGCTTCGTGAGGGTTGTCAGTCTTAGGTGGAATATAGTATGGGACTGCTCTGTTGTATACAAATGCGCCATGATATATCCCTGGGTGACCCGGTAGCGGGTGGCCTGGTGTCCCGCCGTATTGAACTCCTATTGTTGCGTTGTATGTTGATTGCCGCTCAGTTTGACCCGTTACAGTTTGACCTGTTTGACCTTGGGTCCCTGTCTGACCGGCCGCTGCCCCACTCGTCAGTCTCGTTTCTGTTCTATTTACTCCGCTGGTACCAGCTTGAGTTGTAGTCTGCGGCGCTGCAACAGGTTGCACGGGTATGACACTTCCATTTGCTGTGTATATGTTAAACGACTGAAAGGATGGTGTGGTCAATTTAGTTGGATGAGTGTCGTTTGACGAAAGACTTTAAAAAAGTAAGGAGCAAGGGGAGGTGATGAAAGCGATCGCCTCTCATGAGTGTGACCAGAGTTCATGTCCCAGATAATTAACCCCGTATGATGCTGAGCATTAATTACAATCTTCCCCTGCTGTTTCTTTCGGGTACTCCAGTTTTTTCCTCTCCTTTTTAAATACCAGTGCCTCCAAACCCCAAACACATTCGGAGTGTATACACCTTTGCTGAGCAGGTTCTTAGAGCTACAAGTATTTCGTTTGTAGAACAACTCTATATATTGTTTTGTCAAACTAACTCAGTTACTACCGAAATTGCTTAATTAATTCAGTGTTTGATCACAATAATAGTGTGATATTTTCGAATCTAGGTCGTTATGGTAAATGATTCAACCAGAATAATCTTAAGTATTAGGCATTACACATCAAGAATATTACTAAAACTGAAAAAAATGGATTGAAATAAGAACTGTATTCAGCACTCCGACCCATAATGAGTAAATTTAATTCTCTAAAAGCTTCTGGCCCGGCTGATGTTTAAACGTTGAACGGTGCTATCTACCTGATAAATCACTATCCAGTGGATAACTATTGGGGAAACCAATTACTTTATCTACTGGATAGAGGTTTATACTGTCGATAGCGATATCCACCTTTTGACCAACTTGGGCCTGTAGGATTGTGAACAGCAAAGAAAAACTGACTTGAAGATATTGAAAGACGTCGTCTTCGTGGTGGTGATCACTGATTATAAGAAGTATAAACACTGTACCGGTTTATGTAATTTTCCTAGTGTCTCTAATGCTTCCTTAAGCGTCTTTGTGGCGACTTCTGTTGCTGCTTTTGTTGCTGCTGCTTCCGCTGCTTCGGCTGCAGCCCTCTGCCCAGCTACCGCTCCTGCCAAGGCCCCGGCTTCTGCCCCACTTATCTTGGCTTCGGACATCCCAAGGGATGCTCCCGCCTTAGCCCCCGCTTTGGCTGCTATCTTTAAGAGAAGAGACTGGGGGGCTTTCTGGTTATCTTTAAGAAATACATATTAAAAGGAAAATTTATTTACCGGTAAACCCTTTTTATCTTCGGTTCTAGTAAATTGTCGTTGCAACTTTCTTTCAGGCAGCGTGGCGTCAAGAACAGCGCCTCTCAAGATTTGCACGGTTGCTAGAAACGTGATGAATCTCTGTTCTGATAACAGTGTACATTACTCCTGGTACCCTTATCGGCCTACAATTTGTTTTTGGATCGCCGTATGGGATCCCGAACACTTGCTCATGTTAATCAGGTTATTTGTTATTTTTCACGTACAATTTTAGCACTAAACAGAGTCCTTAAAAACATTATGATATAAATGGCACGACAAGCACAAGGAAATTCTTAGAGAATATAAAGTTATGAAAAATAGCAATTTTATTGATTCGAATAACTTTCATACCTTCCTTGTGTGGCGCTTGTGTCCACAGGAACTGGGAGGGGATGGGTGCGTAAAATTTGTTATCCGGGGTCTTGACAGCCACCGTCAGAGAATCATTGCCGTATTGCTCCTTATGAAGCGCCTCGATGTAGTAGTATGAGCCATTCATAAGGTTGATAGGGTATGATTCTTGTTCGGGATATCTGAAGGTATACGAAAGCAATAATCTTAAGCCGTTTAAAGAGAAAAGTGTTCAGCATTAGTTTTGTATGACCCATTTATAACGTTCATTAGGGTACGATTCTTGTTCAGGATATCTGAAGGTATACGAAAGCAATAATCTTAAGCAACAATTTTAAGCCGTTTAGTTTCGCCTAACAACATGGGTCGAGACAGGAATTATTATTGGTGTAGTACAGAGGTTTAACTCCGGCACACGGGTTTTCCCTCCATTTCTAATTTCTAATTCGATTTGGAAGGGTGGAGCCGTAGTTTCAAAGAGCTGTCAGGTGCTGCATAGTAATTAAATTACTTCTTATAACTTTTCATAACAGTTCCAGTTTGCCTTGGTTCCAAACGGACTACAAAGCCTAATGAAAATGGATCATAATCATTTTTGTCTTAAAATATAAATCAATATCTAGACAGTATACATACTTTCTAAACTGCATAGGAAGGGACTCGTGATCTTTTCCAACGCGACATATCAGAATCTTATCGTCAGGGTTATCTGTCGTACTTAAAAACAGTTGGCCCTCATTGTCACTTTCTGGAATAAAATATAGAAGTAAAAGGCTACTGGCAAATTGTTTAAATATTCAGATAAATAGCCATCACAAGGGCCATCTCAGGAACAACCATTAACAAATGACATTCAAATGAAACAAAGTAAGATAAAAATGCTAACTGGCAGTTGGAAATTAAACCAACTGGCTAATCAGATAAGGACGTACTTTCACTCAATCAGAGTGAGTCTGTGGGACATAAAAGACCTTTTTAAGGACGTAATAAATCTTTGGTGGTAACCATAAATTAGGAGGGGCATTTATGACTATTTACCTATTAATTGATTATACTGTGTCACAAGTAGTCCGGCAGTAGGTTCCGGACACAGTAGTATTGAAAATTATCCCCGAAAAGCCCCGAGTGATGTGGATACATGCTTCCTCACCTATAAAGAATATATGTTGTCCACTCTGCTGTGGCACAAAGTAGCCACTGATTCTTGAGCCGTAGTTGTCACCCCAGTTGACTGGCTCACTGAACATCGGAGTGTATGAATAATATGTGGGCATAGTTGGAAAACGAGGATCCTCCAACAGTTTCTGGCACAGGTAACCATCGATTCCGTCCCATCGTTCAAGAATAGCTCCTCTCTGCTTTTTGGGATCTGAAAATCAACATGAAAATATTGCACTTTAATAAGACGAAAACTTCTTTTATTTGATCGATTGGATTTTGATGTAAATATATCATCAAGGCCTAGTCAATGTTCGTGTAATGAGGACAAGTAGTTTAATATTTGAAAGGCTGTGTCAATGTTGTTAATCTATTCTTAAGGATGCTATTATAGATATAAAGAATTAATATTAAGACAATCCCCTTCCACGGGGTCGACCAGGCTTTTTGGGTGTACAGCATATATAAACACAAATTGATTCACCACTCTAACGTCAACTTCCACGATGATAAATTCCATGGGCATACACGGCACATACGGCAAGAACATGCAACGTCCTGAAGTAATCCTAAACAACCCCGCAACAACCCAGTACACGCGCCAGAAGATAAAAAGAATGAAAAGACAGAAAAACGAAATTCTAACCCGAAGATGTAAAGCATTCAATGTTTTTTCTCCTTGTTATGTTTTTTTTACGTGATCAGGGGTGTTACGGGATGCGGTTAGTACATGAAAGCATGCATTGCATTGGTCCATGAGAACAAAGGGTGTTAATTGGATTGGTCATGAGAACAAAGGGAATGCATTGGATTGGCCGTGAGATCAAATGGCATACATTGGATTGGCCGTGAGATCAAATGGTATGCATTAGATTGGCCGTGAGATCAAGTGGCGTGCATTAGCTGGCCGTTTTCAAATGGCATGTATTGGATTGGCTGTAAGATCAGATGACATGCACTGAATTGGCCGTGAGATCAAATGGCATGAATTTGATTGGCTATGAGATCCAATGGCATGCATTGGATTGGCTGTGAGATTAAATGTCATGCATTGGCCGTGAGGTCAAATGGCATGCATTGGATTGGCTGCTAGTTCACTGCAATGGCATGTATTGGTTTGGTCGTGAGATCAAATGGCATGCATTGGATTGGCTGTGAGATCAAATGGCATGCATTGGTTTGCTCGTGAGAACAAATGGCATGTATTAGATCATAACGAGGGCTTAAGGATAATAAAAGCAACTTTTGAAAATATAATCATATACAAACCAGAAGCTATCTTCTGCCTTGGTATTTTCTGCCTAGCGTTATGTTCCCCACCATCCGATGGTTTCCCTGTGGGTTTACAGAAGAAAAAGAAACTGTTAAGGAGCGCGTGCATTTTAATAATTGATCTACGTTGAATTTGTTTTACTTTGCCGTGTTAAGCTGAAATTGTACCTACGGCTACAGGTAAGAGAATAAATCGCACCATGACTTCATGTATTTGGATACCACAAAACTCGTGCAATCGAGCCTTTATTGGTAGTGCTTAATTTCCGTTTGAGTCAAACATTCAGGGCCTTTTTCACTTACACTATCTGCTTGTATGGTTAACTTTGCATTTCATTTATAAGATTGTAGAAGGAATGAAATTACTATAACTTTAAATGCTAACTTACTTATTAAAAGTATTGACATAGCATTTATCATCGGCTAATATGCTTGTCAAATAAGCATTGAAAGGCGTTTCTCGTTTTAATTTGCTAGATAAACGCTATTTGGACATAATGACAGATATAAGTAGATACTGCCTGTTTATAAGCCAGTTTAGCCACCAGCCAAGAGGAGGTAATTAAACAGTCGCGTTGGGGGGCTCAAAAACGACATTAACTTGACATTTCTTTCAATGGCCATGTTTAGATTAGCCTCTATTTGCTGTTAGATAGCCACTTGTTCAAGACAAAACATTAAACCAGCCTAGCTTTCTTAAAAATAACAATAACTGTCACGATATTTTGACTGCGTCTTACCTTTATGGTTTTCCTCCGCTAGACTAGTTTCATAAGAGCCACACCAAAAAAGGCCATAAAACAACAACAGTACGCTTCTCATACTGCATGATCATATCATAAGATTCACACTCGAAACAGTCGATTTTCAGCCATTATTAGATTCACTGCAAACCACTTGTGACGAATTTTCTCTAAATCAACTTTCCTCCTGCTTTAAGACACCTGTCATGAAGGTCTCGCCGGTCGGTGGTTTTATTGACCCGTGCCATGATGTAATGGACACGGTTTATTACCTGCAATGGCTTTCAAGTTCTTGTCTTGTTAGTGTTAACTGCTGCCCTTTTTTAGGCCTTAAACAGCAAATCACTAAAATCAAAGTAAAAGAAATGAAAGAATTTTCTGCTGTAGAATTTATATTTGAGTTAGAATTTTTTTTTCAAAGAGGTATAGTTTTAAAAGATCTTGTCTTAATGATCATTGTGAAAGCTGAAACAAAGCCTTTGGTCTCAAGTTTAATAAGCAAAGTAAACAGATTAACTGAAATACTTTCCAATTCACGGTTTGGTGGTAAATTGTCTCACTCAAATTTGCGCCTAATTAAAAAGTTTTATTTCAAATTAAGCTGAGTAAATTCTGATACATTCCAGTCAAGTAATAGGTAGCAGACAATAATCGATTGGCATTGATGCCGATGAGAACCTTGCGTTTAGGACTATTTCACAGTGGATGATACTTCATATCCTCTTAAATAATGAGTCCTCCTCCAATGTTTATAAAAGAAATTTATAGCCCCCTCCCCCCCCCTCCCCCCCGTTCTCAGTTAAGTCCTATTGCCCTCCCGTGCCATGTTCTCGCTTGAGCCACAATTTACGGACTGGATCTTCTGCTGTTGTTGAGAAAAAATATTCAGCGTTTAGTCTCGATCAATCAGTAACAGGTGTAATGATGAAAGTATGGTACAAATATGGTATTATTATTCCTTCAAAATATTTCTCCGTTTCTGATTGGCTCAAATCCCACGGATAATTCGTTGTAACCAGCCACTGTTTACCAAGAAGTGTGCGATATGTGAATAACGACGTCAGTTCTACAAACTTGACAGTTAATCGAGAGGACGTGGGGAGGAGGTTGAGTTGTTTTAGTGGTGAGTACAAAATGGCAGAACATTTCACTCAGTTTCGAGAGGAAGAACTAAGCAAACTATTGGCTAAAAACGGGATAGCAAGAACAGCAAGAATACAAATCGACGCACTAGTTCTGCTATTTGGAGAATACTAAACTGAACAACCCTTTACCTCCTAAACTTACCAATAAATAGGCAATTGAAGATGAACTTAACATCGGTGAGGCAAGCTTGTTTAGTAGTTTGTTTTTAAACTAGGAATTATTTTGAAAAACAATAAAACAATTACATAAACCTTTATCGACCTCGGTTTCCCACATAGTATGATCCAACAATTATTGAATTCGGCTTTCGTACCATCTGAAGAATTACGTATACAGCTATTTCGAGAAGGTCGTCGGAAAAAGTGCAGGCGACAATCCCGAAGGATACTGGGGGTTGTCTGGAGTGCACTTTGTTCAAAGAAGCTGGCGGGAATGGCACCGGAGGCCACGGACATATGTTTGCTAGTGCTCAAGGAAAGCAACAAAAGTAGGTTCGACAGCCACAGTGTCAGGAACAGTGTATTTATCATATTACCTTTCGGGATTGTCGCGTGACATTTTTTCCGACAATCTTTCTCGAAATAGCTGTATTTCGGAGGGTGTTATCCACCTCCGCCTAATCGGCCTCGGCGAATAATACCTTCATCGATCTCCATAATTCTTCAGATAATACCCGGCCTCACTCAATAATTGAAAATTATCGCTGTAAACCACTCGTCATAGAGTCAATTATTCCTGTTCCGAGACGGAAATTTCAGCACAGAGGCTGAATTCAAAACATACACTGTATATAAAAATGCTACTAGCAGCGCGCAATATTTTTTCCAAACTGTTCTCAAAAGTATGTTCGTTTTTGGAAATGATGCTATACTTTTTCTTAAACTAGGCGTTCATGTACATGGGACTTTACATGCATGCCCGGCCCGGGGGCTTATGTTTTCCTTTGCTTTGCTTAATGTTTCGATTTTTTAGCAACACGGGCGGGTTCTAACAATATAAGCGGCTTGTAGCTGCTTTTGTCTTTCTATCTTGGCCGTTCTGCTGCCTGTGACGGAAGGAACTGGAATCATCAAAATCTTTTCTGCCGGCGTGCCACTAGAGAGCAACGACGACGACGACGGTACTGAAAACGTCGCTAAAAATTTGAAAATGGGTCCTTTCGTCGTATGTTCACCTCCTGCATAAAACCATCTAAAGGAGGTTTCAGGTCGTATTCGTGCAGTGGACGTCAAAGAAATGTACAAGAAAATGTGATGCTCGTGCAGAGCTAATGATTTGCTCATAAAACCAATTGTATTTTGATTTTGTCGTTGTCGTCGTGGTCGTGGTTGCTTCTAAGAAAGCTCCCTATCATTTAAAGGTAGTTTAAGCAGCGACGTTTTTGAGCGACGCACGTCTACCAGAAGTGGACTTTTTGCACTCTCTGATTTTAAAAAAAATTTTAAGTAAAACCTCCCTTTAAGAGTAAAGACACTTAGCAATATAAATTTGGTAGCGTCAAGGAATATACAAAGAGAAAAAGTCTACTTCCGGTTGACGTGCGTTGCTCACTGAAACGTCGCTGCTCAAACTCAGCCAAGCACAGAAGTTGAAAGTTATTAAACTAGGAGATTAAGAAAGTCATGACTGTGGTAATCTTCCCTACGCCGCTTGTACATTATTGTACGTTATTGATAATCACGGGACCGATAGATAGCGCTATCCACCGTTTGAACAACTGGGGCCAGGATTGAAAAGAATAATTGTTTTAGAGATAGACATTTTTCACGTAAGCTTGCTCCCTTAAAGGTGATGTTACACGGAACGATTCCCAACGACGATTTTTAGCGTAACGCAGCATTACATATTATTTCATATATACTTCACATCATTACAACATTGTGGCGACATTGTTCCAACATTGCTACGTTGTGTTGCGCTCAAAATCGTCGCTGCGAATCGTCTCGTGTAACATCACCTTAAAGCATGACCTAAGTTTCATAGCCAGCATTGGACTGTGGTAAACCCTTTTTGTTAGCAGGTAGATCAACCCTGAGAACGCTGACTGGGATAACGGATCATTAAAATTTCATTGGGTGTGCAAATCAAGCGTGAGCGAGCTAAAGAATTTTGAGAAACTAGAAGCTGCCCTTTTTAAAATCTTGAAATAGGGTTTTCTGCGGCGACTTTAAGCTACTTGTTTGGTGCGACTACTATAACCGGCACTTGGACAAAGCTGACCAATCGGATTACAGCAAAATAACAATACATCCCGAAAAAGTTAGTTGTGAGCCAATCAGCAGCTCATAAAGAAACAATAAGTTACTCGAGGCACAAAATTTAAATATTGATGCAAACGCTTTTCAAGAAAGCAAAATATTTCATCAGACAATATAAATGTTTTTGTATTCGAAACCTTACATTTAACACCCAGGAGACATATTTTTTGGCACAAGCTGTTATTTCATCATCCCTCAGCAATTTCTTCGCTACCATTGCGAAGTCAAAAATATAACTGCGTCATTCACTCTAGAGACTTTCTTCAGCGGGTTCAATAAAAGTTTACGTCTACAGGTTGTAATTGGTTGATTTTGATCCATGTTGTTTATTTCGTTTCGTGGTAATTATGATTGACAACTTACTTTTTTTTCGGAATGTATTGTTATTTTCCTGTAATCCGAAAGGTTAACTTTGTCTAGGTGGCCCCGGTTGCACTAGTCGCACTGTAATACTGCAATAAAACAAAGAAAGTGTTGTGACTCTTTTAACTTCTGTCAACGATTATCTTGAAAATAAATATACGTGCCATTTAAGCTCGATCTAAAATTCCCACGTGCGCCAAAACTTCGTTTAAAACAAATTTGCATATTAGTCTGTGTAATCAAATGGTGACGAGTGAAATTACGGAATTCTTTTTCGCTAGTTTGGTCCAAATTCAAATGTTCTTTCTAATAAGTATAACTTGGACAAAACGTAAGTGATATTTTTCATTATTTTTACGAGTATACCATCTGATTACCTACTGATATCACTTGTGACAAATTACGGTCACAATTCGCTCACAATCGTGGTTTGTTTGTCGTATCGACAAATCAATGCACTGAAAAGTCAAGAGCATAAATTTTGACTTAAGCAGACAAGTTTCAGAATTTTTGGACAAAATACCTGTTAGAATCATTCTCGGCGTGCTCTTTCGTGTGTTAACGTTTTCTAAAGCGTCTTCTTTCTGATTCATAACACTTTAAAACTTCGACGCCATGTTGGGACTGAAACGTACGGAACGTTGCCGTGGCGATTTTGTAATTTAACACATGACATTATAAATTAACGCTGAATTTCGCGCCAAAATTAAGGAGTCATCTGACACCCATAATAGTAGATACATAAATGCCAGAAAAACTGACCGCAGCCGAATAGTCCTAAGGACGAGTTTACCTTGTTTTGGTTGATCAGTACAGAATAGCTCGATATCCATAATTCTTCAGACATACTCAGCCTTATCTAACGATTGCTAAATATCCCGAGATTGCGAAACGGTCAAATTGCTTTTACTAAACACCAACATCAGTGAGTGCGTATACAGTAAATTCTTATATCTTTACCCTACAAACTATATTTAGCCATAAGGATAGCCAGGAAGATACATCTTTAATTTTTAACTGTCAGTAGCTTTTTAATAGGACCTCAGAAACAAGTGGATCCATTTGCTAGCGAAACAAATCTACATTAATTTATCTCATATTAAGCATCATTAAATCTGAAATTCTGTCTACATACAACTCAATTAATTTAGAGACCACGTGCAATCTCTCACTTAGTTTTAAAAATCAGTCCTTGTTTTTATCTTCTAATTGCCTTTTCCATCTTTTAGCTCCAGTTAACTTTTCATATCCTCGTCGTTGTTGAAATAACGTTACTTCGTTTGCAACAAAACAATGAACAGGAAGGATGACACTTGTCTGATCTTGCGCATATGCTGGGACATTCTATGTCTTCTATAAACGAACAGTCAGACAAATTGTTAGGGTTAGGAAGTTTTCCTGTTCTTCACTACAGTAGTTTTGATGGATTAGAACCTTAACTTTATTCCTGGCTTTTGTTAAAAATAGAGAAAGAAGGTGAGTATAAAATTGGATTAACAGTATTCACTTCTGGACTGCTCTCTACCTTTCTAAAATTAATAACGTAGTTAGTAAGTGGAAAGCGCAGGGTCTTGATGTTTAGCTTTTTGGAGACCAGATCGAGAAGTCCGGGTTCGAACCCTGACCGCCGGGGTTACTGTGTTGTGTAATGGGCGAGAAACTTTAAGGGTCTGTGCAATAATTATCAGGAGGGGGGGCTGAAAAACTAGAGGGGGGGAGAGCATTACATAAAATTGCTGAGAAAAAATTGCAAGATAGGGGGGGTTCAAAGTAAAATCACTCATTTGACGGAGGGGGGCCTTAAGTTTTATTCGAAATGTAAATAAAATTAAACGCAATAAAAGATTCTCAATACAGACATCATGATAGACTGTAACAAATATCAACACGAACAGCTGTTAAACGATTATTGAAAATATTCCATCAAAATGAAAAGCAAATTCACAACTGATCAATTTTAACCCGTCTTCTAATTAATTGAGTTGATCCTATGTAAAGCAAAAATCATGAACTTGTTTTTCAGCTTCCCCCATAAAACAATGGGAATCAAACAGATCTCGTAGACAAGCTTTGTCGGTTTTTGATGTGAATAAAAGTAATGTTTCTTCATCGACTTAATCGATTTGCTGAATTCCATATATATGTGGCTCATAACAAAGTTCAACAGGCTCTCCTCCCAAGGATCTAAACATAATGCAAGCTCTTTTTCGTCTGTTATTTGAAGCGTTCAATCTCCTGTTCTTTGATTTTTTCTCTGCTCCTTTCTCTTTCTGGCTTCAGAAGTTTTAGATTTTGAGCCAATGTGGTAAGCACCTCGGTACTTAGCAAAAGCTTTGTCTAAATCTTCAATCAAGCGATCAACATCCTTCTCGACACTAGATGTTACATAATAACGTTTGTCATTATTGAAGCTGTGATGGCAGCTCAGTCCAGTTTTGAGTTTACCAGTATGGTGGGAGAGGGGGGAGGGGGGGGGTTCGACGTTATTTTTAACATAACAGAGGGGGGGGGGGGTTAGAACTAATTTTTTTTGTTTTGGAGGGGGGTACTGTCTACGTTTTTGCTAGATAACTCTAGTTTTTCAGTCCCCCTCCTGATAATTATTGCACAGTCCCTAAGTGCCTGACTCCACCCAGATGTATATATGGGTACCAGCGAGCTCAATGCGGGGTAGGGGGAAGCAAACCCAGCAATGGATTAGCGACTCATCCAGAGAGGAGTAGAAATATTTCTAGCCAAATCATAAAACCGGATAAGCTCCAGGCTAATGAGATGGCCACCTTTTAAAACGGCCTCTTTCATGTTCTTGGGATATTTTGCGAAATTTAGCTAAATGTATTGTTTGAAGATGGAGTAGTTGAGCTGCTGGCAGGTCCCTTAAACTTTTACAAAAAAAAAAAAATGAACAGAAGAAGGTACGGATACCGCTGAATTTTTGGTTCAAGGGCCTCTATTGGTATAAACTGGTGACAGCCAAGACTACGGCCAATTTGGATGAGGTCAAAGCAGCGCCATATCTCAAAATGTTTTCATCATTTTACAGAGCTTTTTAAACCATTTTTCCACATTACCGTTTCCCACGGGAAGGGGCTCGCAGCCGTCTCAATCGTGAACTCTAGATCTATTGGGTGTGAAAAATTTCCTGGCACGTAAGACAGTCCTTAATATATTTACCTGTAGTTGTTTCTGGTTCATCCCGATCATTGTAATGGTAATGATAATGGATTACTTTGTGATCTGTTTAAGAAAATTACCGTTACATACCGTTAAATAGCAAAAAAGCAATGGACGAGTTTGAGCAAATTATCGTGATTCGTGGCAATAAGATTGATTTGCTAAATACTGACAATACTTTGCAAACCAAGTTCAATAATACTATTCTCCTTCAACCAATATGCTTTAATTTTAGTAAAATTTGCTTTTTCTCAGTGCAGAAACCACGAACGACGCAAAGCAAAGGAAAAAGAGGGGGTCTAAAAAGGCAAAACAACAGAGCCTATGAAAACAACTGTTTAGCTAGGTTACGTAAATGTGCAGGACCGCAATAGTCTCCGATGTAACAACAACGGAATATTTGCATTAACACGACACGTAAAGCTTCTTATCTCCCCAAGAAATGCTTCAACACTCTAGCTTAAAATGCGCAAACCACACGAACCTTGTTTTTCACATTTTACAACTAAGATGGACTTACCTTGGTGTGATTTATTTTCTCCTGGGGCTCCAGACGGTGACACTACAGAAGCAGTAGCAGGCGGTGGTACTGCCGCTGGCGGTGGTGCTACCGCTGGAGGTGGAGAGGCTGGAGAAGCTGAAATATTGGGGAGCGAATAAACAGGAGGAGGATGGGGTGGATGCGCACCGGGATGATGAGACATTGAATTAGAGGCACTTGTTGCACTTGCTGGTAAACCTCCCCTAATGAGTTCTATACGGGTAAAACCAAACCAAATTAAGGAATTAAAAGTCAGATAAAGACCTTGAAACACCAATACAAGAGAAAGGAAAATCGGACTTTGAAACGACTGTGAACTCTGTTCTCCTTCTCGAAACGTAATTCCTTGTCATATGTTATTTGTTGGTAGCATTAGCTGTTCAAGAGACGTTGCTGCCCGAAAGCGAGAAATTATCCGTCTCCAGAGGCATCGCTTAACGAAAGCAAAACACGAATTATTTTACGCTTAACAATTATGACAAGATCATGTTAAATTGATGTAAAAATTGTTTCAAGAGCACTTTGATTCGATCGACTATTAATCGCAACCTAGCAATTTTTAAATACTCGTTTTGTTCGCATTCACTTATTTAATAATAACTATACTGGGTTAGTGAAACCGAGGTTAAATTTTTTTAAGTCACCTGCTCCAGACGTTACCGATACCGTCAAAAACTTGGGACATCCCAAAATCATTGGCTCCGAAATACTGGATGCTCCATTTAGAAGAAGCTCTCTTCTACCTGTAAGGTCCTCCGCGTAGAATGTCACGTGACTATGAAGTTCAGGTCGAGCAATAATTAGTTTAAGCTTAAGGCCATTTCCCGTAACAAGATATCCTTCATTCTTTAAAGACGAGTACAGCTTAAATGGAGATCCAAAATTGTTGACAAAGTTCAGGGCCACACACATCTCTGTAAAAACAACAACTTATAGTTAAAGTTAGGCAAATGAGGTAGGCGTGATCACACTATGAATTTATCGAGAAAATACGATAAAACTAGCAGCGACGAACTAAGAAACTAAAGAGAAACAGACTATAAGGAAGGTGGATGCTGTGTCAGTGATGAATTGCAAAAACACTTTTGTTTAGGAAGAGTGTCAAGTACGTTCAAGTGTTTGCGAGGCGGGTACCTCACTTCTTGTCAGATTCTGCCAGAGAAGACTTAACTGCCTTACGTTAGTGCGATAGCAAACGTTACTGTATTTTCCAAAGTATTCAAACATGAAAAAAATTAGAACAATTTGAGGTTAATTATCTGCTATCTGTAAAACTGCCCTCTAGGGCAGACAGGGTCAACTACCTTAACATCGACGGACCTTCTTCTGAAAACTTACTTGCAGCTGTGTTAACTGTGCCATTGGTGGAAACAGAAGGACTGAAAATCCTCGGTTTTCCAGATTCTTCTCCAGTCGAACCCACTGCACAGATTGGAATGCATGCCGGAAGTGCGGTGGGTGGGTTTGGTTTTCGAGGAACAAGATGAGGTGGATGAGGAAGAGGTTGTCCGACTATTTCAGGATGTTTAACTGGTCCTAATACGTTTTTGCACATTCTGTATTTATCCTCGTTCTGTGCTATCGGATGGAACATAAACGTGCAGCGATTAAGGACGTCTGGTTTGCCATTGTAGAAATCCAACTTTATGTCGGTTTTTTCTTTTACCTTCGTCTTCGATTGGCAAATGTACCAGTCCTTGTGCATACTTTGTAGCATAAGATTACGAGATATTTTCATCACAGAATACACAGTGAAGGAGCTCTCCTTATCTAAAAAGAAAGGTTGAAAAACATATATTGTACCTGTCCATCCAAACTTTATAGACAATACATCCAAGGCCTCGGGATGAGATTTCTCTGTAATGACCTCACTCTCGGTTTATAAGAAGTATTTACTGACTCACCAAATAGATCACTTCCATCGCGTTTTTCAAGGATAAAGTGATAGTTCTTCTGTCTCATGAAGTAACCAGGTAAACAGACTGACTCAAACGATACTGTTTCGTTCTTTTTTTCGAAGGCTTTGTACAACCCAGGGATTCGTGCTTGGAACACTTGACAAAAAGCCCTTAAGGCTAAGTCTCCATTGTGCGCTTGCCAGCAGAAGTTAAGGGAAGTGTTTTCTTGCTGGTATGGTACGTCAAAAGAATGGACCGTATATAATCCTTTGTCTACAACTAAGAAAGAAAAGTGTTGTTTCAGCTTTCTGTTTATATATGGCTATCACTGGTTGTTTGAAGGAAATCGTTTGCCAATGAGATATTGTTGCTAAGATTACTTCTTTCACCCCTGTCATTTCATTGATAATGCTATCACAAAGTTAACACATTTTGTACACTATCTCTGTCCGCTAAAATCTCAGGGGTAGCGGGACGTGCAGGCGCAATCTCCTCCCACGTCCTGCCTAGGACATGAGTGTTTTTCCAGTTAGACTGTAGGTTGTGGAATAACTTTTCCGAGGTACTTAAGGGAGGCGTAAAACGTCTTTAGTTTCAGAGGGAAGTTGAGCAATCTTAACTTAGATGAAAAATTCTAGATGCTCCTTCCATGCCTCAATTCGCCAGTTCTCACACTAAACTCTATAACATAATTTATTTACTTAAAGGTGAAGGTAAAGGTAAAGCAACAATATTTTAATAACTGATAAACTTGAGGTTGACGATGCTCTCATTTTACCCCCCTCTCTCCATCATGATCAGTGCTCCGTTTTGAGGGTATTTAAAGCTAGCTAGAGCTTAGCTACACAGAAGCAGAGAATTTGAATCAAGGATGTGATGTTACCAGGGATCGAAAGCGGAACTCGAGCACCGAAGGCCGAGAGTAGTTAATAAATGATGCTTTCTGCCCCACATCTCCACACTTTTAAGTTATTTGGCTGCTCAACCCTGTTTCGCAGCCAAACTCCTTAAATACCCGAAATGAGCCATAAGAGCATCTTTTACTAACTACTCTAAAATGACACAAATTAATGTAAAATTTTCGCCCTCTCCCCTCGCTCCCCCGCCCTTTCTAACTCAAAAAATAAAATTGATTTTAAGAAATTAATATATTAAGATTATAAAGGAAATGGCTGAAAAATCGCTTATTACTAATAAAGATTACACGAGTTTATCTTTGGCAGAGTTAAAAAAAATATACAACCAGAAAAAAAAATTAATAAGGGAAAATTATAAAGAATTAGCTGAAAAAGAAAAAATAATTCGTGATATTAGAAAAGTAGATAAACTCAATGAAAAAATAAAAAAAGGTGTTAATATCAAAAAAGAATGGAAAAAGAAAAAGAAATCAAAACCCAAAAAGATAAAATCGTTTGATGAGTATTTTCAAGAATGCATTAAAAACAAAAAAATTCCAGAAGATACTCCTTCTTATTTTCGTAAGGCTCTTGAGAGAGCTATTAAGGAGCATAATCAAGGACTTGAAAAAGAAAAATCAGCTTTAGAAGATTTTGCTAAAAAATATATAATAAAGAGAGAACCTGGTATTACTCCTTTAGAGTTTTTTGGAAATAAAAAAACTATTATTAAAAATTTTCTTAGAAATTATCGAAATATTAAAGTAAAATTTGTTTTGGTTTGCATGATGGAAAAAGTGGAAGGCGACCAAAAACTAAGATTTGAAGTTCGGGATAAAGCATATTTTCATTCAGATACTTATATTAATCTCAAATCAACCGATATAAAAGATTTGCTTGGAAAAATTATCCGTAACATCATAGAAAAGATTAATATTTATCAACAAAATGGTAGTGGGTGGTATTTTAAAGAAGTTATTCAACTTGAAATTCACACTGTTGAATTTAAACCTTTGAGAGCAGTTGTCTGTAAGATTCGAGCTATATTAAAAAGGCGCTGCCACACTATCTCACCGAATTGGCTAAAAATTGGCATGTAGACTTGATTTGAGGTCTTTAATAAGGAATAGCTAACTTTAGGTTCTAATTCCTCCTACTTCGGAAATTATCGACATGGCCGGTTTTTGGGTGCCTCGAACCGGCGCCATATTGGTTAATAGAAGCTGCTTTTGAGCCTTCGACTACAACCCTGTCTTCAAAGCTAATCTTCCTTTGCCAATACAGATTGAAAGAACAATCCCTCTTTATTGTATTTTTAGAAACTACTTCGAAATTGATAACGTTTTCGCAACGATCGATTAAACTTTTGGTGGGTATACTTTTTGAATTTTTTACACCCGCAAAATTAACAGAATTTTAAAGGCGTATATCTCTTTTGCCACATCGCATTGAAGCTTGCCAATCTGCCTGAATACTCACTGTTTGTAGTTAAATCGAGTTCATTGATAAAAAAATTGGGCAAATTTAACGGAGCAGAAACAAAAGTAATGAATGGAAGACTGTTCTAGCGACTTTGTCAATAATCTGTACACCGAATACTCGCCAGGTGTTGCCAAAATTACAATCGATAATAGAGTTTCTGTCATTAAATCTGAGTGATCTGTGTAATAAAATTAGCCTCTGTAATATAATCGATAACTCTGCTGCGAAAAACAGTATAAAAAAAGGCAGATTGTATAAGGAAAAGGAAAATGAATTTGTTATGTTTATGCTATGACGCGTAAACAAAATCCAACCATCACAGTCGAACAGGAATTTTCCTGATTTTCCTCCAGTTCCTTTACCGAAACCAGAGCTTTTAAAATTAACCATAGTAATGGAAATTGAGATGTATTACCTTACTCGATGACAAAGTTGCCAGTTTCCACCTTGATCGAAAAAAAGTAATATTTTCCCACGCATATCGCGGGTCGTCACGTTCCTTGCCTGGCGTTACAACTCACGTGAAGCCGCCTGGTTTCAAACAACTGAACTGAAGAATCCGTGAAAATCTTAGCCAGGCAATAAATAATGGAAGTTGATATAAGTTATCATTATTAGTGAGCGAGGATCGATGCGATGATAGTTCCAGCTACATGTATTTACAGCGTTTGAAGATTCACTCAAAACCCATGAGACATGAGCCCTTGAAATAAACATCATTACTTCCGGTTTTAAAAATTGGGCGTTGGCAAAGTAATGAATAGACTCATTCTACCTTGTACACCGTTAACAACGGTTCCGTGTACAATTTTCAGGTATTTTGTCTCAATCACGAAGCCCGTTTTGAGGAGATTCTTGATAAACAGAAAAATTGGTTTGGAAGGGGTTAAGAAGAATGAGGGATGAGCCCGGGACAACAAAAACCACAGTCACCCCACCGAAGGGCTTTAAAACTGTGCGCAAATGCCTCACCCTAGGGACAATTCCAGATTTTTGTTTCCTTGAAAAAGCTTAAAATCGCTAGAAAATGCATGGACAACTCAAGACAGTCCTAATTCAAAATAAAGTAAACAGCAAAGAAAATTCAGTTAGAGACCAGAGTGTTTATCCGATATCGCGAACAATAAGGAGTGATTTAAGATGTGTCTGCAGTTTAAGGTAAAATTATTTACCATGCTCACGGACCTTTCGACAACATAAGTGTACCGATTGACGTAATAGCAGTGGTAAAAAACGAACGCTTTTTACTGTAGGGCGATGACGTCATCATACAAAAGGCGTCTTCACTCTGGCATCCAGAATTTCAAACAGTCAAAACCTAATTTTCTCTGCTCGTGAACTGAAAAACGCCTCTGAGGGCAAGTAGTGGTAATGTGCTTGTTAGTAAGACGTCCAACATAAGGACACATTCATAATCAACTCGGTTAATGCATTGATAAAAGGAAACTTTCTCCTTTACCCTTAGGGACAGAGTGCAAAAGCGCAAAAGATTTTTATTTCAGTTCTAGCATGTGTTGTCTAGCGATTTGCCTTGAGCTTCTCTAAATTTTCAAGATCAAACAAGCTGTGCCCATCGTACATAATCTTGTCTGGGCTCCCTTGAAAAATTGCACTTCATCAGATGCCTTCAAGTTCATCCTCCGCCGCGACAACTTCGTGATCTATTTTAATGGGTGGTTTTCTGGAACTATCCTATGGCTTGTCCTTTCTGGTCGTCACTATATTAGCGAACATGTTTCAATTTCTCTCAAGCAAAAGTCTCTATCAGGAGCGTAGCCAGGACTTTCCAGGTGTGCGGAAAATTTCCAAAACTTACCCTAACATCTTACTCAGTTCTCTCGCAACGTTTCCCTACTACATTTGCTAATTCTGTTAACTAGGTGAGGTTATGCGTGGATGAAATGGCACTTGCAATCGGTGAGAAAATTAGGTTAGACACTTTACCCTCAAGGACGACTCTCACGTTTTGCTGACACTTTCTACCTTAGAAGAGATAAGTGAAGCTTTGCCTTCCCCACTCCGTGTAAAAAAATGTCGTTCGGCTGTTCAAACTACTTTTAGAAAACAACAAACTTCCCAACTTTAATTTTTAAAAAAGGTATAAGGGTATAGGAATCCAAATTGTTTTGGAGTATTTCACTGATTTTAACACGATGATTGTAAAGTAGTGTCTAGTGAGTACGGGGGCTAATGCCCCATCGTAAAAATCTGAAATTGAAAACAAAAATCTTGTATAACCGAGTAGTACACAATTTTAGTTATTTTATTGAGTTGTGAAAAATCACAAATTTGTTTCTTCTTGAATGTGTTATACTCTCATCCATTCAGTCTTTCCGATATGCCCGTCGGATAGCGGAAGTTAACGTAAATGATCGATTACCTGAAAAGAAGCTACCATCCTAACTTTCCACATTCGGGTCTTTTCCCTAGCCATAATTTTTTTCCCTCAAGGAATTTTTCTCTGTTTTACATAATAATTGGTCTTTCATTCAGCTTATCGATTTTGAGAGCCTAGTCCTATGCCGTATTCTGATGCGATCTACTTTATGTAGCTTACCCCCCATCTAACAGCTCCTTACTGAACAAAAACGGCTTTAATTGAGTCTATTCAAAGAACTAGCCAATATTTTTCCAGCGGTAAGCACAATGTTCCTAATTCCCCCTAGTCCCCTTCTTAGACGCTTTCATGTGCATCAGGTGTTAAATTTTCTTTTCATAAACTATGCTCATAATCGCGCATTCTGATGTCATTTATACTTAAAAAATTAAAAATTAGTTTATCGAAGAAAGAGTGAATTAAAGGTGTCATGAGGCGTTTGTTATTTTATGAACTATTTGACGCGGTCCTTTCCTTACGGCTTATGTCCGTTGGTGAAATCGCTACTTGGGTTTTCCTGGATTGAAAAGGGCGGGCTCTTTCTAAACGTGGCGTCGTTTATGGGACCTTAGTATTCAGAACAGAATCAGTCGATGGCAAACAACGAAAAGGCTTTTATGTGGTAAGTTACAGTGATGAACCTTGCCTCGAGATGGTCATATTTTTGTACATACCTTCATGCAATTCAGTGTTGGTCTGAAAATTTTTTGTTATGGATGGGGGAAGGGTGGGGGGGGGGGAGAGATCAGAACATGTACCTCGTGTTGTTTACGAGACATTAAAGTAATGAAAACTGTTAAACAGTCTTCTACGAATCAAAATAGTTCCAAATGCTTACGGGAGGCCCTAACTATATGATGATTAGAAGGGCTATATTTGGAATGGTGCATGGTCGTGGAGTTAAGGAGATTTGACTAATCAACCAATTTCCCGCTAAACATAAGGGCGTGGCCTGTGGCCCCAAAATTGTGTTCGCTCGCCCCGGGCTGGCTCGACTTTTGGGATACGGTTATTTGGTTATAAACAATGAGTTCATCATCTATATAACCTACTTGCCCCAAAGTGACTGCCTTTCGCTTTTCAGAGACCCATCAGTTACTGTATGACCCTCTCCGATCAGATTTTATGTCCGTGGTACTGGTGGTGAGGTCAGTCTACAAGCAGAGTCGTGAAAAACACCGCCACTTGAGCCTTTACGTTCAAAACATTCCTGGCTATCGGGAAAAAAAGAAGGAGCTTTTAAAAATACTAAATAAAATGTCATTTCAAATTTCACTTTGTCACCGTTCGAAAATTATTGTGAATCAGACCGAATGAAAGTTCACTCAAAGAGGGGGAGGGGGGAGGGGGGTTGGTAGTTCTTATAACAGTTCCAGTTAGCTAGAAAATTAAAAGTTACGAAAAAATAGTGGGCGAACTGCAGAATACATGCAAGAATGAGAAAGAAAATAGAAAACAACTTCCTGTTCAAATTTGGGTGAAACGTTTAATAGCGTCAAGAAAACTGAACTTGATTGAGGTTGTTCATTTCAGTTCCGTTCCAGCGTGCAGTTCCCTGTCCTCCTAAAAATAGCTTTGTCTCCCACCGATCATTCCATGTCATATTTTGCGGACTTATTATTCAGTAATGACGGTACGATCAGGTAATTTGACTTGATGAGTTCTTTAATTTCATTTCATGTACTAGTTTTATATCTTACTCTGGAAAGATCTGCCAAACAGTGTACATTAGCAAAGGTAGGTTCCTGTTTACACGTGTAATTATCTAATACCATACAATTTGCATAAAGCTACAGTGCACGGTTGGTTTTTCTAGCCTTTTGATTAAAATTGACAACGTTTGCGTTATCTTTGCGTAAGAAAATATGTAATTTGTAGCTGTATACAGCGAAATACTACAGAGAAAATTGTAACTGTGCAGTACACGAGCGGTTCCCGATTGGTCTGGGAAATCGAAGAGCGAACTTGAGCTAGTACCGTGTGTAACAAAATTTATAATTTTCATTTTAGCGCATATTTCAAGCTCTTCGCAAGATCAGAATCAAAAGATCATCTGTTTACATTACAAGGGAGGGTTTTTTAAGCGATAGATAGGGTTTAAGGGGGACGATAAATTTTTAAAGAATTTTCTTTTCAAATATTCACCGAATTTTGTTTTGAAGTTTTAGCGGCCAAGTGGCTGAACCACTGCGCATTCATGCAATCATATTTCTGTTCCGTTGCATTTGCCCAATTATTTTATTCAACAATCTAACTTAGCTATAAACAAACTATGTTTAGTTAAAATGGCTTAGTCTAAATCGATGTGGCATGGGTGATATTGGCCTTCCAATTTCTACCAAATTTGTGTACCTTTTAAGTACCGAAAAAGTGCTGTGAGAAGTTATAGCCGTTCGTAGCTCAGGCTTAACCATTTTCAGATAAGAGTAGGTAAATGAAAGGAGGAAGGATAGTTCTTTGCAACTGTATGAGTCACGATTAAGTTATTTTAATGATAAGGCTAGAATTAATTGCTGTAAATCTCTTTCAGTTCACCAGCATGGCGGCCGCTCGAGGCCTCGTCAAAACTGTCATTCCTGTATCTTTGAAACCAACGAGAATTCGAACCTTAGAATATGCATTCAGTATTTAGGACACCATTCTAAGACTACATGCCAAAAATCAGCCAAATCGATGAGGTACCGTGTCAGGCCGAAGTTCGAATTTTACAGAAAATCACTCTTGAAAGGTTCTTCTTATATTCCTCTTCCAGATTGGATTATGAGAAAAAAAGCAATTGTTAGTATTCGAAATAAAGATTCTAAATGTTTTTTGTGGTCCATACTTCGTTATCTTCATCCAAGAGAAAAGAAAGAAAGTCGTTTGAAAGATTTAGAACAATATGAGAATGAACTTAAAATACCAAAGGGTTTTAAATTTCCTGTTAAAGTTGAAGACATTACCAAATTTGAAAATATTAATCCAGATTTACCGGGTATAAATGTATTTTCAGTTACTACCGTCAAAAAGTTTTATCCTCTCCGGATGGCGTTACGTGATCCTCAAAAATCAATAGATTTATTTCTTTATGAAGAAAATGGAAAATATCATTATTCTCTCATTAAAAATTTTTCTCGTCTTTTTCGGTCACAAATCACAAGTAGAACAAATGAGCCAATTCATATTTGTAAGAGATGTTTTACTGGTTTTACAAAAGATTCATTATTACAAAAACATATCTTTTATTGTTCGAATAATGAGTCAGTTTATGTGGAAATGCCAAAAAAAGAAGATTCTATTTTAAAATATAAAAATTTTCAAAGACAATTTCCTATTCCTTTTGTAGCTTATGCGGATTTTGAGTGCTTTACTAAACCAATGAATACTTGTTGTCCTAATCCAGAAGATTCTTATAATTATAATTACCAAAAACACGAGTCATCAGGATTTTGTATTTTTATTAAAGGAGTTGTTGGTAAAAGAATAAAACCAATCACTTATACTAAAAAAGAAGAAGATGAGGATATAGCAAAAATATTTGTAGAAAAAATCTCAGAAGCAACTAGAGGTATTTATAACGATTTTTATCGCAGACGAAAACCTCTTAAACTTACCCAAGACGAACAAAAATCATTTGGTAGAGCGAAATTTTGTCATATTTGTAATAAGGAATTATTGAAAGATAAAGTTAGAGACCATTGTCACTTTACGGGCCAGTATAGAGGTGCTGCTCATAACAGTTGTAATCTTCAATGTAGGAAACCTTTTACTCTTCCAGTTATATTTCATAATCTTCAAGGGTATGATGCTCATTTGTTTATAAAACAACTCGCTAGTTTACCAGGAGATTTAAAATGCATTCCTTCAACAGAGGAAAAATACATATCCTTTTCTAAAAAGGTTAAAGTTGATGAATACATGTCTATAAAATTTGATAAAATGATGCCCATTTATTTTGAAATTCGTTTCATAGATTCGTTTAAGTTTCTTCAAACATCTCTTGCTAATCTTGTTTCAAATTTACAACCAGATGATTTTTATAATACAAAACGAGAGTTCAAGAAGAATGTAGATCTACTCACTCGGAAGGGAGTTTATCCTTATGATTATGTTTCATCGCTTGAAAAAATGTCCGAAACACAACTCCCACCAAAAGAAGAATTTTATTCGAAACTAAATGACGAAGACATATCCGAAGATGATTACCAACATGCAATAAACGTGTGGAATACTTTTAATTGTAAAACAATAAGAGATTATCACGATTTATATCTTAAGTCTGATGTCCTACTTTTAGCTGATGTGTTTGAAAACTTCAGGAAAACTTGTCTAAAACATTACAATCTTGATCCAGCTCATTATTATACATCGCCTGGTCTCGCTTGGGATGCATGCCTCAAAACAACAGGTCAGCAGTTACAACTACTTGACGATTACGATATGTTAATGATGTTTGAAAGGGGAATACGCGGTGGAATAACTCACATATCAAAGAGATACGCAGAAGCAAATAATCAATACATGAAAACCTACGATCCCGAAAAACCTTCAACCTACATTCAATACCTTGATGCAAACAATCGTTATGGTTGGGCGATGTCTCAACCACTTCCAACGCATGGATTTAAGTGGATGAAAAATTTAACAAAGGAAAAAGTCCTTCGTATATTAGAGGAGGATGAGCAGGGGGGTTTTGGGGGGACAAGGTCCCCCCAGGGTTATATTTTTGATGTAGATCTGGTTTACCCAAAACATCTTTGGGAAACACATAACGATTACCCACTTGCTCCAGAACTTATTAAAGTAAACGGGGTTGAAAAACTTATATGCCATCTCAAACCAAGAAACAATTATGTGCTTCATTATAAAAATCTGAAACAGTATCTCAATATGGGGCTAAAACTCGAAGCGGTAAACAGAGCGATATCTTTTGAGCAATCCCCCTGGATGGAACCCTATATAAGAAAGAACACAGAATTGCGTAAAACGGCAGCTAACAGTTTTGAGAAAGACTTTTTTAAACTCATGAATAACTCAGTTTTTGGAAAGACAATAGAAAACATTAGAAAAAGACAAAACATAAAACTGGTTGATAATCGTAAAATAGCTCTAAAACTCTCAAAAAGGCCCAACTTTGAAAGAGCCACAATTTTCGATAAAAATCTTATAGCTGTTCATATGAAAAAAACAGAGGTGTATTTTAACAAACCTGTTTATGTAGGCCAAGCAATTTTAGACTTATCCAAAACATTAATGTTTGACTTTCACTACAATTATATAAAAAAAAAAATACGACACAAAAGCTGAGTTACTTTTTACGGATACTGATAGCCTAATGTATCGGATACAAACAGAAGATTTTTACGTAGACATAACAGACGATGTGAAATCCAAGTTTGACACATCAGATTACCCTCAATCTCATCCATCTGGAATTCCAACAGGGTTAAACAAAAAAGTAATTGGAATGTTCAAGGATGAAGTTGCTGGAAAGCAAATCACACATTTTATAGGTCTTCGCCCAAAGCTTTACAGCTTTAAAATAGAAGAGGGAAAAAACATAAAAAAGTGTAAGGGAATAAAAAAGTCTGTGGTTTCAAAAGGAATTACATTTGAGCATTATTTTGATTGTTTATTCACGGGGGATAAACAAATGCGAAGTATGAAAATAATACAAAGTAGGAATCACAATATATATTCCAAAGACGTTAATAAAATAGCTCTGAGCTGCGAAGATGATAAAAGATTGGTGCAAAGTAACAAAGTTGATACTAAAGCAATAAGGTAAAATTAAAAATTAAAAAAATAAAAAATAAATGAAATACTCAGAAGAACAAATAAAAAAATATTTAGAAATTTTGCATAATTATACTAAAAATCTCTCAGATGAACCAAAAATGCAATCCTCGCAATGTTCAAATTGTGAAAATAGCAAATATTTTACAATAGATTTTGGTTATAAGATTTGTGAAGAATGCGGAGTAACAAACGGGCATGTACTAGGTTACTTTGATCCAAAAGAGTATGACAGATTATATTTCAGGAAGAAAAGCGTATACCAGCGAAAATACTATTACGAGAAAAAGATAAAACAGATTCCAAATTTGACAGGAGAGGAAAAGGATGAATTATATAGAAAGTTAATGGAAATAGATGAGAAAGTTATGAAAGAGGTAAATAAAAAGTTCAGCCGTAAGAGAATGATTAATGTTTTCTATATCATAAATAGAATTTTGGGGGAAATAGGCTCAAAAAACAAAATACAGCTTAATATTTCATCTCAAACAAAAGAATATTACGACAGATGGTGGAAAAGTTATCTTGAATTAAGAGTGGGGGGATTGCATCCCCCCAAAGCCCCCCTGCTTTAAATTTTATAATAGTAGTATTATAAAATTAAACAACCCCCCCATGGAAAATCCAATACAAAATTCCTGTCAAATACCCAATAACTTCATTTTCTTGAAAACCAGAGTCGAAAACATAAACACAGCCTCTTCCAAGTTTGAAGTGGCTCCAAAAAGCTTTGAAACCTAAATTGAAAATCAAATGGTTAGTCAAAACCTTAGATTTAGTTCTAATGGAATGTCTGTCAGCAGATAGTTTGTTAATAATTCTATTCAAATCCATCACTTGGTTGAAATACTTTGCGTATAAATACTCATAAACAAGACAAGCTTTAATAAAATTGTCGTTATAAAACTGTGTTTTTACAGCTGGAAATCTGAAGTTAACGTATGCTACAATCTCCTTCAACATCTTTATAATAATGATATATAAAAATAAATTTTTGGTATAAAGAAATAGTTTCTAAGATAAAAATGGAAAAATATATTTTAGAAAACGGTAAAAAGTTTTTTATTCATCCAGTCTATACAAAATATGCTGCAAATGAAGACGGAGAAATCATGAACATCAGGCTGAGAAACCCAAGAAAAGGTTATCTTTCAAATCGTGGTTATTTAAAATGTGTTATAACAACAGCAGAAAGTAAAATTAAAAATTATTTTTCTCATCGATTCGTTTTCGAGTGCTTTTACGGCCTGATTGAAAAGGGTAAACAAATAAACCATATCAATTCTATCAAAGTGGATAATAGGATAAAAAATTTGGAAGTGACAACACCGAGTGAAAATGTAAGAAAGTCAACAGTTAACAAAGATTATACTTTTTTAAAAGATATCCGCAAAAATCCAAGAAGGGTTAAGGTAATAAATTTGATAACAAAAAAAGAAACAAATTTCAATAGCTTATATTCTGTTAGCAAAATGCTGGGAATAAATTCAGGTCAGGTTAAAATGATATGCGATGAGCGAAAAAATTTTAAAACAGCAACATCAAAAATAAATGGCCAAAAATATTCTTTCAGATATCTGGATTAGATTTCAATATTTTTGGTATTGAAATTAGTTCAGTGACTTTATCTCGTCTAGATAATAAAAAATTTTTATAAATTCCTGACATTTTTTCTCATCTTCTGCGCTAACTCCCTCCATTTTGGAAATCTTATGGCAAAGGCTCATTGCATAATCAAGACAAATTTGGTCGTCGATGCTATACTTCTGTTCCATTTCCTTTACCAAATCTTTACCAGTAGAAGATAAAGTAGTTTCAAAATTTTTTATAAAACTTTTTTTTAAATTTCTTAACTCCTCCATTTATTCATTGCTTAGATTATTTTCGGTTGAAGGAAAGGGGGTTTGGGGTAAAACACAGTTTTCCTCCACTGAAAACTTCTTATTATATTTTTTAGCAAATCTATCAGATATAGGAGTTTGATCAATTATCATTTCATCTATCAGTTTCATCCTATCAATAAACTCTTGTTTATCCCATTCATCTCCTCTAAGAGCTGATCTCAGTTCTACTAGTACCTTTTCATAAGTCGTGAATGCGATCTTTGTCATCTCAATTTTTCTTTGGAAATTCTTTTTCTTTCCAATACCAGCTACAATAATCCCAGCGCCATTTATAACACCAAGAATAACTGGGTTTAGTGTTATCCCACCAGCAATTGTTCCTATAGCTACAAGACTTATTCCAGTTATCGTAAAAAAATCATCAAGAAATTTATAACTCTTGTAACACCTTTTAAAACACCAATATTTTTTGTGGTAATGTCTGTAAAAATCTTTTATAGTTTCTATTTCTGTTTTACTCAAAGATTTATCTATGTGATTAAATTCAAAGATATCCTTCATTTTATATTATACTCAGATTATGCGGCGTAGCAGCAGGGGGGTTTTGGGGGGGACAAGGTCCCCCCACTTATAATACATAACTTCCATTTAACTTTTCCTGTAGCAATACTCTATGATATTGCTCAGAATCAGTGTCGTAAAAGTTTGAAGAAAACATTATTTTACTTACCTCTCCATCTTCAGTATTAAACATAAAATTTTGTTGGTTAGTGTATCTAACGGATTGTAAGCTTAAGATTGCGCTGTAGTTACTTATTTTAACTTTTGTAATATTTTGGCTAAAATCTTCTACCAACCATACAACAATTTTTTTTCCATTAAGATCACTTGGCATGGTTAATTGACTTCTTTGTTTATTAACAACTAAAAATAATACATTACCAACTGAAGAATAACGTAATGTTAATATAATACTTCGACCAGTTGTATCTCTTTTATATAAACCAAATGATCTATTTCTCCAGTGATAAAATATTAAGCATAAAGTATATTTTGTAATACCACTATTAGGAGAAAAACTAATATTATAGCCGTTAACATTTAGACCCTCTTTTCTTATATTATCTATGGTTTTATTAGGTATACCCATATCTCTTAAAGTATCATCACTACTTGAAGATAAATAGTTAAAAACAATACCTGATGAGGATCTTCTCAATTTGTAATTAGCGGCGTTAGTAAAATCATAAACGTCTTCGAAATAACTTCTGTATAAATCATTTATAGTGTGAGGTTTTATTTCCTTTACCATTCCAACTGTTGCTACGCTATTGTTATTGTTTCTATCAAGATTAACATTTAATATTTTTTTATTATTTGCATTAATATCAACATTGTAAACCACTTGTGTTGGTTTGATATCAAATGCGGTGTGGTAATCATAAACTTTATCCGGATCGATATTGCTAAATGTTCCCACAATTCCATAGGTGACTAAATAAACACCTGAAAACTGACTCGGATAAGTAGCCAAGTCAGTTCCAGTTTGTGGTATATCAACCAAAATGTGAAGAAAGAACTTATTACCAGTTGACAACTTCCGGAAATTAACTATTATTCTGTGATAATACATAAATTGTGGTTGCCCATTTGATTGTGTGTACCTATGAGATAGTTTCCTTATACTAACATTTCCAATTGATAATCCTGTTGAAGTTTCTTTGTTTACACTTATTTGAGACTTATGCCATAGAGCGTATTCAGTGTTGAGTATTTCCAAACACAGTGTGTAATCAGTATTTGCATTTAACCTGTAAAAGTTGATTCCCATTTTGTACTTATATCCCCCTTGGGTATTTTTGTTTATACCCAGAAAAATAACTTTGTGGTTATAAGTGTGAAAGTTTCCTTGGTTTGGTGCTAAATCTCCTATTTTTTTTAAAACAAAACTAGTTCTATCATCTATTTCATCAGTCCATTGAGACCCACTTGACATGAGATAATCAAACTGGTTGTTGTAATGACTTGGTTGAACTGCTGTTTTGTGAACTAGTTTGTCAGCGTAATCTTTATTTACCGCGTCATTGTCTTGGGTTGGTTTACTAAGATTTATTATTTTATTATTACCAACATTAAGGTCACCAGTCATAGTTACAGTGCCATCTTTTTCTAAATAATCACTTAGATCTGGAGCACCTGTGTTATCATCCACATACTTTTTGGTTGCGGCGTCTGTGTTTGATGTTGGAGTTGCGAGACCAACTATTTTTTTGTTTCCAAGATTTAGGTTATTAGTCATTGATACACTTCCATCTTTTTTTATAAAAGAACTAGTATCAGGTATTGAGTCATCCACATACTTTTTGGTTGCGGCGTCTGTGTTTGATGTTGGAGTTGCGAGACCAACTATTTTTTTGTTTCCAAGATTTAGGCTACTAGTCATTGATACACTTCCATCTTTTTTTATAAAAGAACTAGTATCAGGTATTGAGTCATCCACATACTTTTTGGTTGCGGCATCAGTGTCTGATGTTGGTGGTCTAAGGTTAATTATTTTTTTATTATCCATGTTTAGATTATTAGTCATTGTAGATGAACCATCACGGGCAACATATTTTAAATCTGTAAAAGCTAATGGTGTTGGTTGATTACTTCCATTTGGAGCTGGTAGATTAAATATTCGATTATTAGCCATATTGAGATTACCTTTCATTGGGTAGGAACCATCTCTATCAAGAAATGTATTGTCTACATAATCTTTTGTAGGAGGTTCTTTTCCGTCCAGTGGAGTGCTAAGATTTGTAATTCGGTATTGATCTCCCATATTAATGTTAGAATCAACTGTTAGCCTTGAAGTAGGTACTGATTCACTTGATTTATCATCTACATACTTTTTGGTTGCTGCGTCATCATTGACTGTTGGTGTGCCAAGTTTAACTATTTTATTATTATTCATGCTTAGATTACCAATCATTGTTCGGGAACCGTTTCTGTCAAGATATCTGCTGTCTGAGTATTGTTTTGTGGCTGGCTCATCTTCTTCAACCGGATGTTTAAGATTAATAATACGATATTGGTCCTTCATATCGATGTTTGAATCAACTGTTAATCGTGTTGTCGAGGGTGATCCACCAGAATTATCATCAACATACTTCTTTGTAGCAGCATCAGTATTAGCACTGGGTGCTCCAACATTTGTGAGTCTTTTTTTATTCATATCATAATTTCCATCTGCGGTTAAACTAAATCCAACTCCTGGAGCACCCTGAATTCCTTTAGCAAAAGGATGATCAAAAGATTGTTCGTTGAATATTCCCATTTTATCTAATGTTTATATACTAATGCGTCGTAGCCAAGGGAGGGGGTTTCGGGGGGTTCACCCGGCAGGGAGTACAATTCCTCCGGTAAAGTTTTTAGCAATACGTTTTTTTGGTTTATCGATGTACAAAAATGAAAAAGGTTTCTTTGTTGCTGCTTTATACACCTCTTTGTCAACTCCCAACTCAGATGATATCCTGTTTGCTTCCCTCGATGACGGAAATTCATAAAGGCAGTAGTGAGAACAATTCAAACGGATATCTTTTGGAGTTTTGTAAAATGATTGACTGAGATACACCACAGAACAATTTTTATGTCGTCCTTGAATAAAATAATCAATCAGACACCTCTGGTTTTTATCACAAACGTAATCGTCAAATATCACAAGTTTTTGATTGTCTTCGTAATCAATTTCTGTAACCGGGGTTATTTCATCGTTACTCACATGAAGTATTTCATATCCAATTTTACTACTCAACTCCCTCATTTTTTTAATGAGTTTTTGATACTTATCCTGTTCAAGATTACGTGCGTAAAGATAAATCTCATCGTAATGCAACAGTGGTTTAATTAACATGTGATACAAAAGATTAGTCTTACCACTTCCACTGTTTCCGCAGATTAACATTCGAAACGTATCCGCCGGCATAAAAGGAAATAACTGTTTATATTTTTTATCAATGTCATCGGTACTATCATAATTTGGTATTTCCATTTTATTTAATGATTAAATAAAATGGGGGGAGTGCCTCCCCCCAAAACCCCCCTGCTGCTACACATTTTTTATTTAATCTTTAGATAAATGGATATAGAAGAATACAAAAAATTTGCAAAAAATAAAATTGAAGCCGAAGCTTTGACTCAACAGGTTAGAGATGTTATAAAAACAACAAAATGGCAAAAACAAGATATTCGAGAAGGTTTTAAAGAGACATTTAAACCACTTATTAAATCTCAAGATTCTATTAAAAAAAGTATCGACGACCAACAAAACGCGACTATAGCACAGCTTAAAGCTAATCAACTTGCTCTTACACAAGGTTTAAATCAAAACAGACTTGCTATAACTGAAGGATTTGATAAACTTGATGAAGTAAAAAAATGGGATTTAGCTCAATTACCTGGTTTTGAGGCGATTGAAGAGTCTAAAGAAGATGATGGTGTTTTACCCTCTACATCAGAGGGTAAAATAGCAAAATTTACGCCTGAAGACCTCGATAGAAATTTAATGAACAAAGAAACACAAGATATACTCAAAGTTAATGAATACTACAAACTCCCTTCTGAGTATTTTGAAGAGGATGTTTCTACTATTGAAAAAGTAATCGAAGATGTTAATGAAGATTTAGGAGAGACTAGTAAAGCAATAAAAAATACTGCAATTTTTGAACGTGATTCAAACGGTTATTTATTAGCTAAACCACTAAATAAAAAGCCACATAAAAACACATTAGATTTAATAAATAAATACAACGTATTAAGCATATATGCAACAAATTTAAGTAATCTTAGGTATTACAAAACAAAATCTGGCTCTGGTTTATTTCAGCAGGGGGGTTTTGGGGGGACGCAGTCCCCCCATATGATTTACTTTAACAACCCAAATCAACTTCTTCACAGACTTGAATTACTTGGTGGTTCAATTCTAGCTGGGAATAATGGTGCAATAAATGAGTTTTCTCAAATTGCTCATCTTCTCAACAAAATGAAAGTGATCTCAAATGAACAGTTGAACAATTTACTACAAAGTTATGTAGGCTTTAAATAAAATGGAAGAACGAGCTATTCATATTTCTTCAATAAATAGGGAAAAAAGAGGAACAAGCAGACCTGGTGATTTTACTATTAAGTTTAACCCATCTCTGAAACTTGATCCTGATAAGAAACATCAACTTGCTCTTGATCGATTGTCAATGACTTACTCATGGTACAACATTAGAAGTGATTATAAAAACAATAAGATTAAATACACTCCTGATGGATCCGCCTGGCAAACAATTACTTTTACAGATGGAATGTATTCCTACTCAGATATCAATGATTACATTCATCAGTACATGGATCAAAAGTCTCACCACACAACAGATTCTAAAGGTACAAAGAAGTATTCAATCAATCTAACTTTTATACTATCCACCTATCGTGTGTTAGTATCACTGGATGGTGATTATCAACTTGATCTGAGAGGAACAGAATTTGGAGACCTGATTGGATTTGAAAAGAAACTCATAACAAAAACAGAGTATGGATCAAAACTACCAAATATCACAAATTCGATTGATGTGTTAAATATCAACACAACGGCGATAACTGATAGTATTGTAAATGGAATAAATACTAATACCATTGCTGTGATACCAACTGATAACCTCACAAGGTCTTATCCATTTACTTTTAAAAAAGGAGCTAAAAAAGCAGTGACATCAGCTGCAACAAAAACCGGTGAACATGTTGGTAAAAAGGCTGGTGATAAGATAGTGCAAATGTTATCAAAAGGGAGGGATGCTCCCAAAAACCCCCCTGCTAAAAAAGTTAAGACAACTCCAAACAAAACAATGACTCAAAAAGAGATAGATCAAATGTTGAATAACCTTCTTAGTGGAGGTTCAACACGTAAGATTAAGGGGAACCTACGGTTCCCCTAACACCCCTCCCTAAGGGGGATGCAATCCCCCCATAAAATTATATAATTATTAAAATAAAATGAAGTCATTTAGAAATCCAAGATATTTAGATAGATATGAGGATGTTGTTTATGACCTGGAACAGGCTCTAGATACTGCTCCAGCAAATGCAGCTCACCAAACTAAAACAGGTCTTAGATTTGTAGCTGATAATACAGGAGAATCCACTCCTTTTGATTGGTATAACGCCCGATTATCAATGGATTTTAAAGTAAATAAGCTGGCAGATGGAGGAAACATTGCCATTGCAGACCATAACGGAATTGTAAATGGTAGTAACTCCTTTATAGAAAAATTAAGTATCCTAGCAAATGGAAGAGAAGTTTATAGTTGTAACTACGCAAATCATGTTGTAAATATTAAAAATCTTCTTGAGTATAATCCTTCATATGCTGAGAGTGTAGCTACAAACGAATTTTACTATCTTGATACATCAAGAGCTGCAGAGGAAAGACCTGCTCAAGCAACTTATAATAAAGGTTTTCATAAAAGGAAATTACTATTAGGTGTATCAGCCACAGTAAACTGTGAAATTCCTCTTAATAGATATTCTTTCTTTGAAGCATTGGAAGACAAATTACTTCCAAATACAAAAATTGAGCTAAATATCGAAATTGAAAAAGATGCAAATTTAATTTTTAAAGCTGCTGATGATTGTAGAGTTATTATAACAAGACTACAACTTTTTATTCCAAAACTTACGTTTAATTCAGAAGGAGAAAAGTTGTACATGGAAAATTATCTTAAACCTTACAAATGGACATATTTGAATGAAGTAGTAGAGCGATCAAATAATACACAACAACAGACAGGTCATTTTAGAATTACAAATGCTATTTCAAAACCACGTCATGTATTTATTTTTGGAATTGATACAGCCAATATTGATTCACAAACAGCAAATCCATTTTTATACGACACTTTTGAACTACCAAATAATGCTAATATATCAAGATGTTACCTGGAAGTTGCAAATGGAAACGAATATCCTGATATTCACTTTAAACCTTCTACAGATTTGTCAAGAGTTTTTAGAAATGTAATGTCATACGTCTATGCAAATAATGATTATCAAGGTGGAACCTTACTTAATAGAAGTAATTTCAAAACTTTATTTCCTTTTATTTATTTTGACCTGACAAAACAAAAAATGGATATAAAAGATGGAGTCACAAAACTAGCATTTCATTACGAATTAACAGCTAATCCAGACGCTGATTATAATATTTACGCGCTAGTCTTACATGAAAGAATAGCAGAAATATCACAACAAGATGGAAAACTATTGCTTAGAGCTTAAATTAAGGTAAACCTACGTTGATACAAACATCCATGCGTCATTCCAATTGCTTCAACGAGTAAGGATGATGAAATTGTTATGAGAACTGTTAAAACTTTTCTTCTTGTAATCACGAAAAGATAGAATTTTATGATTGTTATTATGTTTTCACATATATTTATCACAAATGTGAAAAAATATGTGTAAACATTTGATTGGTTAAAAAAATCATACGATAATCAAGAGATTAAAAATATGATGTAATATCACACGTTAATCTCGTGATTTAAAACAATAACATTCTAGAAGGTCACTATGACATAATATTTAGATTTAGAAAATAAAATCTAAATATATCACACCTAGAACATTCAAACTAATTAAAAAACTTAACCACCAAATGAGAGAAAAAAACAAATAAAAAAAGATTAAGCGACGAGATTGAATTTAATATAAACATCAAATAAATAACATGACTACTTATATTGAATACGGAGTAAAACTTACAGATGGCCAGAAGACAAAACTGGCTTCTGCGATAATAAATCAATCACCTTTGACTCTTCGGTTAAAACATACGCATCTTAGAGGAAATGATGAGTTAATGTTGACAAAAAGACAGATTGCCAAAATAAATAAATCTATTGCAAATGGCACAGGATCTGATATAAAGATAAGTAAAACTCAGATTAGAAAATCTGTGAAACACGGAGGAAACTTATTTTCATCACTCGCATCTCTTGGAGCGCGAGTACTACCTTACGCAATAAAAGGAATTTCAAAAGCTGTTCCCGCATTAGCAACCGGTGCTGCCACTGCACTTGGAGAACTTGGAATAAATAAAATATTTGGAAAAGGACAAAGAGGAGGAGCAATGGATTTAGCCAGCTTATATGAAATAGCGAGAAAAGGAATACCAATTCCAGCAGCTGCATTAACTTTGCTTCCAAGTATAAGTAATGCTTTTAACAAATCACAGTTGAACCAAATTAGCAGAGCTATGCAAACGGGTAGAGGATTTACTATAAAGCCAACTAGAAAACAAATAGAAGGAGGATTTTTAGGTACACTTGCTTCTATAGGAATTCCATTAGCAATTAGTCTGGTATCTAAGATGCTTGGAGGAGGGCTTCAGGTTGATAGACAAGGGTCATCTAATACAGCAAATGTTTACGTGCCACCCACACATGGTACGGGTTATCCGTATCAATCACCTCCTTTTATTGGTACATGGTCCAACCCTATAGGAATGGGTGTTAAAAAAAAAAACTCCAAAGGAAAAGGTCTTCTTCTAGGAAAAAACAGCCCATTCAACTCAATTCCCATACTAGGTACCATTTTATAATGGGGGGAGTGCCTCCCCCCAAAACCCCCCTGCCCCATTTCAAGATTAAACCTCTTTCAAACTTTGACCTCATGGAATGGATAAAAAGACTTGGTATAAAAAATTTTAGAGGAATATACAGTCGTGATGGACTACCTCATAAAATAAAAAAAGAGTGTGGAATAATTAATCTAGATGATATACAAGGTCCTGGAACACATTGGGTTTGTTATAGAAATATAGATGGGGGGAGTGCCTCCCCCCAAAACCCCCCTGCTGCTTGGAGTGGTGCGGTTGAGTACTTTGATCCATTTGGACTAATAATGCCAAATGAAGCACTGGAGTATTTTCGTACTTCTGGAAAACGCATTATTTACTCAATGGATGAAATACAAAATCGCAATACTGTTCTCTGTGGTTATTGGTGTTTATATTATTTATTTGAGAGACAGCGGGGTAATAGTATTTTAAATGTAATACATAACCCACATTTTGATGATGATAACAGCGATTTCATACAAGAATATTTTGGAGGATAAAATGGGGGGGAGAATAAAAATAATATTTAATAAATATTATTTTTTAATCTTCATCAACCGGTGTATTTTTTAGTGATTTAACCCTCTCAACTTTTGTATTTAGATCTTTAACACTATCAACTATATCTATGAAATTAGAGTAAATATCAATAAAACGATAAAGTTTCTTTTTTTTATCACTATTTAGCTGCAACCAAGAATATTCCTCGTTTCTTATTTTATTCCACATCTCACATTCAGAAGCCATCAGCACTCTAGAAAGATCTTCGTTTTTCTTTCTAAGAGACTCCAACTCATTATATATTTTTGACCTTACTTCTTTCTCAAAATCCTTGATTGTTTTAACATCCATCTTTTTTTCTATCTCAGAAAAGAATTTAGCTTCCATTTATTATATAAATAGATAATGGGGGGACCTTGTCCCCCCAAAACCCCCCTGCTGTTACGCCGCGTGAGTTTACAGCTCTCTATAAAAACGTATTATTTCTTAATACATTTTTAAGCATATTTGATTTCTCACTTATTTCCATAAGCAACTCAAATACTTTTATAAATTTATTATCGTTTTCCAATCTAGAAAAATCAGCATATTCATAACTCATGTTTAGGCTATTGTATATCTTTTGGAGCTCACTTTTCAGAAAATTAGATCTAGTAGACATAATTTTTATCTAAACGTTATATAAAATGAAAGAAACTTATTGTATCGTAGATAAAAGAGTAACTCCTTGTACAGAGCCAAGTGGTTACCAACAAGATAAAAGAGGTAGAACTCAATTCTTTTGTAGATGTGCAGTTTGTGGAAATAAAAAAGTTAGATATGTTAAAACGGGAAAAAATCAAAAAAACTAATCAGCCCGTCTGAAGGGGCGGGCGTCTTTGATACTGTTGTTGGTACAGCAGTTGATGGATTTGTTCATTACGGGCTTCCTTGGATGGGTAAAAAAGCAGTTGAAATGGGGCGATATGGAGCAAGTGAGTTAATGAGAAACAAAAATCTTCAGAAGAAAGCTGTAAATTATGGAATTAATAAACTCACTCCATTTATTCAAGATTCTGTTGGAACAGCCATGGATGAACTATCAACAAAAGTGAGGCCAAATAAAAAGTATAAAACTGACAGACCAGAATTAGACCGAAGGATTGGACAAGGAATTGATGTTCACAAGCAGATTGGGGGGACCTTGTCCCCCCAAAACCCCCCTGCTGGTGGGGCTATAGATATCCATAAACAGATTGGTAATTTACCTAAACCAAAAGGTGGATGGACATTGCCAGGGCATAAATATACAGGCCCTTATAATGATCTTGAGAACCAAGTAAGATACAATCCGGAAACCGGAGAAATATTAGAAATTTATGATCAACCAACTGGGCCAACCGATGCTGTTGCTATGCAGCATGATGTTGATTATAGTGTTTGTGGTGATGACCGAAAGTGTAAAAATAAGGCAGACAGAAAGATGGTAAAATCGTTGGATGCTATTCCTTGGAAAGAAAGACAATGGGGTCATACTTTGGCTAGAACAATAATTAATACTAAACAAAAACTTGGACTTGGTTTAAACGCGAGTCGGCGTTGAGTAGTGATTGGTCTCAACAATTAGCCGACGAACTTCACAAACCAATCACAAGAAACTTTCAAAAAAGATCAGTAATCTCAAACGGTATTGATGAAATCTGGGCTGCTGATTTAGTTGAAATGCAAAAGTTTAGTAAGTGGAACAAAGGAGTTAAATATCTCTTGATGGTTATTGATGTGTTTAGCAAGTATGGTTGGATTAGGGGGCTGAAAAATAAGAAAACTGAAACTGTTAGTAAAGCATTCGGGGATGTATTCAAAAGTAAACGTAAACCTCAAATGTTATGGACTGATAAAGGTTCTGAGTTTATCAGTAAACATTTCAAAGATTTTCTTAAAAGTAAAGGAATTAGGTTGTATCACACTGAAAACGAGGAGAAATCTAGTGTTGTTGAGAGATGGAATAAAACAATGAAAAACAGAATGTGGAAGATGTTTACTGTGAATAACAACACTGTTTACTGGGATAAGATAGATAAACTAGTTGATGATTACAATAACGCTAGACATTCTAGTATAAAAATGAGTCCTGTTGAAGCAAGTAAAAAGAAGAATGAAAATAAAGTTTGGTCTAATTTATACGGTGATTTAATCTACTTGAAACCTGGTAAACCAAAGTTTGCAATTGGTGATAAAGTTAGAATCTCAAAATATAAGAGAAAGGTATTTGATAAAGGTTACACACCAAACTGGACAGAGGAGATATTTGTGATTGATAAAGTTCTGCCAACAAAACCTGTTACATATTCTATTACTGATTTGATGGGAGAAGAGGTTAAGGGATCTTTCTACGAGCAAGAGTTACAAAAAGCAAAACAGCAGACATTTAGAATAGAAAAAATTATTAAGAGAGATAATAAGAAGAAAATGGCATTAGTAAAATGGAGTGGTTATCCTGATAAATTTAACTCATGGGTAAGTTCTAAGGATTTGGTTGATTTTTAATACAAATAATGTATTAAAAATAAAATCCTATTCACTCATCTTTCTCTTCATCAGATAATCTTAATTCCTCAAATCTATCAACTAATTCTTCAATGTCATCTTCATTGTCCTCTTCACAATCACTTTGCTCTTCGCCGTCGTCTTCTTCAATTGTTAGTAATGACTCTCTTGGTTTGAGTGGTTTAACATAGCACTCGTGAACTTTTATTTGCAGAGATGTAACAGTTTTGCTTATAAAGATGCCTTCTATTATCAATGCCAATTTCACATTACAATACTGGTTGATGAGTTTAAAAGGATTTAGATCCTTTCCCCCCTTTCCTTTAAACAAAGATAAAATTTTCTTTGATTTTTCTGAGTAAATAAGTTTTGCATAAAGTACTGGTGCAGATGACGGATCTTTTCTAGTTTTCTTCTTTCCTCTTTTATCAGTGTACTCTTCTTGTTTGTAGTATAACGGCGGGGAAAGAGATGAGGCTAAATCTGGTCCGTATTCATTCTCTAAATGTTCTATAGACAAAGATGTTAGACTATTAATAGCACCATAAAACGCTTTTTCTTTTTCATTTGGTTCGCTATCTTTTGCCCAAAGACATACTGGCATACTATATCCTACTAACTTTTTTGTTTCTTGATTTCTCTTTTCATTTACTCCAAAGCTAAAAAGAAATGGGGTTTCAATTACAAGTGGTCCTTTTTTGTTGTTTTGGTATTTGATTTCAATTGGTATACGCTTGTATTTAATGTTACTATCTTTTACTTTTGACTCTTTTGCTTCTTTGAAAATAACGGTGTCTTTGGTTAAATGATCGTAGCTGGATAACTGCATTTTGTTAATTATAATTTATTTTCTTAAACTATAATTAAATTTTTAATTTTTTTTTGGCCAAAGAAGATGGGTACTCCAGAAATTTGGTGATTCTGGTTTATTATAAGTTAACTCTCCTTGCTTATTTTTTATCTTTGTAGCTCGAGCTAAATATTTGTCTCTTCTATCTTTATCCTTGTGTATTAAGTAGTCTGGATAATTTGGAGAACCAAAATGTACTTTCTTTCCGCTTGGAAGCGTGGCCATATATTTATTATTTTTTCTGGTTGAGTAATCAAGTGATTCTGCACCAAGTTTTTTAGCTCTTCTAGTTAATCTTGTAAACTTATCTCCTGTAAGAATAAATTTTTCGTTTGGAGGAATGTAATCTGGGTCCTCATCGTAACGATATCCATCATCAACTATAAAATCCAAATCCTCTTTTGTAGGAGTAGTTTCTCTCGATCTTGGTTCCATCTTTTTATTTATTGGTTATAGTAAAAAATCTTATAACTGAGATGAAGTTATAAGATTTAATCACTGTCACTGTCACTGTCAATATAAATCTGAATATCACTGTCACTGTCACTGTCACTGTCACTGTCACTGTCATAACATTCAGTTAATTTATTATAAAATTTAAAAGTAGCATCATAAAATTCTATTAAACCTGGGTAAGGTTTCTCATCGTCATCAAAAAAATCTTGTCGTATTTTATAATATTTATATTGTCTAACAAAAAATAGTAAATTCTCCAAATCTTCTTTTTCTAATTCCAAATTACTAATATTTCCTAATTTACCTTTTTCTATTCCTCTAAAACAGATTTTGATGAAATACTTTATTCTTTTGGCTATTGGTGACTCAAATAATCCGTTATTAAGGTCATACAATTTGTTTTTGAGATAATTGTACTCATTACTTATTCCTTTGACTAGTTGATACTCTCTTGCATACAACTTTGCGTGGGCTGGGATTTGATTTCTACTGCTTAAACAAGAAACACCAACTTTTTGCTTAGACATGATTTTTATTATAAGATTTTATATTTTTAAATTCAATTTTTATTTTTTCTGCCTCACTTTTTAAATATAATAAAACTTCAGGCAAAGCAATACCCCCCACCTTTTTCATCCTTAATATGAATCTTATGAAAAAATCTACTACCAATATCGTTATCATTTCTGTCAAACATTTCATCATCAACAATATATATTAATTCTGCTGCATTTGGAAACAATTCATATAGTTCTTGCCTCCCACCCCAAAAAGTCTGTTTCACATTTATATCTATGATTAAATTAAAATAAGCATCGGCTGAAATTAGGCCATCTTCTATACATTCATCTACTATTCTAATATTATCATCAATATAATTAAATATATCATATTCTTCTTTACTATCAAATATTAAATTTCCTACTTCAAATGGTACTTTATCCTTTTTTCTTTGTTTTTTTCTGAATACTGTTGTAGCTTGCATTATTGTTTTCATATTCTCATGCCCTTCATCATAAACTTTTTTACCCATTTTCCTTTATAATCTTAATATATTAATTTCTTAAAATCAATTTTATTTTTTGAGTTAGAAAGGGCGGGGGAGCGAGGGGAGAGGGCGAAAAATTTTACATTAATTTGTGTCATTTTAGAGTAGTTAGTAAAAGATGCTCTTATGGCTCATTTCGGGTATTTAAGGAGTTTGGCTGCGAAACAGGGTTGAGCAGCCAAATAACTTAAAAGTGTGGAGATGTGGGGCAGAAAGCATCATTCATTAACTACTGCCGAGCACTAACCAACTGTGCCACCCTTGCTCCTTACTATCAGACTTGCTGCTCAAATTTTTTGAGCCAAAGTGTGTTATTGGAAACACCGTCTTTTTTGGAAAATGACTTTCTATTTTGAATAGCTAGAAGTATTGTAGAGCAAAGAAAAACAATATTTTCTCGATCTTAAGTTGGAACTCGTTGTTGGTGTTGACTTACGTTTTGTTGCTCCACCTGCTCTCCAAACCAAAGAACGTGCAAGACTTTGTGGGTCCTCTCCTGGCTTTGGAATATAGGTAACTTGACGGTGTGATATCGAACGAGAAAGTATGCCACCAGTGATACTTGCTCTGCCAGCTGAGGACCCCGCACGGCCTCCCACACCACCGCCAATTGATCCAGATACCAACGCACCAGCTGAAGTAGCTCCTTCGGTACTTCCGCTGACACTCCCACTCGCACCCGCACCTGTAGTCTTACCAACACCCGCCCCAGCGCCTGCACCCAAACCGCCAGCAGTGCCTGCACCAATACCAGAAGCTGCTACTCCCGTCCCCGTCCCTGCTTTTCCGCTTCCTTTCGCACCACCTCCTCCTGAACTACCAACACCACCATTGCCGGCAGAGCCAGATGTACCTTCAGCCTCGTTGGGTCCATTCCCACCGCCTGCTCCACCACTAGTCGCTCCTGCTTCTTCCGCGCCATCCAGCCCTGGTCCGGTCACAGCAACTACATTTCCGTTCCTTAAAATGATGTTATATCTGTGCAAGCTGTCTCCATGAAGGCTGTTCAGCGCATCTTCAATTGTTTTAGCAGTCATTTCCATCGCTGCCCTCTCGCCAGCAGCTGCACCAGCCGATGCTCCAGCCTGCCCCCCCGCTATTCCACCGGCTATAGCTCCTGCTTCAGCACCACTTTTCATTGCATATTTTGCGCCAAAAGATGAACCAGCACTTGCGCCAGCCTTGGCTGCCACTTTTATAAGGATGGATTGGTAGGTAAAGTTTTGAGCTGCAGAGGGTGAAATGCAAATGATGTCATCCCCAGATGATCATAAGCAAGATAAAAAAGTGTTTTTGTTTTGAGTTTTTTTGCTGTGTTAAAGACTCTCATTTACTATCAAATCTAACGAAAAAGCAGATGATGGAAAACCGTTTATTTGCGAAAAAAATTAGATTTTTGTAAACATTTTATTCCGGGAAAGTTTCTCTGAAAATCGCGAGCACAGAACATCGTAAAGGTGCCTATCAATGCACCAATCCATTGTCTATACTCTTAATAAACGTAGGACAATGTAAAAAATGATCGTATTATAGGCTAGACTCACAAGCAGAAAGACGAACTGTGGTCCGTAGGAACTCGGAGGGTATCACCTTGTAGAATGTTCCATCTGGGGTTTGCAAACCAACTTCTAAATGATCCTCTTGGTGATCGTCTTTCATGATGGCCTCCATGTAGTAATACTTACCTTTCTTTAATGAAATCGGGAGGGTTTTTTGGTTTGTATACCTGCAAGTTGGGTGTTTAAGAAAGGAATCTGGCAAGGCAGAGGTCCTCTTCAATGATTAATGCCCAGGGCTGGGAAACTATCGTATATCTGAATTTTTTTCAGTTTTTTAACCATTAAGGTTGCTTAATTAACTGCAATATCTCATCACTTTCATAGTCTCCAACCGCAGTTCACATAATCGTAAGATTTCTTTGATATATCCTAAGTGATGTAATAATTGTCATGTCATAAGAGTAGAATAACAGGGAAAAAAATTTAGATAAGCGAGAATAATGGGTCAGAGAGGGAAACGCCCAGTTTAGCCCTTGGGATATGTGAATTTCACCAAAGTTATTTTTAGACCAAATATGAAATTAATCGGATGTTGGTCTCCTAACAGGTAAACAAACTTTTATTCAGTGTTGTCAATAGAGGATACTGGTGTTACACCATTACAATATTCTGCATTCATTTGCTTTGCGGTAGTCGCTCCGATCCTGGACTTGATGACGTTTCAAACAATAGATTAAAATATGCAAGCGTTCCAGGAATAAGACTCCTGGCCTCGGTTGTTGAAAGGCAGGCCGGATAGTGCTACCCACCAGATAAATCTCTATCCACTGGATATTGCAATTAGTTTCCCAATTCCTATCTGTTGGATACTGATTTATCCAGTGTAAAGCGCTATCCAATGTTTGAACAACGGGGGCTTGTTTAATTACAACTTCTAAAAATAACTTAGTGAAATTCACTTATCCTGGCCAACGCCCAAGATTCTCTCTGACTGTCCCATTACTCTCTCTTGCACGAACCTAACACGTGACACACCGACCGAACAGGCACTCTCTCCGTTGAGAAAATCATTCACTAGATACAAAAACTGAAACTTTATCTGATTGAAAATTCCTATACCTGTCATATTCATATTTCTTTGTAGGGAAGCCTCCATCAACATAGGTAATGAGAGTTTTTCCTCCGGCGGATGAATTCGTACTTAAGAAAAGCGCGCTTCCAGCATTAGAAGCTGAAACAAAACACGTTGACATTAGATGGATAAAAACTTCAAGTGTAGAAAGAATAAAGTATGGATGAAAAAAAATTAGGATTGCCTTCTGTACCCTTTCGATAGCTAAAAACGTTGCATTTGTCACATTCATAGCATTAGTAATTAAAGTTTCCACGAAATGAGAAACTACTAAACAAAGTTCTTATTTAAAATTAGTTCAGATATTGATTGAATTTGTAAGCTGAAAATAATCATCTGTAAAAACTTCTTACATAGGAAAAAGTAATGGTCCCCAGTTTGAAATGGAACAAAGTATGTCCTCAAACGTGAGCCAAAGAAGTCTCCCCAGTTTGAAGGCTGCTCAAATGTGGGACTGCACGTGCTAAAGCTTGGCAGATTTGGATATCGTGGGTCCTCCAGCAAAAATCGAATGCGTTTATAATCAATCTTCTCCCATTTCTCCAAGTAAACACCGTTGGTCACTACACAAAAGAAAAAGACCTTCATTAATCACACACATTACTTTTTTTAACAGATTACTGTTAAGTCATATTAACCTGGGACTGACATGAGAAGAAGGTAACCGTTTGTTCGTGTATGATGAGCTGGAATCTCATGATAGGAATTGCCTCTTTTACCTTCCTACACGACAAGCTTTACTGAAGTTCTCCCGCCTTTCTTCATCTTTTACTCATTTTAAATGCCACAAATAACATCGCCGACTGAAGGAACTCACTTACGTACGTACAAGCAAAGATAGGATTTTTTTACCCATGAATTCTGTTTACTAGCCAAATCAACGCCCTTTAGGTGCGTTTTTCTTCCGTTTATTAGCAAAACTGAGGGAATTATCCAAACTGTTACAATGACGAGAAATTATACTCACTGTTACAAGGTGGCTCTGAACTGCCAAACGTCCTTTTACTACGGATAACGTTTTGTTCACCATTAACTAGATAAAAACGAAAATCAATGATAAACTGATCTGTTTCATCCTAATCTCATTACATCCATATTTTTTCATATTTAATGTTCAAAAAATGCGCTCATAACCGCATCGTCCAGTGCTCCGTCAGATAATCTTTATCCAAACTCAGTCGGCGCAATATGCACTGAGGGCAAAAAAAAAAAATTCCAAATAACAACAAATACTTTTTAGATAAAGTCTAAATTAAAAGTGAATGTCTATGCAGAGTGAATGAATTTAGTCGAGTACATACATGAAGGTATGAATAAACAAGTGAATTTTGTGTGTTCTTATAGACTTAATCTTACGGAACCGAAATCATGGCAATTTGTGAAGGATCGTTTTGCTTGTTTATGGTAGTGTTCTGTTTGATCTGTTGGATACATTTTTCCTTTAATTAATAAAATGCGTATTTGTGACGATATTGACATGACTCGCTTCTACAGATACACTGTTTTTAGTGACAGTATTTAGTGTCCCCTTAGCGGAGTTTGCAGCCTACCACAACTCTTTAATAAACGTGTGTATTTTCCTTTAAAAAGCAGTGAAAGAACCCCGCTGACGACTGATTCTCATTACCTGCAAGACTCTAACATAAGGGTGTTATATACAAGTAACGAGAGTCACACAGGCACACACACGCCACCTAGTATCTTTACTAGCTTAAACTGTTTTAAAAGTCTTTTGATTTTTACCATTAGATATAAAATGAAAAAAAAAATGATTTTATGATTTATCAGACGAGCTGTGATTTATGTAGACAATCAAAGGAAAATCAGGGAAGATCACAGGTGTCGTTGGGGCCAGGCTACGGGACGTGTTTCCGCCAAAGTAGCAAAACTGAAGGAGTCCAGATTTAAATAAGTTTTCCTCCATAATATCGATTTTTATAAATTTTCAAGACTAGAAAAAAAAAAACAGTACAGAACATAGCCATAGGCTGCAATGACCGCAGGTCACATTTGAGTTTCCTTTATCAGCTTTGTTATGTTAAAAGTAAAACGGTACCTACCCACTTTCCAATATGGTTTCCGTCGTTGAGAATCGTGGCTATTTGAAACAACAATCAACGCAAATGCACTTACTTCAAGATAAAAAATGGCGAAACGCCTCATATCAAAAGCTTTAAAGAAAGGGTGAGGAAACAGAAACCCTCTTCAGTGAGGTCAATTTTTACCTTAAATATTTATGTATTCGTTTGTCGATGGGTGATCAACGTAAAACAACAATTAACACCAGTGACACTCTGTTGGAAGTACTATCATGAAAAATAGTCACAATTTGATTGATCGAAAATAAGACTAACGAAATTAAACATCAAATTTATCAGTTTACGCCATCCACGTTAACTCGCACTTGTATATTCCCTTGAAGCCTTCCCCCTCCTTCACTTTGGTAAGCAGGTACTCTTTTCTCATTCATGTATAAAACGCGCAAGTCCACTGCTCATTATAGACTCATAAGGGCTGGGCAATAAGAAATTTTGAGGGGAGCAGGTACGAGTTTCTTTAATTAGCCCAATATATTGTCAGTTAAGTACTTCTGTATGTTTCTTTAGGCGTCCAAGCTTTTTCTTCGATGGTTAGGTACTTGTAGGAATTCATTTGGGCAAGGTTTTGTAACAAGACAAGACAAGACAAGATAAGACAATGTTTTATTTGGAGTCTTATACAGTCCTATATATATCGACTTCATCCAAATAATTTAAAATTGTAACACAAATTGCACACTGGTGGAACCATAGTCAATGTTAACCTAAATAACTAATGATCTTCTTTTCTCATAGCAGTAACATGTGCTTAACCTCCCCCCCCCTCCCCCCGATATGGTCGCGCAGCCTTACAATTATCCCACTTGAATTGGTTTGACGTATAAAGGGCTTTGTTCATTCGCCATATACGGTGATAAGACTGACGCAACTGGTCACCTGATCAGTGTGAGTCCGCAACAGTCTCCCTCATTCTAACATGGCACTGCAAACTTACACTGCTTTATGATTATGTGAATCTCCACCTGCTTTCAAAATCTCTACCTTACAGCTCCTAAAGATTTCAGGTATATCAGGATCGGCTAAAAGTTTCAGTATGCGTCTCAAAGTCCCTTTGTCTGTTAAAACAATAAATGCGCATGCTCAAATTAGCGCAATGAGCGCTCAGTTCAGTCTCTAGGGCGAAAAGAGAAGGAGAGGGCGAGGGCTATTTTCTATTCATATTTTACTGCTTTAATTTACTCCAGTTTACACTGTTTTATCATTATATTTAAAAATATACGAATCTTACACTGTTTTTATCACTGTAATTCATTCCGTGTTCCGAGGAGGAAGGTGTATTTTTAAAGCGGGGCGCTAATTCCAGCGTTACACTGGCTGAATAACTGTATTACAAGACTTGAGAAATAAACACGGTTTAAAAGTTTACTTCCTCTTTATTTTTCCCTCTCTTCATATATTACTTTAAAGATCTATATACTGTACAATCAAATCGATGTTTTGAATTAAGGGACAAGAAAAGTAAAAAATATAAAAGTGAGATCGCTTGATCACGCTCAAAAACCAATGGGTTTTCGAAATGTAAATCAATTCTTCCTGAGATGAGCTGTTTAATTATATAACGCTACTCTGAACATTAGAGAAATACATACTGATTGCAAATGAGTGCTGCCAAGAACAGCGAATACAGTGAATATAAGCCCCAGCCAAACGGTGCCGGTGTTGTGTTAAACGGTCATAAAGGTCTTTTATAGAGACTTAAATGTAAGTCATAGGAAAGGCTAAACAAAATGGGCCACTTCCATGATACAGCCCCTTTATTTTGGTAGAAGGGAGCTTACGAGACGACAACGACGACGTGAACAAGAACGGCAAAAAAAAACAATACGTTTATACTAGCAAAATAACAACTGTGCACGTGCATCACGCTTTTTTGTATATTTCTTTGCCATCACTGCACAACTACGACGTGAAAGTACCTAATTTCACGTTTTGTGGAGAACGCGAACACAAGACACAGTAAAGACAAACGACTTTCTTTTTCTTTTCCTGAACTTCGGTAGAGTCATTTAGAATTCAACTCCAGAAAAAAATGCCAACATTTGACAATTTGAACGAGATGGAATAAAAGCGATAAAGTTTGAAGCAGCGCGACTTCACTTTTTAAGTGATGTTTTTGTAGCCTTTGCCGTCGTTGTTGCTTAAGCTCCCTAGAATGTCGGCTAGACAGTTTGGCTGAAGCTTTCTCTTTGTGCGAAGGTTCCTCGCTAGCAGGACCTCAAGTCAGCTCTCCGGTTCTCTTCGCTCGCCCCTTAGTCAAGAGCTTGCTAGAAGCCAAGCTTGTGAGTATCTACAACGAGGCATATCAAGCTGAAAAAGCCGGATAATGCAATCAAGGCCTATGTCTAGCTGTTCATTAAGGTTTCTGTGCTGTTTTCTTTCATTCTAGCAAGACCAAGGTCTAAGTCGTCTAATCACCAAGTGCAGGACAAAATGTACATGTGTCATCTACATTATGGAAGTTTCATTTTCTAGGACAAAGGCAAACTCATTTCTCTGTTGTTTGATCTTCGTCGCCCTCGTCGTCTACGTATTCGTCCAAGTCGCGCTTACAGCAGTGTATCGGGCAGGTGGGAGGGCATGGAACAGAATTAGCAGAACAGCTGCTTGGGCAAGCTTCAGAAACAAAAATATTGAATATCTGGTAAAACAATCTTCTTCGCTGTTAAAACGTTTACATAAGAGTCGAGACTGGCTATCTGATCTACTTATTTAGTATCCTTCACATAGGCTCGATTTCCGCCCTCTCCAGGGTCTGGACTTTGATCCTGCCCGAAGCTCTTTTGGGGAGATGAGTAGGGGCTCATTTTCCCGCGCATCGTCTGGTAATCGAACCAATCCTTCACAGATGTTATGTCTGATTTGTGATGTTCAAAAGATGGATACCGTTATCCAGCGGATAAATTTCTGTCCAGTACTAGATAACGCAATTGGTTTCCCTAATAGATATCCGCTGGATAGTGATTTATCCGGTTGATAGCGCCATCTAACGTTTGAAAAACTGGGGCAAGATCGTTATTTGATCTTCCTTCCTGTATCAACTCAACATTTTCACACTGACCATAATTCACCTTGTTAACCCTGTAATGTTGTTAATCACGAGTTCATCACGTCACGTGATCCGTCAGTAAAAGTACCGAGTTATTCGAGACAAACAAGGCATATAGCATGGCGTTATTTTCTTGTTCACTCGGTCGATAGTACAAACCCATCAAAATTTTGCATAACCATTGTTTCTAATTTCTCCCAGGTATTACTGGCGTACCAAGGAAAATCGAAGAGAACGCCGAGTTATGCAAAAATTTTGGGAAGTAAATTAGGTGCATTATGGCCCAGGTGAAAATAGTGAAATTTAGGAAGAATAAGGCTTTGTCATGGGCGCTAAATACATAAAATAAAAGTGTATCATTACCATGTAGGTGGTCAGCCGTCTTGGATTTATAATAGTGGTAATGGTAATGAACCGACCCATTGTCTGCAAACAGTAAAAAAGCAATTTCTTTTTTTATAAACTATGAAAAATAAAATTATTGGATAAATCGTACGTAAGGGGAGGCTGCTAACGTATATTGCTGTCTAAAATTAAGTACCTTTGTTACCGTTTAGAAGGGCGAAGATTGCAAAATCAGTACTAAATTCGAAAGCTACGTCATTGAGTAATCCATCAGTTGTAATATGAAAAAAATATTAATCAACTGTCTTTAATTATAACAAAAAAGAAAGCTATTAAACTGCTTAGAACAGGGAAGGCAACTATCATAATTATCTTCCACGTTATAATTAAGTATACATGCTGTCACTATTATTATCAACTAAAAGAGCATAATTAGTTGTCTTTTCTTCAGAACTAGTATCCATGCATTTCACATCCAAATAAACCCTCTAGACAATTTCATAATGCAAATCAAGGGAAAAACAATTTATCAGTTATTATTTTTAACATTATCATCATAATCATCGTTATTATATTGTTCCTATTAGCAAAAGATTTACTTGCCTCTTGGCATGGAAGGAGCACCTTGAATGGACGGACTATGTGGAGCATAAGCCGGCTGGGGTGCTGGTGCTGTGGACGAAGCCGGAGGAGATGGTGGCGCTAATGGAGGTTGGGACGGCGGAGCCGGATACGCTGGCGCAGGAGGTAATGCAGGCGGAGGTGCAGCAGGAGGTGGTGGAGGAGGAAGAGGTGGTGACGGAGGAAGAGGTGGGGCTGCTGGAGCTGGTGGAGCAGCTGGTGGAGCAGCTGGTGGAGCAGCTGGCGGTGCATACTGTCCGGGAACAGATGAAGGGGGAGATGTGACCGCGGCTCCGGGGGGTGAACTTGAAGAGCCTTGTTCGGCTGTCACAGTTACCGGGAAAAAATAATCGCAGTTAGAAACCACAGGCCTTGAAATACTTGGTTCCCCATTTAACAAGTCTCCTCGATTTCCACCTGGGTCTTTAGCGTAGAAGGTCACGTGGCTGTGCAGTTCTGGTCGATCTATCAAAAGTTTCAGTTTAAAGCCAGATCCAGTGACGAGATATCCCTCGTGTTTTAGAGAAGAGTACAATGTAAAAGGAGAGCCAACCTTGTTGTCGAAGATTACCGCAACACAGTATGCTGTGATAAAAAAGCAACAAGTTTATGGTCAACCATGGTCTGCCTCGGATACTGCCGGATACAGGAAAGTCCATCTTTAGACATTTCAGAGGCAATTATTTCAACGGAGTTACGTACATTATAGTAAGAGTCTTAATGGGGGGTTTGCTCTGACGGTTAAAGGCTAAAAATTGTTAACAGTTACCTTCTTTTATATTCCAACATGACGTCATTACCATACAAGTGAAATAATAATATTCTTTCTCACTCGTTTGTAAATAAGCCCTTGATGGCTGGCGTTAAAAAAATTTAGCTTTTTGAGGGTTGACGGTTACGTCCTCGGTCGTCTGACGGTTAACGCCAATATGACCCTCTTGAGGGGGTGCGTTCACTGTGAACAGTGTCAGACTGTTTGTCAAGTTGATCTGAATGCAATCTGTTTAAACCTTCTCCAACTATCCCCATCCGTACCCACTTTTAATTAATTTCTTTTTTCTTTCTGTATTTTTAACAATCTCCTTTGCACGATAAATGGATGCTTATTGGAAAGGTGGGTTTTGTGAGATTATTTGATGTTTCTTTCGGAAAGTTATGGCCATAAATACCATAATATGACCGAAGAGTCCCCCTTCCTATTTGAGCCATTCTCTCGACTCAAAAATTTTAAATAGGCGCTCATTTGACACAATATTTGTTTTTCATCTCCCTTGATTGCTTAAGGGTATGAGTAGGTGGCAGCAATTACTTCTTTTTTTGTATCAAAGGGAAGGGTGGGATTTATCAAGGGAAAACTTGTATTTGAGGAAGTTAAGTATATTCATCGTCTATCTCTTACGTTTGTTAGAGGGTTGAACAGCTGTTGAGGGTTGAACTCCATGTGATGAACTCGCTCCAGCAGCGGAGGTGCCGGGACCCACTTGGCCCATACTCCCTTGTCCTGCCTGAGCTCCCGGCTGTGTTGTTCCCGCTGGGCAAACTGGTATACAGGTTGGTAGCCCAAAAGGAGACGGTGGTTTATTCGAAACCAAATGAGGTGGATGAGGAAGAGGTTGTCCGCTTATTTCTGGAGTTTCCACTGGCCCAATAAAGTTTTTACAGTTCCTAAACTTGTCGCCATTTTTTTCTATTGGGTTGAGTATAAAGGCACAACGTGGAAGAACGTCTGGGTTACCACTGTAAAAGTCTAGACCAAGTTTACTTATTTTGTGAACTCCACGATCTTCAGCCTTATTTTCCTCGCAGATATACCAGTCTTTGTGCATCGAATTGAAGAGAAAATTGCGAGTGTACGTCACGACGTCGTAGACAAAAAATGAACTGTCTTTATCTGGGGATTTAATAACAGATGATCATTAAAATATTAAGACGGAATCCAACAGGAAATTGAGTAATTTTAATATTCAGTGGACAAAATCCTTGTACCGTAATAATTTAAAAAATATTGCAATCTTTTTTTAAATTTTTTATTTCTTCCGTTTGTAATCATTTATTTATACTATTTTTACATTTCAAATTTCTTTCATATCACTAATTCAACGGTTTTTGTTTTCATATAGATGTACTTTTAAGGTTCACTTTTCTTCTAATTTAAATTTTCACCTGTTATCAAAGTATCATCATATCGCACACTATCGCTTGCTCGATAAAAAAACTTTTCCCAAGAAAAAAAGCAAAACGCTCAAAAGAGAAATTCTTACCAGTCGCGAAGTCTTGCACACGAAGCTTGTACGCGTAATCAGTCTTTGTTTTGCAAAAAAGATGGTTTCCAAAATACGGGTTTTTCTCGCTTAAAATGTCAGCTCAAGCGAAAAAACATTGACACAGCATGTTTCTAAAGATTTTCCAAGTTTCAACCGACTAGGAAATGGGTAAATAAAGTAAGCTTGTCGAGTTTTTAAACTCAAAACCTTTTTCAATTTCGTGCTTGCCTGATTAGCGCGCGAAAAGCCAAACAAGTTGACGTCACAACCATGTTTACATACTCTCATGCAAACACGCCTCTCGGCCAATCAGAGCGCGCGTACTATCTTAGTTATTTTATAACATTGTATGCAAGACCCTGAGCCTTCCTAAATATTGGTAAAAGAAATATATATTCCCGAAAGTAAAATCGACCTTGCCTCTTTTGTTTCTTGAAAGTTAGCATTTCACTTGAACTTCCCTCCAATCAGCTTACCTTCGACGGAATGCCGTCACGGATAAAAGGGCTAGGCTGCTAAGCATGAAGAAAAGTGGCGGCTCGCGAAACTGAGTCTTTAAGTGTAAAGGAAAAACTTTTCCTCTTTGAAACTTTCGCTTGGTTTTCCAAATCCTAGCCTTATCTCAGTCCAAAACATTTTCCCATCCTTTTTTCAGAACTGGCCTCTGAAAGTTGTTCTCTGTTCGCCAGTCTATTACCTTTTTCCTGGTGGGAACGGTTATCCCATAAATTTTGGATAGGTGTGTGCTGCCCAGGGTCTTAAACCCTGACCCTATTTATGGATGAGACAGACCAAAAGTGATACTTTATTTAAGGTCCAAACCTGAAAATGAGACAATTCAAGGGAAAAACAAAAACTAAGAATTCAATGGAAACCCATGAATCTTTCTTTAATTGTTTTCCTATTTCTCGAAAGTAAAGTTCAGTTTTAACAGGTGATTTGTTTCTCTTGCAGTTGGGCATATACGCGAAACACACTTGAATTTTTAGTCGATATAGTAAGGAAACCTTTCTAAGGATCACACCGAGAACCAAGGGAGGATACACGAGCACAACGCAAACAAGGGTAAAAATAATGCCCTATTTAAGGATGGAAGCCCTAAAAAATTCAGATAGCCCATATACCCATTTTTGTGACAAAAACTGTACCATTTGGGGCGGCACATGCCAACATATCATAGCTTATACAAGGAAGCACCACACCCCGCGGCTTGGATCTAAAAGCAAAAGATTGTGATGTATACCTACCGAAAAGTTCCGTTCCGTCTCTCTTTTGAAGAATGAAGTGATAGTTCTTTTGGCGCAAGAAATATCCTGGCCGACATGCAGATTCAAAGGAAACTGTGTCTCTCGATGTTCTGGCTTCTTTGGACAAGGCAGGAATACGGGTAATAAATACCTGACAAAGTTTATCTAAGTAGAATAAACCATATTTTGATCTCCAGCAATCGTTGAGAAAGGCATTTTCCTGGCTGTACGGTGCAACCATTGAATGAAAAGTATACATTCCATTTGCTACGACTAAGACAAAGAAATAATTAACAAATAATTTAGAAAGACATATTTAAGTATAATGAGAATAGAGTGAACCTGTATTAAGGGGACACCGTATTAAGCGGACACCGTATTAAGCGGACAGTAGCCGAAGTCCCCAAATTTATTTCCCTTATTTACTTGAAATGAAACCTTTATTAAGCGGACGCGGACACCTAAAAAAGTACCTGAAACAAACGGACATTTGTAATTAAATTCCACCACCGAACATGCCAGACACTGGAAATGCGAAAGATTGCCACCCCCAAACTTTAATATTTTTACATTAAAGAACGTGACTTGACGAACTTATTTGATTAGTTTCACAGTGCAGTGTTGTTTTCTATTTCGTTTTGTTTCTATAGAGCTTGTTTCACTCACCTGAGTTCTTCAAATTAGAGTTGCAATCTATGTTCATGGTACTATCATCTTTAATAAAGAAATTAATTCAAACGTATATCGTCATGGTCTCTGGGGGTATTCTAAACGTTTCCATTGAATGGCATTTGACACCTCATATGACGTTATCTATCGAAACCTGTATTAGGCGGACACCCTTTAAGCGGACACTACAGCATTCCCCGAGGGTGTCCGCTTAATACAGGTATTAATAGAAACGTACAAGAACAACAATAAACGGATCTTTCTATAGGATAATCCTTTTTTATATTTCATTGCTTTAATAACTCTAAAAGGTAACAATTATAATAGATTAATCAATTTATTGCAACTTGCAAAATGTATTAATAGAAACCTATAAGTTATATGACTTCTACTAATTCAGATAATGCTAGTTATACTTATATCAACAACAACAACAACAATAATTTATTTAACCTCATTATCGTCTACGAGTAAAAGTGCTCGTTCAAAATACGAACGTGCATTAGATCTAAAATTATAATAATAATAATATCTAGTATAAAAAAAATTAAACATATAATCTATAATCTATGTACACATGAATAGAAAAAATTATTGAAATTACAAAAAAAATTTGAAAATATAAAAATTACAGCTGAATTTATCTTAGCTTAGACTTAAACATAACATTATCGGCCAGCTTGACATCTTCTGGAAGTTTATTCCATAGTTGAGCGCAAAAAAGAATATTCGTTTGAGGTTTATCTTGTTTACTTTCACCCGCGGTTTTTGAGCCTTGTGCCGCTCAAAGGTGAAGAGGTAAAGATCAAAGTCCCCAAAAGTATCAAAAACTTTGAAAACCCAGTAAATGAATGAATGCATGCATGCATGAATGACTGACTGAATGAATGAATCAGAATTGATGGATGCATGCATCCATGCATGCATGGATGCATGAATGCAAGGGTAGAAAGATGACTTCATCTCTTCTATGGTTTCCGAATTTATTGATAAAAGATGATACTTCAAAGGCAAATACAAACTATTCAGATAACTATTCACTAACTATTGCCTCGTTATCTATCTTCAAAACTTACATTTGAACTCAGACATGAGATATTCTTAGTAATTTGATAGAACGATTTTAAACGTAAAAGTGATCTTGTAAAAACAGCTACACCGTCTATCCAAACATTAGCGGGTTTTCCAAAGCAAAATTTAATTTGCTAGTATCGATAACATTATCTGACTTACTTTTCCTCGCTCCCCCGGCCTTCCAGACCAAATTAAGTGCCATTAATTGTGGATCTTCTCCTGGTTTTGGTATATACGTCACTTTGGCAGGTTTTATTGTGCCAGAGCTGGCTCCGCCTGTTCCAGCACTTCCAGTTCCAACGCCTACACTTGCAGCACCGGAAACCTGAGAGCCTCCTCCACCAGCAGCCGCTGCACCTCCTGCTGCAGCACCACCAGACGAGCTACTTCCTGTACCGGTGCTCCCAGTAGCCCCAGCACCTACAGCACCCCCTGATCCCCCGGCTCCCCCGGCTCCCCCAGCAGCACCTGCCGCTGCACCTTCACTTCCTGCAGCTGCCGTAGCTCCACCACTACTAGTAGCTCCAGCAGTCCCACCTGTTCCAGCAGTTCCAGCCGAGCCTGCACTTCCGCCGGCTCCACCAGACCCACCTACCCCGACATTTCCTCCAGCCCAAGCATTCGCTGCTGCTCCTGCAGCTGCACTGGCTCCTGTCATTCCAGGTCCAGTGACTGAGACCACGTTACCATCCACTACGTTAATCTTATATTTATGCCCGTCGTTACCATGAAGATTGTTTAACCCATCCTCCAGTGTTTTTGTCGTCATTCTGATAGCTGCGTTTTCGCCTGCAGTTCCTCCAGCCCATGCTCCAGCTTGTACTCCTGCCATTGCACCAGCTTTAGCTCCTGCTTTTGCGCCTGTTTTCTTGGCCCATCTTTCGCCAAAAGATAGTCCAGCCTTCGCACCAGCTTCTGCGGCTACCTTAAGCAAAATGGCTTGGTAGGAGAAGTTTTTATCTGTTCATAAGCACAAAAAAGTAACTAATTTTACATCGAAATAAACAAAGTCAGTCTGCTTGAATACGCATGGATCTCTAGCGAGGTAGCCTGAAACACGAAGCGGCAATATATCGAGCTCACGGGTGTCCACAGTTAGCTAGCAAAGACCGCGAGTAAACAAAACCTCGCAAAAAACGCCATTTTAGCCGCCACGAAATGCTTTTGGCGATGAATTTCGACTGTGGAAGTACTTTAAACAAAAATGGAAACGATTTAGGCCGTTAAATTCAAAATATGGCCGACATAAGAGAACATTTGTTTTGCGTCTTAATTAGCAGTCGAGTTTCATCGTCAGCATATCGGTTCTACAGGGCATTTGTTCTTCGAATGCAAAAAAGGGGTCCAAACTCGGCCCTCTACAGTCAAACCCCTGCTTTTTTTCTGAAATACAACTTTGAATTCATGCTTGACGTTTAATACGACTTGACCGGCTTTACACTGCGTTTTCCCCCGGCAATTTGTTTTTCACTTGAGGCTCATATCTGGTTCATTAAGAAGCGTCTTGGTAAGCACGTATCTCACCTAGCAAGCAAGGGTTTCGAGTTTGAATTTTGGATAAATCTATCACTTCGTTAAGAGCAATGTTGTTTTTACTTGAGGTTCTGGTTCATTTCGTAGCGTTATGGTAAGTGCGTACCTTACCTAGCAAGTAAGGGTTTCGAATTTATAATCTTGGATAAACCTATCATTTCGTTAATTATTTATTATCTTCGACCATGTTTTTTTCTTCCTTTTGTAGCTTCGTCTCTCTTTATTCCCACTACTTGCCCTTACCCTGAGCTCATGACGTTCTACGATCGAATTTCTTATTTATTCATTCCAAATATTTCTCACTTTCTGATTGGCTCAAATCCCACGGTTGATTCTTCATAAACAGCCATCGTTGACCAAATTTGGAAGATGTTTGCGATATGTGGAAAATGACGTCAATACACCAAATGAAAATATGGCGGACCTTTCGGCCGGCCCGGGTCTAGTTGCGCGAAAGCAAGGATAATGAGGCCTCAAGAGTTGCTGAGAGTTTAGTTCTGACTACACGTCTTAGCGATTGAGTCGATCGATGTGGTTTGCTTCGAGTTGTTACGCAAGTAAGAGCCATCAATGAGGAGATTTAACTCCAGAAGAAACGAAAGTTGATTGTCTTCCCTTTGCGAAGGGTCCATACGAAGAAAGGAAAGGATTCAAGCGATTCGGCGCGGCGAATGGAAGCACTTTACTATCACGGAGTGATAGTAAAGAGTGTGCTTGCTTCACTTTCGTTCTTTTAACTTGCGCAAGTCAAATTAATACAATACACGTTCTTTCCCTGCCAGAACCTTTTTCCTTCTTTTCACTTTCTTAGTTCGCGACAGCTCCTTTGTTAGTTTTTACAGTGCACTTTGATCAAAGGAATATTCTTCACACATGTCGCTTCCTTCTAGTTCTTACATGGTTTCATAGGCCACGCTTGTAGGATTAACAGGCGATTGTTATTATTGTGTTTCATTCACACTCGTTACTATTGTTATATTTCAATGCAGCTGTTTCCAGCGTGAAATCTAAAAGATCTTAAAGTCGACAGCGGATGCTCCCGTTCTCGAGAACGTTTACCTTTTGTTCGATAAATAACAGACTATGCAAGCATCATGGAACAGCACCATCTCTTGCGAAAATTCTTTCATTCAAATACTTTCGTGAGTCATCTCTTCTAAAGCAAGTGAAGTGACCACTTGCACTTGCACTCCCACTTGCACTCGCACTTTCGCTGTGAAGTGCTTCCCATCGCCGCGCCGAATCGCGTGAATCCTTAAATTTCTTTGAAAATATTTTCTGGAAAGTATGGGTAGTTCCTGTTAGAGTAAAATCTCTTGGTGGTGCTCAGCGAAGCGACAACTCGAAGCAAGCCATATCGATCAACTCAATCGCTAAGACGCGCAGTCAAAACAAAACTCTTGAGGCCTCACTAGCCTCGCTTTCGCGCAAATAGACCAGGGCTGGCCAAGAGGTCTGCCATATTTGCATTCGGTGTATAGTGCAGCCTAAATGCGAGAAAATTGGGCCGTTAACCGACAAGTCCTGGGGACGAGGTTGAGTTATTTTGGTAGAGCAGTAGAAAATGGCGGAACATTTCACACGTTTCGCGAAGAAGAAATAGGGTAACTACTGCATGCCTCAAAACATAGCAACAACAACAAGACTACAATTGGACCGACGACATTTGCTATTTGGAGAACATCTGCGGAACTGAACATCCCTTTATCATCGAATAATCGTTAATTTAAAAAAAAATTAAAAACAGACGCTTTGCTTTTAGGCTTGGCTAAAACTATATATCTATCAAAATCTGCCAAAAGCTAATTCTTCAGTAGCCTGAGCTGTTTTCTATGCACCTGTTAAAGATGCGAAAGATTATTTCCTGCATGTACTGCTCAAGGTTTACTGCTCTGTGTGAAAAGTTGTTTGCCTCGGCTGCCCAGCTTTTTGGAAATAGATGGCATTATCTCTCCGGTAAGGAAAAAATTGATTGACTCTTTATGGTATTTCGCTAAATGCTGATTTCCAAAATGACTTTAGGTTGTTCCTGTTTGCTCAATCGTTAATTTCTCTGTCCAACAGTTTTGCTAACTGCTCGATACTTTGTGTGTGTTTTTGTTTGTTTGCTCGTTTTGTTCGATCGTGACTTTTGGAAGTTAACAGTGCTCCCAAATAGATCACACTCACACTTGTGACGTATAAGCACGAAAAATACGTTTCTTGGCCACAATGAATGGATAAATAGCGCCCCCAAAGGAGTGTTCAATTGATAAACTGGGCCGTTGAGAACTTGTTAACTCCACGGAATCATACAAATGAAAAAACGTTTTAAATTCGACAGTGGAAAAATGCATCTCATTCGTCGTACGGATGAATCAAATCGTTGTCAACTAGGAATTAAAACACTAGAGATCGCGAGTTGTCAAAATAGACATAAATGTCCCCTCTCCTGATTTGACCAATGGTCAACTTGAATCTGTTTTCCTTTTTCATAAAAAACTTTTCTTCCATATTTCTTGTCCTGTCAGCGGGAATACACAGCCGAGAGGATTAAGTCCGATTGTCAGATAAGGGAATCCAAGACAGTCTTGGATTGTCCATTCCAAGCTACGTATTCCGGATTCCAGGTACTGGATTCCGGATTCTTTTTAGTGGAACTGGGATTCCGGATTCCAATCGTTAGTAGGATTCCCAATTCCTAGACCAGTATTCCGGATTCTACAGAAAGCCAGGATTCCAGATTTCACAAGAAAACATTTCTGGATTCCGGATTTCACAGGCAAAAATTTCCGGGACCCCGGAATTCGGATTTCTTTACCTGGGAAGAAAGAAATTTCCAGCGTATTGTCACAATAGGCTCTTAATGAAGTTGTCGATTCGAAGGATTCTAATATGCATTATTATTATAATAACAATATGCATTATTCCTTCGGACTTCGACAACTTATCCCGCTGAATCGAGAGAAATCTTCGTCCGAACCATTGTCTGCGCTCTGACATCTCAATCAGCCCACGCTGGAAGGTCACTGAAGCGCTGGACTTGTTATTTACAGATTTCAAGTCCCGCCCTGACCGTCAGTTTGATTTGTTCTCGGTAATCTCAAGTTCCAATTGTCGGCGGCCAAGCTCATAAAATAGCCAACTGGCATCATAATGGTTTGCCTCCCACCAGTCAAGTATTTATCATCATCATCATCATCATCATCATCACCATTTATCTTTAAGGCCTCAGTTGTTCAAAAAGTGGATAACGCTCTCCACTGGATAAATCTCTATCCACAGAATGGCGCAATTAGTTTCCCTTATACTTATCTGCCGGATAGTGAATTATCAAGTGGATAGCACTATCCAACGTTTGAACAAGCCTTGCCAGGTTGACAGTATCGAAAAAGTTCATTGTCACTGACTTACGGGGTGGAACAGGCAAACTGGTCCTCAAGAATGCAGAGGGTATCACTGTGTAATTTGTCCCGTCAGGTGCCTGCATTCCAACTTCTAAGTGATCATCTTGGTGATCATCTTTCATTCTAGTTTCCATGTAATAATATTTACCCTTTTCCAGACGAATAGGAAGAGCCTTTTGGCTAAGATACCTGTATAGGTCCATACGTATAACGCTTATTAGATTATGTCTCTTATGCCTTCCATTTAGTTCTTTAATACCGGGTAAAAGTCGGGATGTATAAATGAAAACCTGCATAAATTGACCCGGGGTCACTCAAGGGACGTTCGGGAAGATCTGTGCCGCCATTTCACGACACTGTTTCAGACAAGATACCTAATTTCATGACCCTCATCCATTTCGTTTCCACACACAGAATAAAGTAATTTTTCAAAGTAGCATCATGGAATTAGATTTTTTGAGAAACATTGTCGGTTAACACACATGTAGACCGATGTGCCAAAGAAGTATTGACTTATAATAAAGCACACAACGGCGTTCAAACCGCACGAGCGCGCATCAGACCTGATTATTTCAATTGTATACTGTTTACTGTTTGCCGTGTTTAGTTCTGGTTTAGACAAAAATCATTCATTTCGCTACCCTGTTTAAGACAAGAGACCTTACTTAAGACCCTGGGTAGGGTAGACGAAGAACCACTTTGTGGATGTGCTACCTCCAAATCATCATTATTATTATTATTATTATTATTATTATTATTATTATTATTAATTTCGTTCCGTATACATTATCAAACCATTTTTTAAACAAACATCTTGGAATGAGACTTTTTGGAAAAAAAAAAACATTCCCGTTGATACCATGTAGACCACTCATCGCCAACATTCACACCTTTTTAAAGGCTTTTTATCCTAAAAGACATCCAGTTCAAGACGCTAAATGTTGAAACTATATCCCTGTTTAAGACTCAAGACCCTGAAAACCATACCCTGTTCAGCGGCACATACCCGTCAAGGCCAAATAATCTTTCTTGCGCTCATTAATTCCAAGCGCGTTTTACGCAGGCTAGTACAAAACATCTTTCAACTCACCTATCAAACTCATATGGTTTAGTTGGATGTCCTCCCCAAACCGACGCAATCATCGAAATGTGAACAGGTTTCTCATTGGTACTAATATAAAGCTCACTACCGGCATCTGATGCTGAGAGAAATTACATGCACACGTTATACACCGTGCACGAAAAAATGGATTTGCCCATATTTTACTATGTTTGCCATACATTTACTCCCCAGTATTTAAATATTTGCGACATATTTGCCTAGTCCCTATTGACTGAGAAGGCCATGGAGAACGCCGTACAGGGACTAGGGGAAAGTGGAATCATGAAAATTCGTTGGTCGCCAGTAAAAAACCACTGGAAGGGGAGAGTAACGGTTTTCCAGTAAGATGAAGATTAGAGGGCGCTTGTCATTGTTAGAACCGGCCTACCAGACCGCTACATTGGTAAAGAGAATCCCTAGGCTCTATTAATCAAGACTATTCAACCAAATCAACCTATTCATCAAGGGTATATTCGGCATTGGTAGGTTTTGGGAAAATTTCGAAAAAAACCTAGAATTTTTTAATTTCAAAATAACCAGTTCGATCGCGCGCCAGTTCTGACTTTCGGTAAGCGCATGTCTAATAATTACAATTCCGTTGCGTAGCATTTTGATAACATTAGCCTGCAAAGCAGGCGCTTTATCAGCCATGCGAGGCAAACACGGCAAGTGCGCGAAGCGCAAAATGCTGCGTTCGACTCGCTTGGCTTATACAGCGCCTGTTATGCAGACTGGATAACATTTGCCTTCCTGGATCAAACCCCTTCATTGGTCAAAAACCCCAATAATACGAATCAGTTTGGTATGTTCAGTTGCACTGTTGAGTATTCACCGATCTACCGCCGTGCTTGTCTCCAAAGACTTTGATCAACCGTAACCCCATTGACCTTTGTCCGCCTTATCTCTTTTTTTCTGAAACTAAACTCCTCTTTCTTGCATGCCTAATTAAGACTAAGGTACAAATTTTTAAATTCAAAATAAATGCCCTTACAAAGCATGAAGTAGTAAATTCCAGTCTGCTGTGGAACAAAATACGTCCTTGCTCGAGCACCGAAATAATCAGCCCAGCTCTGCGGTTGCTGGAAATCAGGAAGACATATTGTTCTCGATGGCAGCCTTGGATAACGAGGGTCCGTGAGGAGGAATTTTACACGCTTGTAATCTATCCGGTCCCATCTTTCCAAATAGATGCCGTTGGTAACTGAAATGGAAACAGTTTCACTGGAATGTTGCAAGTGAAATCTCTACCCTTTCATCTTCCTGAAGCCTCCCTGTATATATAGGGTGCGGCCCTCAGGCTCTTCTGGCGACTAAGAAGTCGGACGATAACGTCTAAAATGAGCCGTAAGCCAAGATTAGAGTGACAGAGATACGAGTAGAGTGTACAGAGTAGACATTCGAGTCCCAATTCTGACATTTTGTGGGCAATCCTTCAGCTAAGAGAACGGGTTCAGTAATATCTTCCAAGGCCGAGTTGTTCAAAGCTGAAGTTAAGATAACCCAGGGTTAGTGCGAGATTTGAATTCAGATTTGAAAGCTTAATAAACATTTCAGTTTTAATTCTTTTTGTCTACAGGTTGATGATTGGAAGAAAATTATCCGAGAAAATGTTTTTGAACACAAGGAAAAGAAACCAGGGCCGGGTTGTTCAAAACCGGGTTAAGATAACCCAGGGTTAGTGCGAGATTTAAATTCAGATTTGACGGGGGTAAAAGCATTTCAGATTTAATTCTTTTTGTCTACAAGTTGATGACTGGAAGCTCTAAATGTACCAGAGAAAATTATCCGAGAAAAGGCTTTTGAACACAAGTAAGAGACCCCCGAGTTAAATTTAACCCCGGTTAAGCGCTAATCGGCCTTCGAACAACTGGGCCCTGGGTTAAATTTAACCCCGTGTTAAGCGCTAATCGGCCTTCGAACAACTGGGCTCAGGGGTGTTTTGCTTTAATGTAATTTCACCTCCAGACAAGTCAGAAAACTGACTAACATATTAACTAGGGGTTTCAATTTGCAAGTAAAGTGCTGGCGTCAGAGTCGGAAGAAAATACGGAGACTAGAGGTTGAAAATACAGAAGAAAAAGAAAGTAACTCCTGCGAATGAGGGTGGGTAAGCCTTTGCATTTAAAAGGAATAAATATGATATTTTTTAGCATAAAAGGGAAGAGCCCTTCTAGTAAATTTCCAGAGTGCAAGCAGATGAAAAACGAGGCCTGAGTTTTAATGAATTGCCTTTTGATATATTTTATAGATTTCCTTATTTGCGAATGGAAGTATTCATCAAGGTCACGAACGGTTAAGTGATGAATCCCGAGGAAGACAGGAGATTTTAATGCGTTTGACTGCTCTTCTATCTCAACAATTTTTGCCCGTTCGCGAATGGCGTTGCGAAGGCATTGCTAATACATTTTCAGCAATAATCAAGGTCAAGGGGCGAACTACAGTTTAATGTGGTGCTCGAGAAGATTAAAAGAAAACAACTGGACCCCACGGTAGCCTGCGTGGCAGGTGCTTGCCAACGCGACAGTCAAATAATTTTGCAGTTGAATGGTTAGCCATGAGGAGATAGCTTCAAAGAGCGATATACATTTTGAATCCAAGGTTCCAAGCTATTTCTTTCGCCTTAACGAACAAATGTAATTCAGTGGTCAAATTATCGCCTGAATTGTTTAACTCGACATGTACAGATTTTTAAAAAAGGATCAGATTTAACGCCTCAACGGGCGAAAATAATACTTTGATTTGCATGTACCGAAGTAGCTTTAGACGCAAGGCTGTGTTATCAGGTTAATGCTTCGCACCGTCCTGTCTTTTCTCACGAGACCAGCAAGCCAGAGTCGGCAGTTAAATCCGAATGGAAGTATGTTTGCTTGGCACTTCACTACTGCTGAATGTACAGGGAAAAAACTATTTCCAAAAAGGAGGATTTGAATGATCGATATCTTCGCTCCTCCATATGTATTTGCAAATCGGCAAAAAGAGCAGCCAAGCACATAATCATCCTGTCTTCCACGAGATTCATAACTAAAACGCTCTGGATCGAGACATTGATGAATACTTTATAGCGGAGCTCCTCGCGCGCGCGAAGCGCGCGCAGAGCGGAGCACCATGGGTAAGAAAATTTGGTAAACTATCCATCTGAGAAAATTTGGTTATGACGTAGAGTACGCCCACCCGTACACACACTTCATGTAAGCCGATGTCAAATGTCACAATAGATCTTGCACAACTCGACTAGCCTCTTAGTTATGTAAGCCATCCGTATGAGTACGATTAGATTAACAGCTGTCAAAATTAGGCATCCGCTGACAATTATCACATGACTATCTCGCGGGCTCAGACGAAAGACCAGTCGTTTTGCCCCTACATATGAGCTGATATAATATGTCACACTTACCAATTCAACATAAAAACAAAACTACGCCGGGCAAGGCTGTCAGTTGGCTGACAGTCGTTTAAAGATATATTGGCAAGCCAAATTAAGGTCAATTGACAGCTGTCAAAATGGGACATGTGCAGACCACTATCAGAAAACTAATAACGTGGGCTCAGGTTCGCTTAGGTACACGATCTGGCATTTTCCTCTACATGCCGGACGGATACGTCTTACTCACACTCGTAGTCTGTTAATTCGAATATTCGCCATTCTAATGAAGGTTAATTGACAGCTGTCAAACTAGAGTATACGCTGACCATCATCACCTGAGTGTATCGCGGGCTCATTTGTCTATCCATTGAGGTCACGTAGTGTTTAAAGTTTTGCGCTGATATTTTATTTGATCACGGGCTCAATTCGAAGTCCCATAGCTTAGAAAATCGATCCATCTTAGAAAATTCGGCAATCACGTGACCATACACCGACCACCCGACCTTCCGTCCGTCCGCACCACAGGTATACCAATGTTTAATCTCACACTTTCTAGCTAGTTTGGGAGGCTGCAACCTGATATTGTACATCCATGTTTTGATTAATTGACAGCTGTCAAAATAGTGTTTCTGCTGACCGGTATCGCCTGATCCTATCGCGGGCTCAGGTATCGACCCACTGAGTTCACTGAGGTTGCTACTTTTCAATTCTCGCAGGCTCAAGTTCATTTTTTTTAAAAAGCATATGAAATAAGTCGAGTTCATGAGCCGCACTTTTAAAATTTTGATTTCGAACTGACCTCGGACGCGAAAATTCAACCGGCTTTTACATTTACATGCGGGGAATCTGCAGTGACTTTTCTCACTGTCACGCGTTGATCACGCTCTACGTCCAATTTCTATGTTCTGATTGGTCAAAATTTGACAGGTGAGTTCATGCGGAAAATTTATGCAGCGTCTGGAAACTTGCTTACTGATAGCTGGAGCTTACAGAGTTTTGTGTCATCGTGCGATGTTTTAAACTGGCTTTTTCTACTTGGTGTACACAACGAAATACAGCTGCTATCAAGATTGTTCTGTAATTCATGGCTGGTTTGTTTATTGCGCTTTTTGTTGACAAATGCACCGCTTATCAAAGTCATTGGAAATCCGATTTCGGATGGCATCGTTTTCAAAAATGAGCTTACTCACTTGCCCTTGCTTGAGGCGTAAGAGGGTTGAAAATTCTGGAACACTTGATGACCTTCAGAAGCAGCATCTCGACTGGTAAGCCTGAGAAATTGTTGTCTTTGATGTGTTTTTTTTTTGGTTTCCTGAAGTCGAGCGTATGATTTATGCGGCTTAAGTTTATACACGAGCGATGATCTAACCTACAATAGTACCAGTTTTTAAAAGCCTTTAGACATTTTTTTGACCGCAAATTCAAAGAAAATATTCCGAAGATTATTTACTTATGATTTTGGCTGTAAACAGAAAGCTCTGAGCGATTTTCTTGCCTCGAGTTCATCTTGAAAAAGAGCAAACACCGGGAGGCCGGCTTAAAACATAAATAAGCTTATGCTTACCTGACTCATGATTTTCAAAGACACTTTACTCTCAATACTTCTCTTCGTGAATGAAAATTGTTGTCTTTGTACATGTTTCACCGAATTATATTTATTTTATTGATTGTTAGTAGTCCCTCTCGCAATTTTTATCGCTGCACCGGTCGTATCCAGTCGAACATAAACATCTCATGCAGGAATACTCAAAACGCCGCGCGTAAATATCACTCGCTTTTAAAGATTACACATACCAAAACCATACGCAGTTTAATAAATAAAGGGAAATAAAACCTAAACATAACAATTTATCTATCATGTTGAAGCGTAAATGGTAACTCTATTAATCGCACTGCAAATTTGGTGCCTGTCAAAAGTGAGCCCCGTCCGGCTGGCCGAAAAGTGATTTTGGGAATTTGTTTATCGTTTTCATTAAAGCCCATATTACCCTGCATATCACATAAGACCAGATTTTCCTTACTGAAAGTCTTAGCGTTATAGAATTCTCTTCATGAAAACGTTTTTTAATTCAATGCTATAATTTGTTGTGCAATGGAAGGGCGTGCTTTGATCGTCGTGGATATTGAATGGGTGCAAATTCTCTTCCAAAATTGTGAAAAACTGCAGAATTATAGGTTTAAATAGGGCAAAAAAGAACAAATTCTGTCCGAGGTCTGTATGATAAAAACAAGGACCTCATAGTATTGTTTACCTGAGACGTGATGAGAAAAAGTATGTTTAAAAGGCTGGTTTACACACCACCAGATTCGTCGCCGAGATTTACTAGTAAACTAAACTTGTCGAACACAAAAAATCCGGCCTGTTTTTTTATTTTGGCCTCTCTTTTAGACAGAGGAATGCAACGTGTAAATTGGCTGCCACCAAGGACTATCGTGGCGCGTGTGTTTCTTAAAATTATATTTCGGGGTTGTCCAATTATCCATAGTCTCTCTAACGGAGCAATGTTGGAGAGACTGGTGAATGCCACATTATCATCGGATGCTACAGCTAATGCAAATACAATACACGAATAGGTCTACTTGTTTTCCAGGCCTAATCTACTGTGATCGAACATGATTGCTATTTTTGGGTGTACAAATAAGACTATTGAATAACTCGATGTAAAAGCTGTTTCACTCTTGGACTGTCAAATTATTTTTCTTTAAAAACGTTTTCTCAAACGTCAAATGAATGTGCCCTGATCTGTGGATTACAAGTTTATTGTTTGATTTAAATTATTTATTAACGGGAGCTTCGCTTTTAGCCCTGGCTAAATCTATATATTAGACATCTAGAAAGTGAAAAAAGCAATTGTTTAACACACATCTCGCTTACTTCCCTGCTACCAAAGGTCTCTCACGACGAGGCAAAACTTTTGGCCTCGTCGTGAGAGACCTCTGCCTGCACCCTGAAATCTATTCGAAGTCCAAGTGCGTTTTACATGATGTCATCGTACAGGAGCGAATACCCCGGATAATAAGCAAAACCAATCGACTGCGCATGCTTCTGATCTTGCATCCGACAAATTTTGGCTTTTTCCCGCTATTGTAGAGAATAGTGTGCTGGCTCGCATAAGGCTCGTCAGCAATCAAAGACGTTACCAAGAAGAATTTTCGTTGTTTATAATTTACTTTATTACTCACTGTTACAGGATGGCTCCCAAGAACCAAATGCTCGCCGCTTTCTAAGCAGTTCACGTTCAGCTCCTAGAATTTTAAAAAAGGCACTTAAAGCTTAGTGATATTGTATAACAGATTTATTCTCCTACAGTGTGATCTCGAATTTTAGGCAGTTTAAGATATCACGACGACGACAGTAACGAGAACTTAATGCAAAATTTCACTTTTTATGAAGAACGTAAACAAGCGAAGTCGAAATTTTCTCTCTCTCTCTGAAGTTGGATATAGTTTTTAGGAATTCAACTCCCGGAAAGTTTTTGCCTACATTTGACAAAGTAGGTGAGTTCTGGCCGGGATAATAATTGCGATGATGATTGGAAGCCGGAACGCAAATTCACCATTTTAAGCGTCGACCCACCCGACTGTCACCACCAGCTACCGTCGCCGTCCTCGGATTTTAAATTCGTTTTTAACGTACCTGGCAGGACTGAAATACATTTGGCTGACTGACGATTTTTTGGAAGTACTAATCTCTTAAAAATAAACAGTCAGTGAGCAATTTCTGTCTTTACCATACGTCCATAATCATCAATGAATCGATCGAAAAGCTATTTCCAAAAAAAAGCGTTCGAGATCGCTAAATACAGAGTACTATCATAAACCCAATCAATCTGCCCGCCTTCACTTTTACCAATAATATACTGGACTTAATTCCTCTGTTTCCTTTATTATGCGTTTTATCTTTCATCAACAAGTGTTTTTTGTTCTTTATTTAGAGCTCAAGTTCGTGAATCTTGACTACTACAAAAAGATGTGTTTAAAACTCTGAAAGCCAAAGTTTGTCCAGACATTTAATTCTATGACATTCACATCTGTGCGATTCAACGCAAAAATAAACAGGTAAACAGGATTAGATACATCTAGGGTCAGAAAGAAGTGGTTATCACTTCGAGATGCGATCAAAGAATCGTGTTTGCCAAGTCAACTTTTCAGTTCAAAGTTGATATCAGGACAGTTGCCGGGGTTTGCCTTGTCATTCTACAATTAAGTAAAGACGTTTACGTGTTATTTTCTTATTCCATTTAGTTCTGTTTAGCTTCAGAATGGCCCTAAATGTAAACAATAAATAACGAGTTTTATCAACAAACAGCGACAATAAAATTGCAGTGGTGCTAAAACCATTTAACGTACCTGTTGACTCGTGTCTTTTATCGCCTTGCTTAACCCCGTTTGAAAATTTACAAAGTAAAGCATATGTTGCGCAGTAGAACACTGCTGAAGCGGTACACTTCATTGGACGTCGTTGTTTAGTGGCTGGTAAGGACGTTTCACTGTTACTTTTTGAAGGTTAAAGTCTCTTGTCTGACGAAAACTGAAGCAATATATGACCACCTGCCGAAGAACCTTAAGGCAACCATCAGAGAAATCAATTGAATACCAGCTTGCATGGGCAGTTGAAAATTAAAATTACCAGAGATTGTATTACTAGCATTGCAGCTGGTGGCGTTATTGGTGTTCCAGAATGCTTTGCATACTGTAGTTTTAGAGTTCCAATGTCTTTCCAGGGGACATACAAAGAGAAAAAAGGGGTGAAAAACGTGGGAAGCTTTTAGCGAGCTGATACTTCCGATCGCTAAAAGTGGGCGTTCCCTGTCAAGGCTCTATAGATATCTAGCCTCCCCCGCAGACGTTCTTAGTGGGGCACGAACGCACGACAAACCCCTTGGAACGTCTGCGTGGGAGGCTAATAGATATCTTGCAAGAATTTAATTAGATTATAATTTTACTATGAACAATTCTCTCTAGTCGTTCAGGTGATAATGGGCGTGAGTCCATTTTATCTGAATCGGTAAACTTTCCTTTCATTCCTGTTGATAAAAGAAAATTTACCAATCAAAAATGCATGCATTTCCTGTTCGACAACTTATTCTGTCGAGTTCGCCCTAAGTAAGGGAATCCAATCTTGGATTATGGATTCGGCCACGCCGTGGATTCCAGCCTCGTACCCAGGCCAGTTCTCGCTATCCGAGTTACCAGAGGAGGCTTGGAACCGAGTGCGATAGAGTCCTCGGCGAATTTCCCGACAGAGATTGACAGGTGATGTCACATCCGAAATCGCCGAGGACGACTGGGAACGAGGCTGCGTGGATTCCAGATTAAAGGTGCCGTATTCCGGATTCTTTTATCAATGGAACTTGGAATCCGGATCTAATCGTTAGAGGGATTCCGGATTCTAGGAGTTGTTTTCCGGATTTCAAGGCGCGGAATTCCGGATTCCACAGCAAAAAATTGATGCAATCTGGATTCCAGAAGCAAAAATTTCCCGGATTCCGTAGGGGCTGTGTCGAGTCAAAAACAAGCCACAGTCTATTTGTGCAGTCGCACGAACGGGAACTTGTCATAGAGCCCCATAAATCAACATGCTGGAAAATTTCATGCTGACTTTCTGAGACGCTATTTTGTCGTTTGGCAACTTATATTATATCAAGTCCCCAAAGACTGTCCATTCGTAAAATTCAAACGGTAGGAACACTTCGCTGCAGTTGCAAAGTCCTTCATATCATTTAAAGATGTTTGAAGTCTCTCTAATAAAATCCATTTCCGTTTACTGACAACTCATTTTTCCAGTTTGACAATGATTTTGTCTACTTATGGAACCGGTATGTAGGAGTCAACGACTCACTGCATGGCCTTTTAATTTATGCTTGGCAATTTCTAGCTCTCTTAAATGAGATGCACTTTTCCGTTTGACAAATTAAGTCACTCTGCCGGATTCTTCGGAGTAGAAAATGATTCTATCCATTCGTAAGACACGTACAAACCGACAATTTTTACGAAGGGCCCTTTACAATAGGCAATTTACAATTCTCTTAGATAAGATACATTTTTCGGTTCGAAATCTAATTCATTCGAGTCGACAATTACTTTTTCTGTTCATCCTGGGCTCGTACCGTGAATAGACAACTATGTTGCAGGTCCCTGTAAGCTTGACAGTTTTCTCCCACCGAACTCTCTCAAATGAGAAAGACCACCAATCGAAATCTTTGACAGTTACTTGTGGAACAGTACGTAGCAAACAGCAACAAACAATACATCACCGTCAAGACTTACTGGGTGGAACAGGCAAACTGGTCCTCAAGAATGTCGAGGGTATCACTGTGTAATTTGTCCCATCAGGTGCCTGCATTCCAACTTCTAAGTGATCATTTTGATGATCGTCTTTCATTATAGTTTCCATGTAATAATATTTTCCCTTGTCCAGACGAATAGGAAGTGATTCTTGGTTGCTATACCTGTATAGATTCATGACACATAAGGTTGATTATATTACTGGTTGTCCCCGAAATGGTCCTTTATTTCATCCCGTCACTGAAACTAAAAGCTCACTCTGTATTAGCCTGTTTACAGCCGCCTACTTCCCTCAAACATAATAGGGGACAGAGTGGAGGGAGGCTAACTTTATACCCGCCTCTTCAGAGACTTAGAGGCTTTTAGATTAATATGATAACTAAAGAGAACATAAATCTATTCCTATCTTTGAGGCTTGAGGTTCAGGAATGAATTCCGTAAACTGCCGCTCAAAAGCACCTCCTCTCCTCCCGCTCACTCTGTATAAGTCTGTTTGCAGTCGCCTCCATCCCCGTCTAACAGAAGGGAGCTTTAGAAACGACGACGACAACAATGACGTCAGCAAAAACGTCGCTATCAAAGAGACTCCGCTTTTTTTCAGACTTTGTTGCGGTTTCTCCAACTCGTCCAACTCGTCCATGCCATTTTTCGGTGAATTTCCCTGGAATTGAATTCTTAGAGACCAGCACTAAGTTTAAAAAGGAGAAAGAGAAACTCGTCGTCGTAAGTTTGCGTCCTCCATAAAAGGTTGCATAAAAAGAATTTCACCCCGTACTCGTGCAGTGAAAGCAACGAAATGTACAGATAGATCGAGATGCGCGTGCAGAGTTGCTGTTTTGCTTATTAACCTAGTACTGCCTTTTTGCCGTTCTCGTCGCTGTCGCTGTCGTCGTTGCTACGGCTCCATAGAATCGGGATTAGAGAGAGGAGGGAGAGGCCGTACACAGGCTAACCCGGCACTGGCGAGGTGCTTTTTATCCGCTTTTCTTGATCGGGAGCAAAAGTTTATTAAAGCGTCTTTTGGGTGATCCATATGTACTAACCTGTTAGGAGACCAAGGGGCTCGTAGATCAATTAAGACTAATGTTCGTCTCGTTTCGATATATCAAAATTTATTCCTGTCTCTTAAGATCCAGGGATGAGTAAATATGACTTTTTAATTTTTATCCTCTTAACACTAAGCTGTGTTCGGTTCGCTTTTTTCGGCCAAAAGAAACTGAAATCAATAACATGGTACGTTGCGCCCTTAAGTCCTTTAGTCTGATACTCCAGTAGACTATTCTCAGTCCCACATTTTTCCGTAAGGTGGAGATCGAGCGCTGACCGACAGGGGCAGCCATCTTGGTTTTAAGTGTATTGAAAGAGGACCAGAATCCTGGATTAAAGATTGCCTTCTCCGACTATCCTGCACAGTCTATTCTGTTTAAGGTGGGGCAAACATTTACGAAATATACTATTAATAGAAGCTTTTATCTCACCTGTCAAACTCATATGGAGGAGTTGGAAATCCTCCTGCTACGTAAGAAATCGTTGACTTTGAGTCAGGTTTCTCATTGGTACTAAGAAACAGCTGGCTTCCAGCGTTAGAAGCTGAAAAAGGAGTTATCGACTACGATTAGTAAAATTTTCTTTCGCAGCCGTTATTAGGAGGCTTAAGCAACTGCGACAACGGCTGCAACGGGAACGTCAAAAACCAATTGATTTTATCACAGGCGGCTCAGACGTGGTGTGTATCAATATATTAATATTCACATGGACCAAATGGGATCAGTCGTCGAAACTCCCATGAACTAAAATTGTCCAAAAGTCAAACTATAACAAAACAAAGCTAAGATAACTTTAACTGAACGTCTCCTTCTTCTTCCTGGCCGGTTAAAGTGGCATTTTGTTGAGTTTTGCAATTGTAGGTTCTTAAGTGGATAGTACCTACCATTGTAAAAGTCAACAAAATGCCACTTTAACCGGCCAGGAGAAGGAGACGTTCAGTCAAAGGTATCTTAGCTTTGTTTTGTTATATTTTGACTTTTGGACTATTCTAGTTCAACTTGAACTTGAACTTGAACTTTATTTTTATTTAAACACAGTAAATCTATCAGATAAAATAATAGTTCATGAGAGTTTCAACGATTCATCCCATTTTGTCCACGTAAATATTAATCTATTGACACACACTACGTCTGGACAGCCTGTGATTTTATGAGCAAAACGCGGGTACGTGGGCCTAGCCTCGATTTGCCTGCGTAGCATGGCGGTTTCGTCTAGCCGGGCGCACGAGCAAAGAAGGCGCGAAATTCGCGCGCGAAGCGCGCGAGAACAAGCGGCGAAGCCGCGAGAAAAATAGAAACCAAGTTGCTCCCGCCCCAATCTCCTCGCGGTTTCTCTGCCCTCGCCCGCCCTTATTTACTTAGTGCGTCAAACCAAGTCCGCCGTTCTCCCGGGCTGGCCCATTTCTCGAAAGTCCCGGTAACTTATCGGGCCCTGAAAGCTGTTTGTGTTTGCCGTGTTTGCATCAGTTCGATCTTGGATGTAAACACGGCAAACGTGAAACGGCTTTCAGGGTCCGAAAGGTTACCGGAACTTTCAAAGAAACCAGCCTGCGAATACAGCCTTTCTCCTTGCTCCTCGCCGCTAAGGGCGTTAAACGGGCTCATTTGTTTTTGCAGGGAGGAGTGCGGGCTCATTTCCGTACAGGGGCTGGTGAGCGTACAGTTCTGCACGTGCAACACACTTTTTCATACATTTCTTTGGCGCCCACTGCACGACTATGACTTTGAAACTTCCAAGTGCGACTTACGAATTTCTCTGTTTAAACCTAAATACAATCTTTAAGAATTCAACTCCAGGAAAAATCACTCACATTTGACAAATTAAGCGGGTCTAACTATACGCTTGAAACAACAAACATTCATTTCTTAGCGACGTTTTCACCGAAGTCGTCGTTAAGGTTGATGAAGCTCTCTCTTGGCTGGGAATTAGTTAGCCTGCAGAGCAGGCGGGGTTTTTTTGTTGTCGTTTGCTTGTTTGTTTTTTCTTTCATTTAGCATTTTTCAGGCGAACGATAGCCTGTTCCAGGCGTTCAGATTGTGAGGAAGGGGCAAAGAAAAGTGAGCACGACAAAACAGCGGGGGGAGGGTGGGGATTAGGAGAGAAGAAACCCTTCCCTCCTCTTTTCCACTTCCTTTTCTCTTCTTTTCTCTCTCCACTCTCCATTTCGCGCGTCCACTCTCCACTATCTGAAAACTCCCTGAACGCCTGGAAGTCCCTGGAACAGGCTAAACGAGCCATCATGCTTGCCTTTGCAGAACATATATTTTCTTGATCACTCTAGTAATGAATTGTTAGCCTCCTAGTGGCCCCAATTCAGGAAGAAAGTAAAAAACTTTTCCTAAATCTAATCTTTCCACAATAAGCACATATATGTGTAAAGAGAGAATAGAAGGGAATGAGTAATTCCCTGAGGTAGTTAGAGACGAAACTAAACGAACAATTTCTTTCTCATATCCTTAAGTACGAATCGTCAAATGGACTTACAGAGCATAAAGAGGTAGATTCCGGTCTGCTGTGGAACAAAATACGTCCTTGCTCGAGCACCGAAATAATCAGCCCAATTCTGCGGTTGCTGGAAATCAGGAAGACATATTGTTTTCGATGGCAGCCTTGGATAACGAGGGTCCATGAGGAGGAATTGTATACGCTTATAATCTATCCGGTCCCATCTTTCTAAATAGATGCCGTTGGTAACTGAAATGGAAACATTCTCACTGGTATGTTGCAAATATTAATTCGCGCGCTTTGCGTGTCAATTATTACCCCTATTTACTACTTGGACCGGGTCACCCAGCTCAGTGAAAAAGCTGGGGTATGCTTACTGCAGTCGTAAATTGTATAAAACTTTTAAAGAAGTGTACCTTACAAGTGCAGACATTTTTTTAGAGATCGAGAGAGTGTCATAATGGCTACTGACACTTGGAAATTACAATAGTAAAAGATTTATTAAATAGAGCTCAGTAAATGCAACTCCGACGCTAATATAGTTAGTTTTTTCTCATTGTTTTTTAGCCTGATGTCAAGCCTAAGCAAATGCGCAAACGTCATTCACTGAAATACTTTTTTTCTGGTCACAACCTTTGGCATCTCAATTTATAATACTTATTTGATAGCCAAACTTCGTTGGAAAATCGATCTAGAAATAAACTGGTTTATGGAAACGCCACTGCATGGACACAAAGGAGGTGATCAGTCCGGGTTATGGGCTCCCAAAGAAAAAACTTATCAAGAAAATTACGGTTTTTGTTGTTATTGGCGCCCATGACGGTCAGAAAAATTTTATCCTTTTTTTCTTACTGTTTACAGTGTCATAAAAAATTGGTAAAGGTGGCTATCATCTCAAACAACTAGCTACTACGTTTCTTTTGTGCTTATAAACAAGCCGGTATCGTGCATCAATAGCTCTATATACAGCACACGCCGAGCTGTTTATCATTTGGGAATTGGGTTTATAAAAGTCCCATATATGTGAATTAGCAATTTTTCTTTCAAATCGAGGTGAATAGTGGCAGAATATAGAAATCGCGGCGAGGTAAATATCAGCGATCATTCGAGACAACTGTCAGCCAGGACCTCTTCTCCTTCTGCAACATGCACGGCCGAACATCAGAGCCCGAGCGAGGTGGGGGGGGGGGGGGTGGGTGGCTAGTACACAAAGCATTATACAGGGAAACTACTCCCAGGGGTCCAACCCTTTACCATTTTCTATACCATTTTTGACAGAAAAGGGACCCCTTTCGTGTACCTTTTATTAGCAAATATGGTACCCCTGTCACATACACGAAGTTTAACAATCGGGGGTCGAAGAATGGGGGCTTATTAACTTTCTTCCCCTGAAAAGGGGGGCTTATTAGAGGGAGGGGGATTATTTGAGAGGGGGGCTTAATCGAAGATTTACGGTATTTCAGTTTATGATATTACTTACGGTTGCACGGTGGTTTCCAGGAACCAAATGCTCGCCGCTTTCTAACCAGTCCATGTTCAGCCTCTAGGATCAGCACAAAAACACAATCACTCTTTTTAATCAAGCAAATAAACCCGTCTCTCATCCCACCCTCCCACAGCCGTTCGGATGTTCGCGAGAGAGACAAAAGATTATTTTAGAAGCATCCAAAAACGAACAAGGATATCTTTGCTCCGTTACTAAAACTCAGTTATTAGAAAGATTTAAGCTTACAGTCACGTTTACGGCAAACGTGAATTTTCACCAGCTGACCAAGTTTTCTCTTTACTTGTTATAATCTGTACTTTAGAGCTAGACCTTCAGATAAGGGGGGAGGCCCAGTCATTCAGACCTAGAGATAAGGGGAGGGGGGCGCCAGTCTCAAAAAATTTTTTTTCGGCCCTTCGGGCCTCAGTTTCGTCTAAAAATAAGGGGGGCTGGGCCCGTGCCTTCCCGGCCCCTCCCCTGGATCTGCCACTGGGGTGATTCTGAATCTCTCCCATGGATCATACTTTCCCAACAGAAATTCGTTCGAGCCCTCTTAAAGAAATGCTTGGGGATATAACATGCCCCATTGTATGGTCTAAAAACCACCGTGGTTCAATAAGTTGAACTGATAAAACTGGGCTGAATCTTCCTGGCTATCCTTCTTTCTGAAATGCTTTTTTGTAATTTGGAACTTCAGATTGTTAATAATAAATAGTGAAAAATAAGTGCGTTCGAAAGTTGAACCGCTCTTTCCTGCAGACATTGATCCTCTGTGGTCTAGATTTAACACAAATAAAGAATAAGATACATTTGGATTCAGACTGACGCGGGTAAAACCATTTCGAGATCGATTTATCTCTAGATATTAACACTAGATCGGCTTCGACATTTACTGTTGTGTTACTATAAAAAGTACTATAGATACGATCGTTTAATTCCTTTGTCGTTTTTGTATGTTTCCTAATCTTATTACGTTCATTTTAGTTGAAAGACTGGCATAGAATGTAACCATTGGATCGCGAGAACGATAAACATCAACGAAATAATTACAATGGTGCTAAAAGCACTTAATGTACCTGTTGATACGTGCTGTTTTTCCCTTTGCTGGCGCCCTTTTGAAAACTGAAAAATCAAAGTGTATACTACGCAGTAAAGAACTGCAGTTAAATACTTCATTGCACGTCGCTAGTTGACAACTAAACAAGGACGTTTCACGATTTTCTATTTGCAATGGTTAAATTACTTATTGTTAGCCAGACATTGAAGTAAGATGATCCACCTGCTGGAGACCTACATGGCAGATTCATAGAAAATCACTACCAGCTAGCAGATGCTGTCAATGCAAATTGTCAGTTGAAAAAACAAATTAAAATAATAATAATAATAATAATAGAGGTTGACAGTTTTTTTTTTTATTAAAATGAAATGTTTTTAATTCAAAAAAATTTTTCTTAGTTAAATTAACTTTTTTTAAAGCTAAATTAAGTGCTTTTTAAATCGACAGGAATTGTACATAGTGTTTTTGAATGAATAGTTTTTTCTCTTTTTTTTTAAGCGAATTATTTGTAAATAGGATTTTAATAGTTTAATAAAGTATGATGATGATGATTTATTTTAAATAATAATAATAATAATAATAATAATAATAATAATAAAACGGTAGATTTGACTACCAGCTACTTCTGTGGGTGTGGGATACCTAGTAAAGTCCAGCCTCCCTTAATTTTTTACTCAAATGGGAAAAGAAAATGCAGAAAACAAGAAAAGAAAGAAAAAGAAAACAAATAAACAAATATTGTATAAGATTAACATAAAAATCATTGCTTAGATGATTTCCCCCGTACAAAAGTAAAGTAACTTTCTGCTCTTATCATCGAAGGGAAAAGATTCCATTTTCATTATTCCATTTTTCGGAAGGAAGCTAAACAAATGATAATTAGCGAGCGCTGCGTTGAATATACTTCGAGTGGCTTGCGACTGCTTGTAGCTAGTACCGTGGTATTGGTAAAGTAATCATGTTGTTGAGTGTTTGGTACGTACAATGTTGGAAACTGTTGATTTTTCTTCTTTCTTTCAAACATTCTATGAACAACAAACCCATCATTGGCGACACCCTAGGATTCCAGTCTTAATCTTGTCTTATAAATCTTGCTGCTCGTCTCTTGACCGCTCTAACCTTGTCTATGTGATCTAGCTGGTAGGTATCCCTTACAGCAGAGGCAAATTCTAAATGAAGTCTAAAAACACATACATTGCGGCTAGTGGTTGACGTTACTAGTGTTCCAGAATGCTATAGCTAATTTTAGAGTTCTAATGCCTTTCACTGACGGGAAATAAAGCTACATGGTTAGTTGTTATCTGCTTTAAATAGCGAGCTGATAACTCCAACCGCTAAAGTGGGCGTTTCTTGTCAAGCCTCTACAGATATCTTGCAAGAATTTAATAGGGTGAGAATTTTACTATGCAAAAATCTTTCTAGGTCTTTTAGTTGATAATGGTGTGAGTCCATTCCATTTGAATTGGTAAATTTTCCTTTCGTTCATTCCTATTGACAAAGGAAAATTTACCAATCGAAAATGCATCCATTTTCTGTTCGACAACTTATTCTGTCGAGTCAAAAACAAACCTGTTTATTCGTGCAATCGCACGAACAAGCAGTTTGTCTCAGAGCACCTTAAATCAACGTGCTGGAGAATTTCCTGCTAACTTTCTGATATATTATGAGACGCAATTTTATCGTTTGGGAACTTATATTATGTCAAGTCCACAAAGATTCAATCTTTCCACTCGTTAAATTCGAACGAGAGGACAATTTGTTGCAGAGCCCCTCATATCATTTAAAGATCTTTGAAGTCTCTCTAAATGAGTTGCATTGTTTGAGCTCATTATGCGTTCATCGCTGCCGCGGCGATGACCGGCGGCAGACGAGTTGTGGGCTTCGTTCAGCAGTCATGCGAAAAAAACACGAAAAATACAAAGCAACGTGAGAAGTATCTTTATCCACGTTTCCCGCGGGGTTGATCTCGAGACGAATGGAGAATAGGGCACGTCCTTCTCTTAGCCCTTTATACATTCTTTTGTGACAACTCCTTTTTCGCAGTTGACAATGATTTTCAATTTCTCTATTTATATATACGGCTCATAAGAGTCGACAACTCGTTGTGTGGTCATTGCTGGGCAATTTCCAGCTCTCTTAAATGAGATGCATTTTTCCGTTCGACAAATAACGTCACTCTGCCGGATCTTCCATGCAAGTAGAAAATGATTCCATCCATTCGTACTACACGTGCGAACCAACCATTTGTTAAATGGGCCCTTTACACTTGGCAATGACTTTTTCTATTCATACGCCTCGTATCGTGAGTCGACAGCCGTGTTGCAGGGCCCTTTAAACTTAACAGTTTCCTCCCACCGAACTCTTTCACGTGAGATACATTTTGCCGACCACCGATCGAAACCTGGCATTTATGGTGGCTGTTTAGGAGAAGTTCATTTGTATAATTCTTTTACAGTTATTAGTGATTTGTTGGCTTCAAACAGTACATAAGTTGCCAGACTTACTGGGTGGAACAGGCAAACTGGTCCTCAAGAATGCCGAGGGTATCACTGTGTAATTTTTCCCGTCAGGTGTCTGCATTCCAACTTCTAAGTGATCATTTTGATGATCGTCTTTCATTATAGTTTCCATGTAATAATATTTTCCCTTCTCCAGAGGAATAGGAAGAGATATTTGGTTGCTATACCTGCATAGATTCATACATATAAGGTTGATTATATTACTGGTTGTCCCCGATATGGTCCTTTATTTAATCCCGTCACCCAATCTGACCCTTTGAAGATTAATTAAAAAACAGTAAAGATAAAGCGTATGTTGATAAGCACTGCTCTAGATTGTTGCGATTTTTGTACTTGCTTCGGTTATAAGCCCCTCCGTTTATAAGCCCTCCCTGTGCGGTACATACTCAGTTGTTGTGCAATGCATTCATTGAGAAATGTGCGATGGACTTATAGCCAAATTCAATGTATCGCACTGCGAATTTTGCAAACTTCGAAGGATTTTGGGTTTTTCTGTCCCGTCAATCATCTTAGCGAACCTCTTAGGAGACACATGTTTACTTGTGATTGGTGCATTTCGATACACTTTGTTTTTGTTTCTGTGATGGCCCTGTTTCGGGCAATAATCGACTAGTTTTCTTCAAAGATTTTCTGAACTTTCTCATTCTTGTCTCTTGCGATGGAAAAATAAAGCAAAGTCTGCCTCCTGCCCTCGACAAAAATTCCATTCATCATCGCAATTTCCTTCGCTATTCTTGAGCAGTCTAAAGTCATTCTCAGTTTTGTTTTTGCCGGCCAAGCTGAGCGACTGCGTTGCATTGTGAATTTGCCTATAATACACGACTACAAATTATAAACATTACAACAATTTAAACGAGCTCGGGCGCGAAAAGCTACGAGCCTGGTGGTAGAAGAAACAAGAAATCTTTGATATTTAGCTTGTACAGCCCCCGAAATGATCCCGAACCCGAAATGATCCCCAACCCTGAAATGATCCCCAAATCGACCCCGAAATGATGCCGACTCCGAAATGATCCCCATTTCTCTTCACGTCGACCCCGAAATGATCCCCCATTTAATTTTAGGAATGGAATGATATCCTAGAACTATGGATCGTTCAAAATGCACAACATTATAACTTAAAGCTTCACTATAATAATCTTCACTTGCCCACATGACAGTAATTTGGGATTACACTTTGAACTGGATTAAACGAAAATATAATTATCAAAAAAGACACAAAGTCTAGTACATTTTAGGAATACCATGAACTGCAATTGATAATATCAAGAAACATAACATTTTTTAAAATTATTACTTAGGTGATTATAGCCCGGGTTATAGAGAAAACTGCATAGATGACAACTCCCAACATTGTTGCGCCAACAATGTTGGGAGTTGTTGCGTTCGTGTTAGCAGTGGTGTGCGAACGGATGCAACAACTCCCAACAAGTTTGGGACCTGTAGTGCATCGTGGGAAGAATACAACCCACAAGTCTTTGTAATCCATACGTAATGAGCGTGCGTGGACCAACAATGTTAGAAGAGCTGTGCAAACGGATCCAACATTGTTGTGCTACGCTTCGGCGATCACGGAACAAAAGAAATGTTGGGAGTTGTTGGCTGAAAAGTTTGACCAGTTTCAAACTTTGCGCGACAACACGGAACAACATCCAACAACATGCAACTAAACAGGGTGTGCAAACGGACGCAACATGTAACATCCAACAACGTTGGGATTGTTGGCCAGCAATGTTGCGTTCGTTTGCACGGGGCTTAAAAATGATGTTACAACTGCATGCCTTGGATATTGAATTTTAAAACTGGTGTTTAACACTTTTTAAAATCTTAAAATGATCTTGAAGATGCAAAAGTATACATAAAGGCGATTAGGTGACAAAAGCGCTAAAAAAATCACATAAACTTTAGCGAAATGTTTAATTAAGGAAAAAAACCACTGCAAATACCGTGTACGATAAATCTTGCTCAACGTCGGATCCAAAAAGATCGTGATCAGTCCAAATAGATCAAATTGAAAACGTTACAGTCAAGAAGACTTTAGCAGGTTTCAGTCTAAGTCTTGGGTTTGTTTATAAGTGCGCCAGTGCGAAGAATGTCGGAAGCTCGTTGTATTTGGATCTTAAGAAAGGTTTTGTCGCAGCCGCGATTACACTTTTCATTCTACAGGTGAGACCCACCACATCAAATCTCATATCACTTGTGAAACTTTTAATGTTATCTATTTGATTCAATGTCTCCTGTGTATTACTACACGTCGCCTCAAAGACCGTTTTAATGAACACAAACGACCTATACTCAACCCTACTGGTAATTACATCCATACTGCAGTTTCAGAACCCTTTCTAACCAGTAATCATTTCGACAATCATATGCTTTTGCTTCCTATTGAAAAACTTAAAAATGGGCTTGATTCTTTCAGGAAAGCACGTGAAGCCCACCTTATCCATAAAGCTAAGACAATTGAACCTCTGGGCATCAATAAACGTGATGAACTGTAACTATATATAGTATATCTTTTATTTTTTTGTTATCTTGTCTTTTAAAGTAGCCAACATACCACGTCATATTATGTAATTTCCGGTCATAATTTTACTTCATATATATTTCTGTGAATTCGTGACATCTCAATAAACCTGATGAAGACTGGTATTGGCCAGTCGAAATATCGCAACTAAACTCTATTTCACTTTGTTTGATCAGTCGCTGCTAAAGTCTTCTTGACTCAGACTCGTGCCCAGTCGCTATTTAAGTGTTTTTTGGGATGAGAGAAGATTGGGGATTAGGTTGAGGCGCGTGAGGGGTCTAATGGGAAGGGAAGAAGGAAAAATACTGTTCTTGACTGTAACGTTTTCAATTTGTAGCGAAATGTTATACGCGATTTAAGAACGTAAACGCTGCAACAGATTTGTAATGATTCCGAAACGAAATACAAGGTCCGTTCCAAGAATTAATTGGGGATCATTTGGGGGTCAACGTGAAGAGACATGGGGATCATTTCGGGGTCGGTATCGTTTCGGGGTCGCTTTGGGGATCATTTCAGGGTTGGGGATCATTTCGGGGGCTATACAAGCTCAGGGCTTATAACGGACTCTTTAGCGAGATACATTTCTTTGTTTTGTTTTCTTTGTTTTTCTTTTTAGCATCTCCAAGTCTCGAAGCTAAACATGAACTTAACCAACTTCTCAGTTAATATTCCTAACTCTATACTGTGTTCGGTACGCTGTTTTCTGCAAAAGCTAGGAACTGAAATCAATAACATGGCATGTTCATCCTCGACTTTGTTTATAGATTGTTCCCAGTCCATTATTTTCTTTATATAAGATCGAGCTCGAGCGCTGACCGTTACGTGCGGCAATCTTGGTCTCAAATGTGCCGAAAAGGAAGGGACGAAGGAAAACTTTTCTTTCGTCCCATCACATGAGTTCTCGCCCGCCTCAACCTAACCCCAATTTTCTCTCACCGCAGAAAGAGATAAAAAGCGACTGGATACGAGTCTACCAAAACCGCCGGGGATTCAAGTGGATTTTCCACAGCTCATTCACAGCTTAAAGTCGGTAATTTAAAAACAAAGACTCCCACCTGTAACTATCCCGAACCCTCTAGTCTGTGTAAGGTGGGCGAAAAATTTCCAAAAAAAGACGCTATAACCGGAAAATTAACAGAACTTTTATCTCACCTGTCAAACTCAAATGGATATGTTGCAAATCCTCCATCTACGTGAGAAATCTTTGAGTTTGAGTCAGGTTTCTCATTGGTACTAAGATACAGCTCGCTTCCAGCGTCAGAAGCTGGAAAAAAGAGTTATGGTGCATGCATTGATTCCTAAGTTTCTTTTCTGTGTCACGGCTGGCTAGTTCATTTTGTTCATGATGTCAGTTACTTGAATTATTACTTTTGAATACGAAGGTTAAGCATCACGTTTACGTCAAACGACAAACGCAAATTCGTACCACGTGACCAACTTTCCTCTTTACTTGTCGTTTACTGTTCATTATTTCTACGCCCAAATTAGTAGTTTCACGCAACTTTTTATCCATAAGAATTGCTTTTTAGCTCTTTTATCTAATCTTTTTCTATTTTGAGAAATTTTCAACTCGAAGCTGGCGTTTGCCGTTCGCCGTTCGCCGTTTGCCGTGTACGTGAAGCTTAAACTCTCTAGTGACAAAATCACAAAGGGTTGCTTTACAAACAACAAAATGAACTTTGTAAAACAATTAGACTGACAAGTTTTAGAAAAAAAAGATAATTGCAATCCGTTACACTCTTCTTCAAGTTTGTTTATCCGTGCCTCCTTTAGTAGTGGCGGATCCAGGAGAGGGGCACGGGGGGCCCAGGCCCCTCCGCCCCTTATTTTTGAACCAAACTGTTTGCATTCACGGTCAAAATTTCGATAATTTTGAAAATGATAGAATGAACCAAGAGAGGATAAAGGGGACAGAGAAGGCATCCCCCATACACACCCTATTCCAAAGGTAATTCGTCTCGAGTTATTTTTAGAATTGGGATAAAGTTACCTCGCGCGCTGCGTGGATGTTTCGCGGAGGTTTCGCATGACTAAACGCCGTGCAAAACAGGTCGGGCGAAAGGCAATGAAAGCGTGAAGAGATCGAGAGCGTTTCTGAATATTGAAGCGAAATGAGTCGGCGTTCATCTGGGAAAATTGAAACGCTGCACCCTTTCAGTTGTCGTAACCTCGGTGCTTTAATAAAATGAGAAATTTCGCCGCAATATTGAAACCGGTCGTTTGTATAATAAAGCAAGTAGGACGTCAAGTGTTATTTTTGTTGAATAATAAAAGACTAACAAAAGAATAAATATCAAACCAGAAATTGCTCTCTTCAAACTGTAAATTATAAATGATCCTGAGAGAATATTCAGTGAGTTAAGGATTTCCCTGCTGTACTGTTAGCTCTATACAAGAGAGGAAGGGCGATTTTTTTTAATTTTCGTTTCGCTGACACAGCTTTAGCAGAAGTCTCTCTTTAGTAGTTTTCGTCGACAAAACAAATAGCAATATCGCTCTCCGCGTCTTCCGCCGTTTTTTTCTGCGTCAATTCGTGAAGGACGCGTGGCTCTGAGCGTGGGTCATCCACGTGGAGCACATTCGCGCTACGTGATTGGCTGTTGTCTAATCCCCCTTGGGATCTATGGTCTTAAAAATAACTCGAGACGAATTACCTGTGGAATATGGTGTGTATGGGGGATGCCTTCTCTGTCCCCTTTATCCTTTCTAGAATGAACCTATCGGTTAGCGAAGCAAAATTGACCGGTTACGTTTGTGTGGTAGGTAAAGTGCTACTATTCAACAGCAGGTTTCGATTTTCAAATTTGCCTTCGGACCCAAAAAGTTACCGCGCCTTTCGAGGGGTGAACGGGCCCCAGGAGCCAGTTTTCAGGCCCGAAGGCAAATTTTTTAAATTAAAACCAGTCAAACATGACAGAGGTAGTAATTTAAATATCAAAATATCCTTACAGAGCATGAAGTAGTAAATTCCAGTCTGCTGTGGAACAAAATACGTCCTTGCTCGAGCACCGAAATAATCAGCCCAACGCTGCGGTTGCTGAAATTCAGGAAGACATATTGTTTCCGATGGCAGCCTTGGATAACGAGGGTCCATGAGGAGGAATTTAACACGCTTGTAATCTATCCGGTCCCATCTTTCCAAATAGATGCCGTTGGTAACTGAAATGGAAAAAGCCTCATTGGAATGTTGCAAAATATTTTGCTCTGAAGGTGCAGTGACTACCGTACAGGTTGCCGAAACGTCAGTCACTGTCAACAACAGTAGGGAGCTTAAGCAACGACGACGGCGACAGCAACGAGAACGGCAAAAAACAATTGGTTAAGATTGGCAAAAACAACAATTTTGCACGTGCATTACGCTTTTTTGTGAAAATGCCTAATTTCACGCTTCTCGTGGAGGATGCGAACACAAGACAACAACTTGCCTTTTTTTTCCTGGACTTCGATACAGTCTTTTAGAACTCAACTCCAGAAAAAATTGCCAACATTTGACGAATGAACAAGACTCCTGACGAGACAGAATAAGCGTAATAGATTAAGTTTGAAGCAGCGCGATTTCACTTAAGGGACGTTTTCGTAGCCGTCGCCGTCGTTGTTGCTTTTAAGATCCCTAGTCCTGTTCAGGACTACGTTTACCTTGAAGATCATGAGCAACCTACGAATGAAATGACTCCTGGCCAGGTTCAAAACTTTCACAAAACAAAGTACAGCAAACGCTTTGTGGGTCAATAACCTTCGTTTGATATGTTAAAATTCTAACACGACTCCGAGGCTTTCTGGTCATTTTTCTATATTTGGTTTGGTTTTTTTTGTGCCCAAGTCTCCTCTGGGAATTTTGAGACAATGGAGTCTTGAAAAATTTGCAATTTCTAATGATGAAGTCATTATTGCCAACGAGCAGCCTCGTGAAGACGTGAGGCTACGAGGCAGCAGCCTAATAAAGCCGTGCGCGAAAGTTCCAAGGCAGAATGAATCCCGAAGCCATGTAACATAAGGTAGTGTAAGGCAACTTTTTCAACGTAATGCAGAACAGAGAATTCATCGTTTTCGAGCGAACACGTGATACAGAACACTGAGAATCCACAAGCCGTGCGTGTATTTGTGAGTCCCGCGCTCACTATCCGCCCCGCATCCCGTCTTCAACCAATCGTCGGGTGGATTCATGTACTATAGAGTATAACTGTCGCATTTGACCGCTGGAAGTTTTTATTGTTTTTAGGCATAAAGACAATAAAAAGTTCCAGCGTACAGGTAAAATCTTTGCTTGTTGGTACTCATCTAACGATAGCTATAACCAGAAGCATATAACCCTGAAGGGTACAACTCTGTTCAAATGCTGGGGTTTTTTGGAGAACCAATCAAAATTTACTTCCTGATATGGAATCACTGATACGCGAGACTGTCCCGCTATTGTTATGAAAACTTTGTATCGCGATGTAAACGAAGCCCTACAAAGAGCAATTACAGTTTTACTAAGTGAAATTCGACCAAAATCGGAATTCAAAATGGCCAGGAATGACTTATTCCGGACAAAATAAGGTCGACTAATCATCTCACGGGCCTGGCTTAACTGAGACTACGAACAGTCTCTCTTTTTTCTTGGTCCGTCGAGCAAAACGCCCGAGACACGCTCGCGCGCGTGCACCCCCCTTATTAAATCTGAAGAAAAAGAGAGACTGCTCGCAGTCTAGGCTTAACTTGGTCTCGAAAGCCACTCAAAAGGGTGTGCGTCAAAATCATTACTAGCTTAGTGCTTTTACCGATATATAAAATGTTTCTTTATTATATACATACTGAGAAATACTCACCAAAAAGCTATGTCGTAAATTTTCGTACGCAAATTAGTTCTAGCTAATCAGAGGAGCCAACGATGGTTTTCACACATGAAAAAAATGATACGTCCAATCAGAATCGCGAACGATGTTTTTTCACGTCTGAGAAAAATGATACGTCCAATCAGAAGGCGCAGAGGTGTGTGAGTTTCGCGCCAAAATTCCCGCCTTTTATTGCAGCTTGCAGCGCTGCTTCGCACACATTCACAGAGAAAAGTTTAGGCTCGATTTCCGCCGTCTCCCGGGTCTTGTCTTTGATCCTCCCGAAGAGAGACGGCTGGACGCGTGACCCGTTGACCTTGTCTGTGACGTAATTGGAAAATTGATAATTTAGGCGTCTCCGATATCACTGGAAGTGAAACTGGTCTCCAGTTTTCTTATTTATTTGGCTCAAAATTGCATCAAGTGCTCCCTTACCCACCCAAATGACTTTCGAAATAGTTTTTTCCGGTACATTTCCATACATTGTGAAGAAGATTCTTCGGTACATTTCTGTACACGGCGACATGTAGTTAATTTTCTTTGATCTTCGAATGTTGGATTTCGTCTTCTATGGGTCAGAACTAACTGATTCTCGGAAGCGGACCAAATTAAATGGAAAAGTTTCTTATTTACCAGACAGAATTTCCAGCGTATTGAATGTTCCTCTGGCAAATATAAACGTGGACGGTTACATCTGTAACGAACGCAGTTATCGAGACCTAAAGTGCCTTGAAGATGCAAAAATTTCTCCAACCACATTCATTAAAAGAAAAGTTCACAACGAACAATCGAACAAAACGTTGTGTTCCTTCGGACTCTAAGAATTTCGCCTAGTGTCTCCGCGCCGTCGAAATCGTTTCCCCATGCGATGGATCAAGGAAAGACTTTCTGATTTGATGTGATAATTTCTGCGACAATCTTTGCCAGACGAAAATCTGCAGGCGGTAACATGATTGGCTTAAACCAACAAAGGAAATCGCACGCGTCCAGCCGCTCTTTGGGGGGATGAGTGCGGGCTCATTTTCCCGAACAGCGGCTGGTAATCGAGCATAAGAAAAGTTTTACTCAAAGAGTTTTTCTCGCTAAAAAAGTGAAAAACATTTCGGAAATGGAGTGGAATATTTTCGTTTGTTTCACTGTCGATAAAGAAAACGGTGGAGAGCCGGCGAAACAACAGCGGAAAGGGATAAACAGAACGAGACGTAAGCTTTTGTTGTGCTTTTTGTTGCGCTTTTTGTCGGAGCTACTTTGCCTTTCATTTATGCTTAAGCTTATATTGAAACCGGCCATTTTACTTAAATTCACTCATTTTCAATTTTGCATTGAGAACAAACAGTTAAGATTACTTATAGTTCTTGAATTACCTCATATCCTCACCGTCATTAATGTTTTTAACAAACGTTTTTACTAAAAAGCTGATACTTCGTTTTCGTTGTCATTTTGCGGTAAGTGTGTAGCGGCAAATTTTAGCATTTTGAAAGATTTAAAATAAAAAGGCCGCCAAAATGATGAATGTCTCAGTATGTATATGTTGTGGTTTCCTTTGTTTTTTTGGTATGGTAATGTATGATAATGAGTTTGAAACAAAAGAAAATAAAATTTAAACCAAGGATAAAATTCGAACCACAACGCCTATAATAAACACAATACCACATGCAAAGTGCTTTGTACGGTATTTACGCACTCATTGTTTTTGTATCAGAAATCTTACTCGTTCATTGCGCTCACTCGTTCGATTTCTGATACGTCAACAACTCGTGCGTAAATACCGTACGCCAGCACTTTTCATGAAGTATTCTCCATGTATAATATAGTTATGAAGAAGATATCAAACAAATCTGGGAACACTAACCGTGATATTTTTGGGTGATTTTTAGCGCAGGCATGGCACTAAAATGTGAAATCGTTGGCCCAACCTTTTCAAGTTTCAATCGCCACGTTCATGTTCTGTCACACTTTGTAATAAAATTGTCGCACTTTGTAATAACAGACCATCGCACTTTGTAATAAAATAAGCTGTCGCACTTTGTAATAAACTTGAAATGGATGATCGGAGGACAAGTAAAACCCAGTAATAAGCATCATCACCCACGACAACAACAATAACATTCCACTGAATTTAAACGGTTTTCAGCACCAATTTCTCAAGTGAGGGCGGAGGAAAGTGTTCACTTCAACTGCGACCTTCCGGCTTCAAGATCTTTGAAGGAAAGTACAACTCTTTCTATGCGGACGACCTCGAGACCGCAAGTTAGTCTCCATACGGCAGCGGATGTCCGTAGTGATGGGAGTTTGGAATTAAGCTGCTATCCGTATTATCGGGTTTTCTATAAAATTAAAGGGACAGTGTCCCGATTGTGCGCACACGCGAGCGTCATTTGTTTTTTCTTCAAAAGACAATAGAACTGTCATATTGACTCGACAAGATTTCCTTCCGGACCGCACCGCCGACAGAGATTTGTTGTTTACATTCTCAAGTAAAATTTTAGACTTTCGAAGAAGTTTTTCGTCGTATTTAAAATTTGGCTAGCAGCACGAAGACTCATCGCGATTTTGTCGCTAGCAGGGCCGCCTCGCGACCCGAAAATCTCGTTCTGCTCCCTTTAAAAACACCTTTTCTAATGTGAAACTCGTGTCAGAGGTCAATTGATTCACGTCCAGTAATATTTGCCTGATTTGCTCGCGTTCTAGCCTCAAACGTTTGAAAGATATAAATAAAAATGCAATCTCAACGCGATGAATTATCGCAAAGGTTAGTCAAAAATTATATCATGATTTCATTGCACTAGGCATGTAGTGTCTGTTTGTTTGATTTTGTCGGCCGTAGGGAGGTTCATTTAAAAGTTTACTAACGCGTCGTTGCAAAACATTCCGCTACACGAAGCTTAATTCCACAAGCTAGATCTCCTCAGTCACATCCATGTCTCAATGGTTTCTTTCTTACAGTCTCTATTGTTGCTGTTTCATTTCTGCGTATTCCTTTCACAATTATCTGAGCTTGTATGGAAGCTGGCAGAAGAAAAAAGCTTTCAATCGGCATCAAAACGTTTCCCATCTCGTGGTCCTTCGGGAGCGGCAATAAAAGAAACGCCAAAAAATCCCGATTTCGCCCAAATCGAAACTCAGCGGGGACAATATATCATTGATCTGTAACCCTGAGAAGGTTTAGTGGAGTATCCAACTCGGCCAAGCGCGATGCAAACGGATTTTTCAAGGTTCTCTTACTCTCCACGCATCTTTTGATTTCGCGACATCCTGTCCAAAAATCAAAGTTTGGTGCATGCGCAGTAACGGGATACTGTTCCTTTAAGGTGTCCTTGACTGTGTAAGCAAAATATTTTGATATATCTAGTTATCGCACTATTCATTTCCAAAATCTAGACATAACTTGATTGACACAATGACGTACGTAATTTGACGTCATAAAGAGTAGTTTAGTTATATTTTTGTTTTTTCTCTTGCAATCAAAACATTTTTATCAGACGTCGGATATTGCAGTAGGCTTCACTTTGGAACTGGGAAACAGCCTATTTGACTATTCATAGCCTTTGAATGTTTAGGTTTGGAATTCCACAATCAACTAAAAAGATTAAATATTTATTGTTTCCAGAGTTAGATTTAAGGGTCTTAATAAGGGAAATCCGCAGTCAAATGTATTTTCAAGCATGGAGTTGTGCCCATACAAGTATTAAATGTTATTTCAAATAATTGACTTTAGCTTTGTCCCGTGCTCGTGACATGTTGATTACGTCATTTCTCATAACAATATGTACTATTTACCGAAGTGATGGTGAATGGTGGTGGAAACTTACTGAGCTACAAAGTAGCCAGGTAGATATCTGCCAATTGCATTAACAGTGAGGGGAATGACCACTACAAAAAGGTGTGTGGACCTCCCCTAAATGGGATAAGATTGTGAAAATCATCTTCAGGATTATTCCCTTTACTAATTTCAAACCAGACACTGGACAGCGATTTCAGATTTTGTGGTTTATGGCTTATAGAACGAGGAATATTTCTGTTGGAGCGTGGTTGTTTCGCTTGATGGCTTATATAGCTTATATAACGAGGAATTAATACGGTCCGTATCAATCAAGCATACGGACCGTTACGATTCGTACGGATCGTACGAACCGACAACACACTGTGCCCCGATGTCATAATGAGATGCACGCTCCGTATGTGCTCAGAATACGGACCCGTCAGCAGCTCTGACGATTTGTATGGAGCATACGATCTGTCAACTGCCCTTAGCATACGGACCGCTACGATTCGTACGGATGGTACGGACTATACGAACCGTAACACACTGTGCTCTGATGTCATAATGAGATGCAAGCTCCGTATGTGCTCAGAATACGGACCGTCAGCAACTCCGACGATTTGTACGGAGCGTACGATCCGTCAACTTCTCTTAGCATACGGATCGTACGGACCGTAACACACTGTGCTCTGATGTCATAATGAGATGCGCCCTCCGTATGTGCTCAAAATACGGACCGTTAGCAACGCTGAGCGTACGATCCGTCAAGTGCTCTTAACGGTCAGTAACAGTGCGACAGTATTGGACATGACTGTTATGAAGTCAGGCTGTTGAATTTATCAGTTTATTGGCAAAATCCAATTCCATAATTTTTTCCTCAAAGCGAAAAATACTCAAATGATAAGGTGTCCGACAAAATCAAGAAGTTGGCAAACACATTAAACAATAAGGTCATTTATTGTTAAAGAAGGATCTGGAACCTTTTCGTGGCCTAACCACGGATGTCAAGTTTACAATCAACTGTGCAAAGTCAATAACCGGGGTATTAACGGAAAATGTCCGCGTAAAAATATATCATCAGAATATGTTTGGGCCTTCAAGTGGTATGTTTGAATTACGATTAATCTCAAATCAAAAATGAGCAAATGCTTGGCTGGCACTGCGTTATATAGGTCTCGGATAGTTTATCATCATATTAACATGCACATATTTTGGCAAAACAAGTAGCATACTTCAAGGCTCTAGGCAGAAACAAAAATGCCTTGTTTATAGAACTTGAGCATAAACGTTCTAGACTGAGATTTTTTTAGTATCATTGTACTTAAGATTTGATTTTGCAATTTTTTTTGCTTTTTGTTATCTTAGCTGGGCCACACTTTGCGATGTCGCATATTCTGATTATTGTGAATCTGTTTGTTTCATGTCGATTCTAGCACATTCGAAATTTCCACAAAATTAGCAGTCATTGGGGCACAATGACGTAGGCAAATGATATAGTACATTATTAAAAACCGAATCATTTGATAATGCAATTCTAGCGTTTTGATTGGCTTAGCCATTATGGTATAAGAGCCATTATACTATGCTCTCCATATATGGTCCGTGTACGCGTCAGTTGAAAATTGGAAGTTGGCTGAGATTTTTTTTCGCGAAGGATAGAATGGCGCCCGAAGCAAATCGTTTTAATTCATTTCTTAGAATGCTACAAAAATGCAATTTCATCGGGAAATAAAACAAACAAACAAAAAAGTTACAAGAGCCTGCTTGAAAGTTTATCGAAAAACACATGAAAATACAAGGAACTAAAGTACCTTGACCAGCTACGAAAGAATACAAGTGTTGTTTCTTCATGATTGCGAAGCCATTCGCCGAGTCACTCGCGCGCGACAACTTATATTTTATTACAAAGTGCGATGGTCTGTTATTACAAAGTGCGACAGGTATTTCAAAGTGCGACGATTATTACAAGTGCGACAGAACAGTCCATCCTTGTTATCGGTACTTAGACCACTTAAGCCATGAGTATCTAATTAAATATGCATATTTTGTGTCAATGATCCTGAAAATTGAACTACAAATGTAGCTTAATGGCCTTAGCAATATGAGACATTTTAGAAGGTCAAATTTCCGTCACGTGACTGATAATTGAGAATTAACGGTCAAAATATTTACTTTATAAAATGGGGAAAGGATAATGAAAGAGCAACAAGTTCTTTTAGGTACATTTCAGAGGCTATTAAAAAGGTTCTTAAGAATTCGCCTTGTATGCGTGTTAACGTTTTATAGGAATCGGTAAATTAAGGGAAAAGGGTCACGTGACTCATTAATTAGTGAAATAGCTAATAGGATAAACAACACTTCCATTCATACAAGGCAGATTTACGATTTACACTGTTTATGTAACATATTGGTAGTGAAAATTCCTAAGATCAAGGCACGTATTTTGTAACATCATTGACGAAGCAATATCACGTGTTATTTGAAATCACGTTTCACGTGGTTTTTTTTTTGTTGAGCCACATTTTTAGTTTACTTTTCAGAATCACTGATGGAAGCAAACCGTTCTAAATAGCATTTAACAAAATTTGCATATTTAAGAAGCTTGCATTAAAAATATATTTTTTAAAAAAACTTTTAAAAAAATTTGACCTGTGCAGATGTCGAAATAGCAACCGACAGGACTTATATTTATATAGTTAAGACCTTATAAAAAACCCGAACAAACAATGTTTCCCGTTTGTAAACTGGAAATGGAGGACGAATATCACTTTTTAACTGTATGCCACGCTTACCAGGATTTAAGAAACGTTCTACTCGATAGCTTGAAAAATGAATATCTTATAAGAATGAACAAAATGTTACCAAATGAAATATTCATGTTTTCCCTAACGAGCAGCCTTAACCCCCAAAATTGATAGCGAAGCGAATGCTTTAAAATAACGAGAAAAATAGATCAAAATATGTGTCTGTGTGTATGTAACTATCGCTATTTGTAATAATTTGTTATGTATAAAAATGTTGGACAACAGTCGATGTATCAGCTGGTATAAGACCCCTAATAAAATATTGTCTTGTCTTGTCTAGTCGAACCTCGAAGTCTGACCACCTCTCGTAAGCGGCCACTTATCCAAATCACCAAACATTTCCCAGTCAAACCCTTTTAGTTGAAACCTCTCATAAAAGACCATCTCCAATAAGCGCTGAGCTCTTTTGGGGGCTGACGGTTTTATAATTTTCTGTTGTTTTTAACCTCCTGTAAGCGACTACTTGACGCGTAGTTTCAATGTTCTCTTTATGTGGCGCGACTCAGAGTAAACAAAAAACGTTTAGTGACTACACAGAATAGAATATAGTAACTGCTTGCTTGCAAACAATTCTCTTCAATCCATAAAATAGATGAGTCCGGACCTCTTCTTGGAAGAGACACCCTGTGATTTGATTCATGTGAACGACCACCTCCCGCAAGCGACCACTAAATTTTCGCATCTTGGGTGATCACATACGGGAGATTTGACCCAGCTATAATTATCACTCAATTAACACTCGGAAAAACGTTTACCAAGTTGTCAGCCTAGTCCCTAGGCGTTCTCTCTTGCCTCGTTGTCCCCGCGAGGACTAAGAAGGAGCGAGCGAGTCTCTCAGTCGGTGATGTCACAGCTCCAGGTAGAATCCAGGACTGACCAAGCCGAGACGGCCTAGGGACAAGGCTGCCAAGTTGTATGAAATTCATGATTTTACTTACGGTTGCAAGGTGGTTCCCAAGAACCAAATGAACGCCGCTTTCTAACCTGTTCATGTTCAGCCTCTAGGAAATGCAAAAACCGATCACTCTTAAGTCTAGCCTGCAAATCTGCCCGTCTCTCATCGGCCCTCAAGCCTGTAAGTTCACCTGAGACACAGGCGATTATTTCAGAAACACCCGGCAAAACTCAGCAAGGATACATACATTTTTTTCGCTAGTAAAACTCAGTCATTTGAGAGATTTAGAGTCGCGTTTCAGCAAACGACAAATGAGAATTTGCAGCTGATGACCATGTTTTCCCTTCCTCAAAAAATAAGTATTTTTGCGTTAGTTTCATCCATAAGGATTGTATTGGACAGTTTATATCTGCTCATTTCCTATTTCGAGAAATTCTCAACTTGAATCTGCCGTTTTAAAGTGCACTAAGCGATGGATCCTATTTTGCCATCGGCAATTTGTTTGAACTCTCTATTAAATAAATGCTTCGGGATATACTTTTTTCATACCTTTTTTTTAAATTTTAAGTTAGTTAACAATAAATAGTGAAAAATTAGGGCACTCGAAAGTTGTATCTCTTTCAACAGCTCTTTCGTGCAGACATTGATCCTCTCTGATCTAGATTTAACACAAAAAAAGAATTAGATACATTTGGATTCAGACTGAAGCGGGTAAAAGTGGAAACAATTTCGATAACGGTTTATCCATGAGTGAACACTAGATCGGCTTTGACATTTTACTGTCGTGTTATTTTGAGAAGTACTTAAGATATGATCGTTTACTTTATTTATCGTTTTTATACGTGTTCCTTATCTTATTAAGTTCATTTTAGTTAAAAGACTGGCACCGAATGTAAACATTGGATCGTGAGAACGAAAAACATCAACAAAATAATTACAATTGTGCTAAAACCACTTAACGTACCTGTTGATACGTGCTGATTTTCGCTTTCTTGGCGCCCTTTTGAAAATTGAAAAACCAAAGTGTATGCTGCGCAGTAAAGAACTGCCGTTAAATACTTCATTGCACGTCGCTGGCTCTCGACTCAACAAGGACGTTTAACGATATATTTTTTATGATAAAATCACTCTTATTTGACAGACAATGAAGTAAGATGAGCCACCTGCTGGGCACCCTCATCGCAGATTCATAGAAAAAATCACCTGACTATAGTTACCAGCTAGTAGATGTTGTCAAATCAGTCCGCTGAAAAAATAAAAATAGTAAAATGACAATAATAATAATAATAATATTAATAATAATCATAACTATAACAAAATTGTCAAATCTGTTTGGCTATCAACTGCCCTGATTTCAGCCTTAATTGGACAGTTTAATAGGACAGCACGCGTCATGCCTAAGTAATTGGACAGTGCGCGCCATCACGCGCGCGCTTAAATGGCTTTTTTTTTTCACTGCTAGCAGAACAAAATTTCGAATTTCTTGTGTTTTGATTTAAAAAATAGCCTATTATATTACAAATTTTGTTAAAGTTATGGTTAATTGGTAAGAGAACTTCGTGTCGTCCAACTCGGTCTGTAATCATACTCGTGATTAAACAAATCGGACTCCCGCTTCGCGGTCGTCCGATTTTGTCTCGTATGACCGACAACATGACAAACTTAAGGTGTTTCGATACAGTTTTTCAGAGGCCATACCGATATTCTTCACTGTAATCCCCTTAAAAGTCTTTTTTTCCTTGTCCGATCGCTATAAAATTTTCACCAGTAATTGGCTATGGATTGAAATGGGTAAAAATGTGGTTTTAAGTAAAATCGATATTACTATGACAACAATAAACAAAATAATTTGAAATTGATAAAAGCCGAATTTTGTATGATCTAGACCAGCTACTGAAAATCCAGCACTAGGAACTTAAAGTTTGGTGTTTAGCAAACAATCTTCGTAAGAAGTAAAAAATTCTGTATGTTTGAATTCGACTAAAACGAAAATATATTTCAAAGCTTCAATTTTCAATAGCCGTGATAGATTATTTAAAAGAAAAAACGTTATAAATGACTCAAATTATTCTTAAGTAGCGTAGGAATGCTGCTTAATATCATATTTCGATGCTAGGAAGTTTTGGTGTATTTTCGTTCTTGCCATCTTGAAAACTAACCCGTTTTCTCATCACCTGTCTAAGTGCAACTTCATTCAAAATTTGGACTTTTAGCGGGTTTTTTTATATTTCTGAAACGACTCGAACGAATTTTTTTTTGTTAGTTTTTAAGATCGCAAGAACGAAAATACACCAAAATTCCCTAGCATCGAAATATGATATATTTTCAGACTATTTCGGCAAAATACCTGTTAGAATCCTTCTTGATGTTCTCTTGTGTGTTCAGGTTTTCTAAAGCGTCTTTTTGTGCCCTGACATCTTCATTCACGGCATATTAAAACTTCGTCGCCATCTTGACACTAAGACGTACGGAAGGTTGCCATGGCAATTTTGTAATTTCACATGTGAAATTACAAATTAACGCTGAAATTTCGCGCCAAAATTAAGGAGTAATTCGTCACCTATGATATTATTATTATTATTAAATGACTGACAAATGCCCAAGCGGAAGGAGGGGGGAAGGCATGCTTGGAATTGACTGAGCCATTAATTCCTAGCAAGAAAAAACAATCTCTCCTAATCGCAAACATTAGTTCACGCAAGACAGAAAAAATCACTGTGAAAAAAAATTCTGTGCCACACGGTAGGGTAAGTTTTAGCCTCATGATCTTCCAGAGCTGTTTTCTTGTCCCTTCCAAGAAAGTTTCCTTAGGTAGTTGTACTCCGGATTCCGAATTTCACTATTCCAGATTCCCCCTGTAGCTTACTAACAAATCCTCGACTTGCATTCAATTTCGAGATCAATTCGTTACAATACATGCTAAAAGAAGTTAAAATAGATCTTACCCTAATTGTCTTGAAACCGTCAGTTAACAACTGGCGCTCCTTTTCCTCTTTCTACACTCCTCTTCGGTCGAAAACGTTTCACACAGCTCGTCTACAGCTCAAAGGTAAGTCTGTTGACGTCCTCTTCTTTCTCTGTTCTCTCGGCCACTTGCGCCCTCAAAACCTTGCTTCCCTTAACCGTGGCTTGTAATAACAAGAAGTAAAGGTCCGAAAGAGAGATTTCTTGACCGCGATCTACCGCGGACATGGCAGCAAAACAACAAAAATTCGAAATTCCCGCCTCCTGCTTCGAAATGTGACAAAATTTTCTCACATGAAAGAAACGCAGACTTTGAGGTCATGTGATCTTGTTCTTTTGTCTCACTCGTGATGTCGAGGCTACCGAGCCCGGTTATTAGGGAAACAAAAATGGTCTCATCCCTTGCGAATCTTTTGCTTCGCGGCCTCGCGGCAGAGAAAAGCCTCTGCATGCATTTTGCATGCCTTGAGTTTGTTTAAAAAACAACGACGATTACGACAGACCTGAAATAAGTCTTATCGTATTCAGAATTTGCTGAACTGAGATTACTGAGAAGTCAATTTAAAGTTCTTGCTGATAAGATAATCAAAATAAAGCTGAGGGAATTCTTGGCGGGAAATGTTTGGACCCAAATAAAACACGGCGGTCAACGGCCTGTTTACACGTTGCTGATAACGATGGTAAAATGACGTTCAAAACGCACTCTTGAATAGCGTTTGCCAGGAGCTAGAAAACGTGAAATGAATGGCATGTTTTCCTGGTGTTACCGCCGGTAAATGTTGAGTTTTCCCGCGAGTTTTCCTTGTGTTACCCGAAGTCGGAAAAGGATTCAGGAACGTGATATTTTCACGACATTACCCGTTTGGTAAAATTTCCGGTTAACGAGAGAAAACGAGCTGTTCAATCCCGTTTTCCATGTGCTGGATAACGAGACATGAACAGCATATTTTCCCTCTGTTAAGTGATGGTGAATGCCAAGTTGTCCTTGTCTTTTCCAAAGAGAGAAAACGAGTCACAAACGCGATATTTTCCTTACATTAACCGTTTGGTAAAATTTCCGCTTAACGAGAGAAAGCGCACTGTTCAACCACGTTTTCCGTGTGCTGGAAAACGTGAAGTAAACAGCATATTTTCCTGGTGTTACTGCGCTTTTCACAAACATGCGAATTCTGAAGTTCAAAAGCCAACTGACGATTGCGTTATTCGCTGCCGTCAACCATCTTAACGGACCTCTTAGGAAACAAAACTTTACTTTAACGGGTTCAAAAGGTCATGGTTTGTGATTTGTGATTGGTGGATTTAAATCCCTTTTGTGTGTTTCTGTGTTTCAAGGTTCGTTGCTTGTGCTCGTAATTATGATTGACGGCAGCGAAAAACGCAATTGTGAAGGCGGCTTTTGAACTTTAGAGTTCGCATGTTTGTGAAAAGGGCAGTAACGGATTGTGAACGCCGAGTTTTCCTTGCGAATTCCGAAATGAGAAAACGGATCGTGAACGTGGTACGAATTGGACTCCATCTAGTCCTGTTGCCATTACTAATAACTAAAAAAGTTTTATTAACATATGACCAATACATTCCACTATCATAGACTAAAATTCTGATGACATAAAAATATTAAAAGGTCCTAAAACACTAATTTACAAGCTCACGCCATTAATAAATATAATAATAATAATAGTAATAATAATAATAATGACAAAATGAATGATATCACCATTCTCTATGACATGCCTATTCATACGGATAGAGAAATTTCTGCAAACCGTCCAGACATTGTTATCAAGAACAATATGGATAAGAAATGCGCTATACCCCCTGATAAAAATACCTCCACCAAGGTTTCCAAAAAACTTTCCAAGTATAAAGATCTGGAAATCGAAATTAGCCTAGAATGTGGCAGATAAAGACCGAAATAATTCCAGTGGTTGTAGGTGCGTTAGGGATTAAGAAAGGCTTAGAGAAGCTTGTTTTAGAGAAATTCCAGGGAACGTTAACATCTGGGAAATTCAAAAGTGGCATGGAGATCTATCCAAGTTTCCTCGTTAAATGGTACCCACTATAAAGAAGTCAAGCGATGACCGCGCGTAAAGTGCGTGATTAGCAAATGGATCAAACCAGAGTGCTCTCCCCAAAACTTAAGATGGCATCTTTTTGAGTTTGAGTAAAACCATATCTATTTTATTTAAAGAAATACATACTGATTGCAAATTAGTGTTGCCAAGAACAGCGAATACAGTTAATATAAGCCCCAGCCAAACGGTGCCGGTGTTGTATTAAACGGTCATAAACTTTTTTTATAGAGACTTAAATGTGAGCCATAGGAAACGCTAAACAAAATGGGCCACTTCCATGATACAGCCCTTTTATTTTGGTAGAAAAGAGCTTACGAAACGACGACGACAACGTCAACAAGAACGGCAAAAATGCAATACGTTTATACAAACAAAATAACAACTGTGTACGTGATCACGCTTTTTTGCATATTTCTTTGCCATCACTGCACGACAACGACGTGAAAATACCTAATGTCACGTTTTGTGGAGAACGCGAACACAAGACACAATAAAGACAAACGACTTTCTTTTTCTTTTCCTGAACTTCTGAAGAGTCATTTAGAATTCAACTCCAGAAAAAATTGCCAACATTTGTCAAATTGAACGAGATGGAATAAAAGCGATAAAGTTTGAAGCAGCGCGACTTCACTTTTTAAGTGACGTTTTCGTAGCCTTTGCCGTCGTTGTTGCTTAAGCTCCCTAGAATGTCGGCTAGACAGTTTGGCTGAGGCTTTCTCTTTGTGCTAAGGCTGCTCGTTAGCAAGACCTCAAGTCAGCTCTCCAGTTCTCTTACCTTGCTCCTTAGTCAAGAGCTTGCTGTAAGCCAAGCTTGTGAGTATCTACAAGGAGGCATATCAAGCTGAAAAAGCCGGATAATGTAATCAAAGCCCTTGTTTAGTTGTTCATTAAGGTTTCTGTGCTGTTTTCTTTCACTTTAGTCCGACCAAGGGCTAAGTCGTCTAATCACCGAGTGCAGGACAAAATGTACATGTGTCATCTACATTATGGAAGTTCAATTTTCTAGGACAAAGGCAAACTCATTTCTCTGTTGTTTGATCTTCGTCGCCCTCGTCGTCTACGTATTCGTCCAAGTCTCGCTTACAGCAGTGTATCGGGCAGGTGGGAGGGCATGGAACAGAATTAGCAGAACAGGTGCTTGGGCAAGCTTCAGAAACAAAAATATTGAATATCAGGTAAAACACTCTTCTTCGCTGTTAAAACGTTTACATAAGAGTCGAGACTGGCTATCTGATCTACTTATTTAGTATCCTTTACATAGGCTCGATTTCCGCCCTCTCCAGGGTCTGGACTTTGATCCTGCCCGAAGCTCTGTTGGGGAGATGAGTAGGGGCTCATTTTCCCGCGCATCGTCTGGTAATCGAACCAATCCTTCACAGATGTTATGTCTGATTTGTGATGTTCAAAAGGTGGATACCGTTATCCAGCGGATAAATTTCTGTCCAGTACTAGATAACGAGTACGTGATCCGTCAGTAAAACTACGGAGTTATTCGAGACAAACAAGGCATATAGCATGACGTTGTTTTCTTGTTCACTCGGTCGATAGTAGAAACCCATCAAAATTTTGCATAACCATTGTTTCCAATCAAGTTCTCCCAGGTATTACTGGCGTACCAAGGAAAATCGAAAACAACGCCGAGTTATGCAAAAATTTTGGGAAGTAAATTAGGTGCATTATGGCCTGGGTGAAAATGGTGAAATTTAAGAAGAATAAGGCTTTGTCATGGGCGCTAAATACATAAAATAAAACTTTATCATTACCATGTAGGTGGTCAGCCGTCTTGGATTTATAATAGTGGTAATGGTAATGAACCGACCCATTGTCTGCAAACAGTAAAAAAGCAATTTCTTTTTTTACAAACTATGAAAAATAAAATTATTGGATAAATCGTACGTAAGGGGAGGCTGCCAACGTATATTGATGTCTAAAATTAAGTACCTTTGTTACGGTTTAGAAGGGCGAGATTGTAAAATCAGTACTGAATTCGAAAGCTACGTCATTGAGTAATCCATCAGTTGTAATATCAAAAAAATATTAATCAACTGTCTTCAATTATAACAAAAAAGAAAGCTATTGAACTGCTTAGAAAAGGGAAAGCAACTATTATAATTATCTTCCACGTTATAATTAATTATACATGCTGTCACTATTATTATCAACTAAAAGAGCATAATTAGTTGTCTTTTCTTCATATCCATGCATTTCACATCGAAATAAACCCTCTAGTCAATTTCATAGTGCAAACCAAGGGAAAAACAATTTATCAGTTATTATTTTTAACATTATCATCATCATCATAGTTATTATATATATTGTTACTATTAGCAAATGATTACTTGCCTCTTGGCATGGAAGGAGCACCTTGAATGGACGGACTATGTGGAGCATAAGCCGGCTGGGGTGCCGGTGCTGTGGACGGAGCCGGAGGAGATGGTGGCGCTAATGGAGGCTGGGACGGCGGAGCCGGATACGCTGGCGCAGGAGGTAAGGCAGGCGGAGGTGCAGCAGGAGGTGGTGGAGGAGGAAGAGGTGGTGACGGAGGAAGAGGTGGGGCTGCTGGAGCTGGTGGAGCAGCTGGTGGAGCAGCTGGCGGTGCATACTGTCCGGGAACAGATGAAGGGGGAGATGTGACCGGGGCTCCGGGGAGGGAACTTGAAGAGCCTTGTTCGGCTGTCACAGTTACCGGGAAAAAATAATCGCAGTTAGAAACCACTGGCCTTGAAATACTTGGTTCCCCATTTAACAAGTCTCCACGATTTCCACCTGGGTCTTTAGCGTAGAAGGTCACGTGGCTGTGCAGTTCTGGTCGATCTATCAAAAGTTTCAGTTTAAAGCCAGATCCAGTGACGAGATATCCCTCGTGTTTTAGAGAAGAGTACAATGTAAAAGGAGAGCCAACCTTGTTGTCGAAGATTACCGCAACACAGTATGCTGTGATGAAAAGCAACAAGTTTATGGTCAACCATGGTCTGCCTCGGATACTGCCGGATACAGGAAAGTCCATCTTTAAACATTTCAGAGACAATTATTTCAACGGAGTTACGTACATTATAGTAAGAGTCTTAATGGGGGGTTTGCTCTCACGGTTAAAGGCTAAAAATTGTTAACAGTTACCTTCTTTTATATTCCAACATGACGTCATTACCATACAAGTGAAATAATAATATTCTTTCTCACTCGTTTGTAAATAAGCCCTTGATGGCTGGCGTTAAAAAAATTTAGCTTTTTGAGGGTTGACGGTTACGTCCTCGGTCGTCTGACGGTTAACGCCAATATGACCCTCTTGAGGGGGTGCGTTCACTGTGAACAGTGTCAGACTGTTTGTCAAGTTGATCTGAATGCAATCTGTTTAAACCTTCTCCAACTATCCCCATCCGTACCCACTTTTAATTAATTTCTTTTTTCTTTCTGTATTTTTAACAATCTCCTTTGCACGATAAATGGATGCTTATTGGAAAGGTGGGTTTTGTGAGATTATTTGATGTTTCTTTCGGAAAGTTATGGCCATAAATACCATAATATGACCGAAGAGTCCCCCTTCCTATTTGAGCCATTCTCTCGACTCAAAAATTTTAAATAGGCGCTCATTTGACACAATATTTGTTTTTCATCTCCCTTGATTGCTTAAGGGTATGAGTAGGTGGCAGCAATTACTTCTTTTTTTGTATCAAAGGGAAGGGTGGGATTTATCAAGGGAAAACTTGTATTTGAGGAAGTTAAGTATATTCATCGTCTATCTCTTACGTTTGTTAGAGGGTTGAACAGCTGTTGAGGGTTGAACTCCATGTGATGAACTCGCTCCGGCAGCGGAGATGCCGGGACCCACTTGGCCCATACTCCCTTGTCCTGCCTGAGCTCCCGGCTGTGTTGTTCCCGCTGGGCAAACTGGTATACAGGTTGGTAGCCCAAAAGGAGACGGTGGTTTATTCGAAACCAAATGAGGTGGATGAGGAAGAGGTTGTCCGCTTATTTCTGGAGTTTCCACTGGCCCAATAAAGTTTTTACAGTTCCTAAACTTGTCGCCATTTTTTTCTATTGGGTTGAGTATAAAGGCACAACGTGGAAGAACGTCTGGGTTACCACTGTAAAAGTCTAGACCAAGTTTACTTATTTTGTGAACTCCACGATCTTCAGCCTTATTTTCCTCGCAGATATACCAGTCTTTGTGCATCGAATTGAAGAGAAAATTGCGAGTGTACGTCACGACGTCGTAGACAAAAAATGAACTGTCTTTATCTGGGGATTTAATAACAGATGATCATTAAAATATTAAGACGGAATCCACCAGGAAATTGAGTAATTTTAATATTCAGTGGACAAAATCCTTGTACCGTAATAATTTAAAAAATATTGCAATCTTTTTTTAAATTTTTTATTTCTTCCGTTTGTAATCATTTATTTATACTATTTTTACATTTCAAATTTCTTTCATATCACTAATTCAACGGTTTTTGTTTTCATATAGATGTACTTTTAAGGTTCACTTTTCTTCTAATTTAAATTTTCACCTGTTATCAAAGTATCATCATATCGCACACTATCGCTTGCTCGATAAAAAAACTTTTCCCAAGAAAAAAAGCAAAACGCTCAAAAGAGAAATTCTTACCAGTCGCGAAGTCTTGCACACGAAGCTTGTACGCGTAATCAGTCTTTGTTTTGCAAAAAAGATGGTTTCCAAAATACGGGTTTTTCTCGCTTAAAATGTCAGCTCAAGCGAAAAAACATTGACACAGCATGTTTCTAAAGATTTTCCAAGTTTCAACCGACTAGGAAATGGGTAAATAAAGTAAGCTTGTCGAGTTTTTAAACTCAAAACCTTTTTCAAATTCGTGCTTGCCTGATTAGCGCGCGAAAAGCCAAACAAGTTGACGTCACAACCATGTTTACATACTCTCATGCAAACACGCCTCTCGGCCAATCAGAGCGCGCGTACTATCTTAGTTATTTTATAACATTGTATGCAAGACCCTGAGCCTTCCTAAATATTGGTAAAAGAAATATATATTCCCGAAAGTAAAATCGACCTTGCCTCTTTTGTTTCTTGAAAGTTAGCATTCCACTTGAACTTCCCTCCAATCAGCTTACCTTCGACGGAATGCCGTCACGGATAAAAGGGCTAGGCTGCTAAGCATGAAGAAAAGTGGCGGCTCGCGAAACTGAGTCTTTAAGTGTAAAGGAAAAACTTTTCCTCTTTGAAACTTTCGCTTGGTTTTCCAAATCCTAGCCTTATCTCAGTCCAAAACATTTTCCCATCCTTTTTTCAGAACTGGCCTCTGAAAGTTGTTCTCTGTTCGCCAGTCTATTACCTTTTTCCTGGTGGGAACGGTTATCCCATAAATTTTGGATAGGTGTGTGCTGTCCAGGGTCTTAAACCCTGACCCTATTTATGGATGAGACAGACCAAAAGTGATACTTTATTTAAGGTCCAAACCTGAAAATGAGACAATTCAAGGGAAAAACAAAAACTAAGAATTCAATGGAAACACATGAATCTTTCTTTAATTGTTTTCCTATTTCTCGAAAGCAAAGTTCAGTTTTAACAGGTGATTTGTTTCTCTTGCAGTTGGGCATATACGCGAAACACACTTGAATTTTTAGTCGATATAGTAAGGAAACCTTTCTAAGGATCACACCGAGAACCAAGGGAGGATAGACGAGCACAACGCAAACAAGGTTAAAAATAATGCCCTATTTAAGGATGGAAGACCTCAAAATCCATATAGCCCATATATGGGTGTACCTCCCCCGGTTACCTCGTTCAAGTGGAGTCAACAAAAGTATTATTTATTATTAAGAAGTATTTGACACTAGACGATCATATTCATCTGAAAAAAAAACGTTCATAGCTGAATACCTAATAAATTTATACGTCCTCGTGGTTCCATTTAAAACCGTATCCGTATTCAGATAGACCATAATGGGCAAAAGCTATATCCATTTTTGTGACAAAAACTGTACCATTTGGGGTGGCACATGCCAACATATCATAGCTTATACAAGGGAGCACCACACCCCGCGGCTTGGATCTAAAAGCAAAAGATTCTGATGTATACCTACCGAAAAGTTCCGTTCCGTCTCTCTTTTGGAGAATGAAGTTATAGTTCTTTTGGCGCAAGAAATATCCTGGCTGACATGCAGATTCAAAGGAAACTGTGTCTCTCGATGTTCTGGCTTCTTTGGACAAGGCAGGAATACGGGTAATAAATACCTGACAAAGTTTATCTAAGTAGAATAAACCATATTTTGATCTCCAGCAATCGTTGAGAAAGGCATTTTCCTGGCTGTACGGTGCAACCATTGAATGAAAAGTATACATTCCATTTGCTACGACTAAGACAAAGAAATAATGAACAAATAATTTAGAAAGACATATTTAAGTATAATGAAAATAGAGTGAAACCTGTATTAAGCGGACACCGTATTAAGCGGACACCCTCTATTAAGCGGACACCGTATTAAGCGGACAGTAGCCGAAGTCCCCAAATTTATTTCCCTTATTTACTTGAAATGAAACCTTTATTAAGCGGACGCGGACACCTAAAAAGTACCTGAAACAAACGGACATTTGTAATTAAATTCCACCACCGAACATGCCAGACACCGGAAATGCGAAAGATTGCCACCCACAAACTTTAATATTTTTACATTAAAAAACGTGACTTGACGAACTTATTTGATTAGTTTCACTGTACAGTGTTGTTTTCTATTTCGTTTTGTTTCTATAGAGCTTGTTTCACTCACCTGAGTTCTTCAAATTAGAGTTGCAATCTATGTTTATGGTACTATCATCTTTAATAAAGAAATTAATTCAAACGTATATCGTCATGGTCTCTGGGGGTATTCTAAACGTTTCCATTGAATGGCATTTGACACCTCATATGACGTTATCTATCGAAACCTGTATTGCACGGACACCCTTTAAGCGGACACTACAGCATTCCCCGAGGGTGTCCGCTTAATACAGGTATTAATAGAAACGTACAAGAACAACAATAAACGAATCTTTCTACAGGATAATCCTTTTTTATATTTCATTGCTTTAATAACTCTAAAAGGTAACAATTATAATATATTAATCAATTTATTGCAACTTGCAAAATGTATTAATAGAAACCTATAAGTTATATGACTTCTACTAATTCAGATAATGCTAGTTATACTTATATCAACAACAACAACAACAATAATTTATTTAACCTCATTATCGTGTACGAGTAAAAGTGCTCGTTCAAAATACGAACGTGCATTAAATCTAAAATTATAATAATAATAATAATAATAATAATAATATCTAGTATAAAAAAAATTAAACATATCATCTATAATCTATGTACACATGAATAGAAAAAATTATTGAAATTACAAAAAAAATTTGAAAATATAAAAATTACAGCTGAATTTATCTTAGCTTAGACTTAAACATATTAACATTATCGGCCAGCTTGACATCTTCTGGAAGTTTATTCCATAGTTGAGCGCAAAAAAGAGCATTCGTTTGAGGTTTATCTTTCTTACTTTCACCCGCGGTTTTTGAGCCTTGTGCCGCTCAAAGGTGAAGAGGTAAAGATCAAAGTCCCCAAAAGTATCAAAAACTTTGAAAACCCAGTAAATGAATGAATGCATGCATGCATGAATGACTGACTGAATGAATGAATCAGAATTGATGGATGCATGCATCCATGCATGCATGGATGCATGAATGCAAGGGTAGAAAAATGACTTCATCTCTTCTATGGTTTCCGAATTTATTGATAAAAGATGATACTTCAAAGGCAAATACAAACTATTCAGATAACTATTCACTAACTATTGCCTCGTTATCTATCTTCAAAACTTACATTTGAACTCAGACATGTGATATTCTTAGTAATTTGATAGAATGATTTTAAACGTAAAACTGATCTTGTAAAAACAGCTACACCGTCTATCCAAACATTAGCCGGTTTTCCAAAGCAAAATTTAATTTGCTAGTATCGATAACATTATCTGACTTACTTTTCCTCGCTCCCCCGGCCTTCCAGACCAAATTAAGCGCCATTAATTGTGGATCTTCTCCTGGTTTTGGTATATACGTCACTTTGGCAGGTTTTATTGTGCCAGAGCTGGCTCCGCCTGTTCCAGCACTTCCAGTTCCAACGCCTACACTTGCAGCACCGGAAACCTGAGAGCCTCCTCCACCAGCAGCCGCTGCACCTCCTGCTGCAGCACCACCAGACGAGCTACTTCCTGTACCGGTGCTCCCAGTAGCCCCAGCACCTACAGCACCCCCTGATCCCCCGGCTCCCCCGGCTCCCCCAGCAGCACCTGCCGCTGCACCTGCACTTCCTGCAGCTGCCGTAGCTCCACCACTACCAGTAGCTCCAGCCGTCCCACCTGTTCCAGCAGTTCCAGCCGAGCCTGCACTTCCGCCGGCTCCACCAGACCCACCTACCCCGACATTTCCTCCAGCCCAAGCATTCGCTGCTGCTCCTGCAGCTGCACTGGCTCCTGTCATTCCAGGTCCAGTGACTGAGACCACGTTACCATCCACTACGTTAATTTTATATTTATGCCCGTCGTTACCATGAAGATTGTTTAACCCATCCTCCAGTGTTTTTGTCATCATTCTGATAGCTGCGTTTTCTCCTGCAGTTCCTCCAGCCCATGCTCCAGCTTGTACTCCTGCCATTGCACCAGCTTTAGCTCCTGCTTTTGCGCCTGTTTTCTTGGCCCATCTTTCGCCAAAAGATAGTCCAGCCTTTGCACCAGCTTCTGCGGCTACCTTAAGCAAAATGGCTTGATAGGAGAAGTTTTTATCTGTTCATAAGCACAAAAAAGTAACTAATTTTACATCGAAATAAACAAAGTCAGTCTGCTTGAATACGCATGGATCTCTAGCGAGGTAGCCTGAAACACGAAGCGGCAATATATCGAACTCACGGGTGTCCACAGTTAGCTAGCAAAGACCGCGAGTAAACAAAACCTCGCAAAAAACGCCATTTTAGCCGCCACGAAATGCTTTTGGCGATGAATTTCGACTGTGGAAGCTAGTACTTTAAACAGAAATGGAAGCGATTTAGGCCGTTAAGTTCAAAATAAGACCGACATAAGAGAACATTTGTTTTGCGTCTTACTTAGCAGTCGAGTTTCATCGTCGGTATATCGGCTCTACAGGGCATTTGTTCTTCGAATGCAAAAAAGGGGTCCAAATTCGGCTCTCTACAGTCAAACCCCTGCTTTTTTCCTGAAATACAACTTTGAATTCATGCTTGACGTTTAATACGGCTTGACCGGCTTTACACTGCGTTTTCCTTCGGCAATTTGTTTTTAACTTGAGGCTCATATCTGGTTCATTAAGAAGCGTCTTGGTAAGCACGTACCTCACCTAGCAAGCAAGGGTTTCGAGTTTGAATTTTGGATAAATCTATCACTTCGTAAAGAGCAATGTTGTATTTACTTGAGGTTCTGGTTCATTGCGTAGCGTTATGGTAAGTGCGTACCTCACTTAGCAAGTAAGGGTTTCGAATTTATAATCTGGGATAAACCTGTCATTTCGTTAATTATTTATTATCTTCGACCATGTTTTTTTTCTTCCTTTTGTGGCTTCGTCTCTCTTTATTCCCACTACTTGCCCTTACCCTGAGCTCATGACGTTCTACGATCGAATTTCTTATTTATTCATTCCAAATATTTCTCACTTTCTGATTGCCTCAAATCCCACGGTTGATTCTTCATAAACAGCCATCGTTGACCAAATTTGGAAGATGTTTGCGATATGTGGAAAATGACGTCAATACACCGAATGCAAATATGGCGGACCTTTCGGCCGGCCCGGGTCTAGTTGCGCGAAAGCAAGGATAATGAGGCCTCAAGAGTTGCTGAGAGTTTAGTTTTGACTGCACGTCTTAGCGATTGAGTCGATCGATGTGGTTTGCTTCGAGTTGTTACGCAAGTAAGAGCCATCAATGAGGAGATTTAACTCCAGAAGAAACAAAAATTGATTGTCTTCCCTTTGAGAAGGGTCCTTACGAAGAAAGAAAAGGATTCAAGCGATTCGGCGCGGCGAATGGAAGCACTTTACTATCACGGAGTGATAGTAAAGAGTGTGCTTGCTTCACTTTCGTTCTTTTAACTTGCGCAAGTCAAATTAATACAATGCTGTATTTCTTACACGTTCTTTCCCTGCCAGAACCTTTTTCCTTCTTTTCACTTTCTTAGTTCGCGACAGCTCCTTTGTTAGTTTTTACAGTGCACTTTGATCAAAGGACTATTCTTCCAATATGTCGCTTCCTTCTAGTTCTTACATGGTTTCATAGGCCACGCTTGTAGGATTAACAGGCGATTGTTATTATTGTGTTTCATTCACACTCGTCACTATTGTTATATTTCAATGCAGCTGTTTCCAGCGTGAAATCTAAAAGATCTTAAAGTCGACAGCGGATGCTCCCGTTCTCGAGAACGTTTACCGTTTGTTCGATAAATAACAGACTATGCAAGCACCACCTCTTGCGAAAATTCTTTCATTCAAATACTTTCGTGAGTCATCCCTTCTAAAGCAAGTGAAGTGACCACTTTCGCTGTGAAGTGCTTCCCATCGCCGCGCCGAATCAAGTGAATCCTTAACTTTCTTTGTGAAAATATTTTCTAGAAAGTATGGGTAGTTCCTGTTAGAGTAAAATCTCTTGGTGGTGCTCAGCGAAGCGACAACTCGAAGCAAGCCATATCGATCGACTCAATCGCTAAGACGCGCAGTCAAAACAAAACTCTTGAGGCCTCACTAGCCTCGCTTTCGCGCAAATAGACCAGGGCTGGCCGAGAGGTCTGCCATATTTGCATTCGGTGTATAGTGCAGCCTAAATGCGAGAAAATTGGACCGTTAACCGACAAGTCCTGGGGACGAGGTTGAGTTATTTTGGTAGAGCAGTAGAAAATGGCGGAACATTTCACACGTTTCGCGAAGAAGAAATAGGGTAACTACTGCATGCCTCAAAACATAGCAACAACAACAAGACTATAATTGGACCGACGACATTTGCTATTTGGAGAACATCTGCGGAACTGAACATCCCTTTATCATCCAATAATCGTTAATTTTTAAAAAATTAAAAACAGAAGCTTTGCTTTTAGGCTTGGCTAAAACTATATATCTATCAAAATCTGCCAAAGGCTAATTGTTCAGTAGCCTGAGCTGTTTTCTATGCACCTGTTAAAGATGCGAAAGATTATTTCCTGCATGTACTGCTCAAGGTTTGCTGCTCTGTGTGAAAAGTTGTTTGCCTCGGCTGCCCAGCTATTTGGAAATAAATGGCATTATGTCTCCGGTAAGGAAAAAATTGATTGACTCTTTATGGTATTTCTCTAAATGCTGATTTCCAAAATGACTTTAGGTTGTTCCTGTTTGCTCAATCGTTAATTTCTCTGTCCAACAGTTTTGCTAACTGCTCGATACTTTGTGTGTGTTTTTGTTTGTTTGCTCGTTTTGTTCGATCGTGACTTTTGGAAGTTAACAGTGCTCCCAAATAGATCACACTCACACATGTGACGTATAAGCCCGAAAAATACGTTTCTTGGCCACAATGAATGGATAAATAGCGCCCCCAAAGGAGTGTTCAATTGATAAACTGGGCCGTTGAGAAGTTGTTAACTCCACGGAATCATACAAATGAAAAAACGTTTTAAATTCGACAGTGGAAAAATGCATCTCATTCGTCGTACGGATAAATCAAATCGTTGTCAACAAGGAATTAAAACACTAGAGATCGCGAGTTGTCAAAATAGACATAAATGTCCCCTCTCCTGATTTGACCAATGGTCAACTTGAATCTGTTTGCCTTTTTCATAAAAAACTTTTCTTCCATATTTCTTGTCCTGTCAGCGGGAATACACAGCCGAGAGGATTAAGTCCGATTGTCAGACAAGGGAATCCAAGACAGTCTTGGATTGTCCATTCCAAGCTACGTATTCCGGATTCCAGGTACTGGATTCCGGATTCTTTTTAGTGGAACTGGGATTCCGGATTCCAATCGTTAGTAGGATTCCCAATTCCTAGACCAGTATTCCGGATTCTACAGAAAGCCAGGATTCCAGATTTCACAAGAAAACATTTCTGGATTCCGGATTTCACAGGCAAAAATTTCCGGGACCCCGGAATTCGGATTTCTTTACCTGGGAAGAAAGAAATTTCCAGCGTATTGTCACAATAGGCTCTTAATGAAGTTGTCGATTCGAAGGATTCTAATATGCATTATTATTATAATAACAATTTGCATTATTCCTTCGGACTTCGACAACTTATCCCGCTGAATCGAGAGAAATCTTCGTCCGAACCATTGTCTGCACTCTGACATCTCATTCAGCCCACGCTGAATGGTCACTGAAGCGCTGGACTTGTTATTTACAGATTTCAAGTCCCGCCCTGACCGTCAGTTTGATTTGTTCTCAGTAATCTCAAGTTCCAATTGTCGGCGGCCAAGCTCATAAAATAGCCAACTGGCATCATAATGGTTTGCCTCCCACCAATCAAGTATTTATCATCATCATCATCATCATCATCATCATCATCATCATCATCATCATCATCATCATCATCATCATCATCATCACCATTTATCTTTAAGGCCTCAGTTGTTCAAAAAGTGGATAACGCTATCCACTGGATAAATCTCTATCCACAGAATGGCGCAATTGGTTTCCCTTATACTTATCTGCTGGATAGTGAATTATCCGGTGGATAGCACTATCCAACGTTTAAACAAGCCTGGCCAGGTTGACAGTATCGAAAAAGTTCATTGTCACTGACTTACGGGGTGGAACAGGCAAACTGGTCCTCAAGAATGCAGAGGGTATCACTGTGTAATTTGTCCCGTCAGGTGCCTGCATTCCAACTTCTAAGTGATCATCTTGGTGATCATCTTTCATTCTAGTTTCCATGTAATAATATTTGCCCTTTTCCAGACGAATAGGAAGAGCCTTTTGGCTATGATACCTGTATAGGTCCATACGTATAACACTTATTAGATTATGTCTCTTATGTCTTCCATTTGGTTCTTTAATACCGGGTAAAAGTCGGGATGTATAAATGAAAACCTGCATAAATTGACCCGGGGTCACTCAAGGGACGTTCGGGAAGGGGTGTGCCGCCATTTCACGACACTGTTTCAGACAAGAGACCTAATTTCATGACCCTCATCCATTTCGTTTCCACACACACAATAAAGTAATTTTTCAAACTAGCATCATGGAATTAGATTTTTTGAGAAACATTGTCGGTTAACACACATGTAGACCGATGTGCCAAAGAAGTATTGACTTATAATAAAGCACGCAACGGAGTTCAAACTGCACGAGCGCGCATCAGACCTGATTATTTCAATTGTATACTGTTTACTGTTTGCCGTGTTTAGTTCTGGTTTATACAAAAATCATTCATTTCGCTACCCTGTTTAAGACAAGAGACCTTACTTAAGACCCTGGGCAGGGTAGACGAAGAACCACTTTGTGGATGTGCTACCTCCAAATCATTATTATTATTATTATTATTATTATTATTATTATTATTAATTTCGTTCCGTATACATTATCAAACCATTTTTTAAACAAACATCTTGGAAGGAGACTTTTTGGAAAAAAAAAAACATTCCCGTTGATACCATGTAGACCACTCATCGCCAACATTCACACCTTTTTAAAGGCTTTTTATCCTAAAAGACATCCAGTTCAAGACCCTAAATGTTGAAACTATATCCCCTGTTTAAGACTCAAGACCCTGAAAAGCATACCCTGTTCAGCGGCACATACCCGTCAAGGCCAAATAATCTTTCTTGCGCCCATTAATTCCAAGCGCGTTCTACGCAGGCTAGTACAAAACATCTCTCAACTCACCTATCAAACTCATATGGTTTGGTTGGAAATCCTCCCGCAACCGACGCAATCATCGAAATGTGAACAGGTTTCTCATTGGTACTAATATAAAGCTCACTACCGGCATCTGATGCTGAGAGAAATTACATGCACACGTTATACACCGTGCACGAAAAAATGGATTTGCACATCTTTTACTATGTTTGCCATATATTTACTCCCCAGTATTTTAAATATTTGCGACATATTTGCCTAGTCCCTATCGACTGAGAAGGCCATGAAGAACGCCGTACAGGGACTAGGGGAAAGTGTAAACATGAATATTCGTTGGTCGCTAGTAAAAAACCACTGGAAGGGGAGAGTAACGGTTTTTCAGTAAGATGAAGATTAGAGGGCGCTTGTCATTGTTAGAACCGGCCTACCAGACCGCTACAGTGGTAAAGAGATCCCTAGGCTCTATTAATCAAGACTATTCAACCAAATTAACCTATTCATCAAGGGCATATTCGGCATTGGTAGGTTTTGGGAAAATTTCGAGAAAAACCTAGAATTTTTTAATTTCAAAATAACCAGTTCAATCGCGCGCCAGTCCTGACTTTCGGTAAGCGCATGTCTAATAATTACAATTCCATTGCGTAGCATTTTGATAACATTAGACTGCAAAGCAGGCGCTTTATCAGCCATGCGAGGCAAACACGGCAAGTGCGCGAAGCGCAAAATGCTGCGTTCGACTCGCTTGTCTTATACAGCGCCTGTTATGCAGACTGGATAACATTTGCCTTTCTGGATCAAACCCCTTCATTGGTCAAAAACCCCAATAATACGAATCAGTTTGGTATGTTCAGTTGCACTGTTGAGTATTCACCGATCTACCGCCGTGCTTGTCTCCAAAGACTTTGATCAACCGTAACCCCATTAACCTTTGTCCGCCTTATCTCTTTTTTTTCTGAAACTAAACTCCTCTTTCTTGCATGCCTAATTAAGACTAAGGTACAAATTTTTAAATTCAAAATAAATGCCCTCACAAAGCATGAAGCAGTAAATTCCAGTCTGCTGTGGAACAAAATACGTCCTTGCTCGAGCACCGAAATAATCAGCCCAGCTCTGCGGTTGCTGAAAATCAGGAAGACATATTGTTTTCGATGGCAGCCTTGGATAACGAGGGTCCGTGAGGAGGAATTTCACACGCTTGTAATCTATCCGGTCCCATCTTTCCAAATAGATGCCGTTGGTAACTGAAATGGAAACAGTTTCACTGGAATGTTGCAAGTGAAATCTCTACCCTTTCATCTTCCTGAAGCCTCCCTGTATATATAGGGTGCGGCCCTCAGGCTCTTCTGGCGACTAAGAAGTCGGACGATAACGTCTAAAATGAGCCGTAAGCCAAGATTAGAGTGACAGAGATACGAGTAGAGTGTACAGAGTAGACATTCGAGTCCCAATTCTGACATTTTGTGGGCAATCCTTCAGCTAAGTGAACGGGTTCAGTAATATCTTCCAAGGCCGAGTTGTTCAAAGCTGGAGTTAAGATAACCCAGGGTTAGTGTGAGATTTGAATTCAGATTTGAAAGCTTAAAAAACATTTCAGTTTTAATTCTTTTTGTCTACAGGTTGATGATTGGAAGAAATTATCCGAGAAAATGTTTTTGAACACAAGGAAAAGAAACCAGGGCCGGGTTTTTAAAGCCGGGTTGAGATAACCCAGGGTTAGTGCGAGATTTGAATTCAGATTTGACGGGATTAAAAGCATTTCAGATTTAATTCTTTTTGTCTACAAGTTGATGATTGGAAGCTCTAAATGTACCAGAGAAAATTATCCGAGAAAAGGCTTTTGAACACAAGTAAGAGACCCCCGAGTTGAATTTAACCCCGGGTTAAGCGCTAATCGGCCTTCGAACAACTGGGCTCAGGGGTGTTTTGCTTTAATGTAATTTCACCTTCAGACAAGTCAGAAAACTAACATATTAACTAGGGGTTTCAATTTGCAAGTAAGTGCTGGCGTCAGAGTCGGAAGAAAATACGGAGACTAGAGTTTGAAAATAGAGAAGAAAAAGAAAGTAACTCCTGCGAATGAGGGTGGGTAAGCCTTTGCATTTAAAAGGAATAAATATGATATTTTTTAGCATAAAAGGGAAGAGCCCTTCGAGTAAATTTCCAGAGTGCAAGCAGATGAAAAACGAGGCCTGAGTTTTAATGAATTGCCTTTTGATATTTTTTATAGATTTCCTTATTTCCGAATGGAAGTATTCATCAAGGTCACGAACGGTTAAGTGATGAATCCCGAGGAAGACAAGAGATTTTAATGCGTTTGACTGCTCTTCTATCTCAACAATTTTTGCCCTTTCGCGAATGGCGTTGCGAAGGCATTGCTAATACATTTTCAGCAATAATCAAGGTCAAGGGGCGAACGACAGTTTAATGTGGTGCTCGAGAAGATTAAAAGAAAACAACTGGACCCCACGGTAGCCTGCGTGGCAGGTGCTTGCCAACGCGACAGTCAAATAATTTTGCAGTTGAATGGTTAGCCATGAGGAGATAGCTTCAAAGAGCGATATACATTTTGAATCCAAGGTTCCAAGCTATTTCTTTCGCCTTAACGAACAAATGTAATTCAGTGGTCAAATTATCGCCTGAATTGTTTAACTCGACATGTACAGATTTTTAAAAAAGGATCAGATTTAACGCCTCAACGGGCGAAAATAATACTTTGATTTGCATGTACCGAAGTAGCTTTAAACGCAAGGCTGTGTTATCAGGTTAATGCTTCGCACCGTCCTGTCTTTTCTCACGAGACCAGCAAGCCAGAGTCGGCAGTTAAATCCGAATGGAAGTATGTTTGCTTGGCACTTCACTACTGCTGAATGTACAGGGAAAAAACTATTTCCAAAAAGGAGGATTTGAATGATCGATATCTTCGCTCCTCCATATGTATTTGCAAATCGGCAAAAAGAGCAGCCAAGCACATAATTCTCCTGTCTTCCACGAGATTCATAACTAAAACGCTCTGGATCGAGACATTGATGAATACTTTATAGACATCTAGAAAATGAAAAAAGCAATGTTGAACACACATCTCGCTTACTTGCCTGCTAGCAAAGGTCTCTCACGACGAGGCAAAAATTTTGGCCTCGTCGTGAGAGACCTCTGCCTGCACCCTGAAATCTATTCGAAGTCCAAGTGCGTTTTACGTGATGTCATCGTACAGGAGCGAATACCCCGGATAATAAGCAAAACCAATCGACTACGCATGCTTCTGATCTTGCATCCGACAAATTTTGGCTTTTTCCCGCTATTGTAGAGAATAGTGTGCTGGCTCGCATAAGGCTCGTCAGCAATCAAAGACGTTACCAAGAAGAATTTTCGTTGTTTAATATTTACTTTATTACTCACTGTTACAGGATGGCTCCCAAGAACCAAATGCTCGCCGCTTTCTAAGCAGTTCACGTTCAGCTCCTAGAATTTTAAAGAAGGCACTCAAAGCTTAGTGATATTGTAAAACGGATTTATTCTCCTACAGTGTGATCTCGAATTTTAGGCAGTTTAAGATATCACGAGGACGACAGTAACGAGAACTTAATGCCAAATTTCACTTTTTATGAAGAACGTAAACAAGCGAAGTCGAAATTTTCTCTCTCTCTGAAGTTGGATATAGTTTTTAGGAATTCAACTCCCGGAAAGTTTTTGCCTACATTTGACAAAGTAGGTGAGTTCTGGCCGGGATAACAATTGCGATGATGATTGGAAGCCGGAACGCAAATTTACCATTTTAAGCGTCGACCCATCTGACTGTCACCACCAGCTACCGTCGCCGTCCTCGGATTTTAAATTCGTTTTTAACGTACCTGGCAGGACTGAAATACATTTGGCTGACTGACGATTTTTTGGAAGTACTAATCTCTTAAAAATAAACAGTCAGTGAGCAATTTCTGTCTTTACCATACGTCCATAATCATCAATGAATCGATCGAAAAGCTATTTCCAAAAAAAAGCGTTCGAGATCGCTAAATACGGAGTACTATTAGTTATAAACCCAATCAATCTGCCCGCCTTCAGTACGTTTTACCAATAATATACTGGACTTAATTCCTCTGTTTCCTTTATTATGTGTTTTTTCCTTCATCAACAAGTGTTTTTTGTTCTTTATTTAGAGCTCAAGTTCGTGAATCTTGACTACTACAAAAACATGTGTTTAAAACTCTGAAAGCCAAAGTTTGTCCAGACATTTAATTCTATGACATTCACATCTGTGCGATTCAACGCAAAAATAAACAGGTAAACAGGATTAGATACATCTAGGGTCAGAAAGAAGTGGTTATCACTTCGAGATGCGATCAAAGAATCGTGTTTGCCAAGTCAACTTTTCAGTTCAAAGTTGATATTAGGACAGTTGCCGGGGTTTGCCTTGTCATTCTACAATTAAGTAAAGACGTTTACGTGTTATTTTCTTATTCCATTTAGTTCTGTTTAGCTTCAGAATGGCCCTAAATGTAAACAATAAATAACGAGTTTTATCAACAAACAGCGACAATAAAATTGCAGTGGTGCTAAAACCATTTAACGTACCTGTTGACTCGTGTCTTTTATCGCCTTGCTTGACCCCGTTTGAAAGTTTACAAAGTAAAGCATATGTTGCGCAGTAGAACACTGCTGAAGCGGTACACTTCATTGGACGTCGTTGTTTAGTGGCTGGTAAGGACGTTTCACTGTTACTTTTTGAAGGTTAAAGTCTCTTGTCTGACGAAAACTGAAGCAATTTATGACCACCTGCCGAAGAACCTTAAGGCAACTATCAGAGAAATCAATTGAATACCAGCTTGCATGGGCAGTTGAAAATTAAAATTACTAGAGATTGTATTACTAGCATTGCAGCTGGTGGCGTTATTGGTGTTCCAGAATGCTTTGCCTACTGTAGTTTTAGAGTTCCAATGTCTTTCCAGGGGACATAGAAAGAGAAAAAAGGGGTGAAAAACGTGGGAAGCTTTTAGCGAGCTGATATTTCCGATCGCTAAAAGTGGGCGTTCCCTGTCAAGGCTCTATAGATATCTAGCCTCCCCCGCAGACGTGGGGCACGAACGTACGACAAACCCCTAAGAACGTCTGCGTGGGAGGCTAATAGATATCTTGCAAGAATTTAATTAGATTATAATTTTACTATGAACAAATCTCTCTAGTCGTTCAGGTGATAATGGGCGTGAGTCCATTTTATCTGAATCGGTAAACTTTCCTTTCATTCCTGTTGATAACAGAAAATTTACCAATCAAAAATGCATCCATTTCCTGTTCGACAACTTATTCTGTCGAGTTCGCCCCAAGTAAGGGAATCCAATCTTGGATTATGGATTCGGCCACGCCGTGGATTCCAGCCTCGTACCCAGGCCAGTTCTCGCTATCCGAGTTACCAGAGGAGGCTTGGAACCGAGTGCGATAGAGTCCTCGGCGAATTTCCCGATAGAGATTGACAGGTGATGTCACATCCGAAATCGCCGAGGACGACTGGGAACGAGGCTGCGTGGATTCCAGATTAAAGGTGCCGTATTCCGGATTCTTTTATCATTGGAACTTGGAATCCGGATCCAATCGTTAGAGGGATTCCGGATTCTAGGAGCTGTTTTCCGGATTTCAAGGCGCGGAATTCCGGATTCCACAGCAAAAAATTGATGCAATCTGGATTCCAGAAGCAAAAATTTTCCGGATTCCGGAGGGGCTGTGTCGAGTCAAAAACAAGCCACAGTCTATTTGTGCAGTCGCACGAACGGGAAGTTTGTCATAGAGCCCCATAAATCAACATGCTGGAAAATTTCATGCTGACTTTCTGAGACGCTATTTTGTCGTTTGGCAACTTATATTATATCAAGTCGCCAAAGACTGTCCATTCGTAAAATTCAAACGGTAGGAACACTTCGCTGCAGTTGCAAAGTCCTTCATATCATTTAAAGATGTTTGAAGTCTCTCTAATAAAATCCATTTCCGTTTACTGACAACTCATTCTTCCAGTTTGACAATGATTTTGTCTACTTATGGAACCGGTATGTAGGAGTCAACGACTCACTGCATGGCCTTTTAATTTATGCTTGGCAATTTCTAGCTCTCTTAAATGAGATGCACTTTTCCGTTTGACAAATTAAGTCACTCTGCCGGATTCTTCGGAGTAGAAAATGATTCTATCCATTCGTAAGACACGTACAAACTGACAATTTTTTGAAGGGCCCTTTACAATAGGCAATTTACAATTCTCTTAGATAAGATACATTTTTCGGTTCGAAATCTAATTCATTCGAGTCGACAATTACTTTTTCTGTTCATCCTGGGCTCGTACCGTGAATAGACAACTATGTTGCAGGTCCCTGTAAGCTTGACAGTTTTCTCCCACCGAACTCTCTCAAATGAGAAAGATCACCAATCGAAATCTTTGACAGTTACTTGTGGAACAGTACGTAGCAAACAGTAACAAACAATACTTAACCTTCAAGACTGACTGGGTGGAACAGGCAAACTGGTCCTCAAGAATGTCGAGGGTATCACTGTGTAATTTGTCCCGTCAGGTGCCTGCATTCCAACTTCTAAGTGATCATTTTGATGATCGTCTTTCATTATAGTTTCCATGTAATAATATTTTCCCTTGTTCAGACGAATAGGAAGTGATTCTTGGTTGCTATACCTGTATAGATTCATGACACATAAGGTTGATTATATTACTGGTTGTCCCCGAAATGGTCCTATATTTAATCCCGTCACTGAAACTAAAAGCTCACTCTGTATTAGCCTGTTTACAGCCGCCTACTTCCCTCAAACATAATAGGGGACAGAGTGGAGGGAGGCTAACTTTATACCCGCCTCTTCAGAGTCTTAGAGGCTCTTAGATTAATATGATAACTAAAGAGAACATAAATCTATTCCTATCTTTCAGGCTTGAGGTTCAGGAATGAATTCCGTAAACTGCCGCTCAAAAGCACCTCCTCTCTTCCCGCTCACTCTGTATAAGTCTGTTTGCAGTCGCCTCTATCCCCGTCTAACAGAAGGGAGCTTTAGAAACGACGACGACAACGATGACGTCAGCAAAAACGTCGCTATCAAAGAGACTCCGCTTTTTTTCAGACTTTGTTGCGGTTTCTCCAACTCGTCCAACTCGTCCATGCCATTTTTCGGTGAATTTCCCTGGAATTGAATTCTTAGAGACCAGCACTAAGTTTAAAAAGGAGAAAGAGAAACTCGTCGTCGTAAGTTTGCGTCCTCCATAAAACGTTGCATAAAAAGAATTTCACCCCGTACTCGTGCAGTGAAAGCAACGAAATGTACAGATAGAGCGAGATACACGTGCAGAGTTGTTGTTTTGCTTATTAACCTAGTACTGCCTTTTTGCTGTTCTCGTCGCTGTCGCTGTCGTCGTTGCTACGGCTCCATAGAATCGGGATTAGAGAGAGGAGGGAGAGGCCGTACACAGGCTAACCCGGTACTGGCGAGGTGCTTTTTATCCGCTTTTCTTGATCGGGAGCAAAAGTTTATTAAAGCGTCTTTTGGGTGATCCATATTTACTGACCTGTTAGGAGACCAAGGGGTTCGTAGATCAATTAAGACTAATCTTCGTCTCGTTTCGATATATCAAAATTTATTCCTGTCTCTTAAGATCCAGGGATGAGTAAATATGACTTTTTAATTTTTATCCTCTTAACACTAAGCTGTGTTCGGTTCGCTGTTTTCGGCCAAAAGAAACTGAAATAAATAACATGGTACGTTGTGCCCTTCAGTCATTTAGTCTGATACTCCAGTAGACTATTCTCAGTCCCACATTTTTCCGTAAGGTGGAGATCGAGCGCTGACCGACAGGGGCAGCCATCTTGGTTTTAAGTGTATTGAAAGAGGACCAGAATCCTGGATTAAAGATTGTCTTCTCCGACTATCCTGCACAGTCTATTCTGTTTAAGGTGGGCCAAACATTTACAAAATATACTAATAATAGAAGCTTTTATCTCACCTGTCAAACTCATATGGAGGAGTTGGAAATCCTCCTGCTACGTAAGAAATCTTTGACTTTGAGTCAGGTTTCTCATTGGTACTAAGAAACAGCTGGCTTCCAGCGTTAGAAGCTGAAAAAGGAGTTATCGACTACGATCAGTAAAATTTTCTTTCGCAGCCGTTATTAGGAGGCTTAAGCAACTGCGACAACGGCTGCAACGGGAACGTCAAAAACCAATTGATTTTATCACAGGCGGCTCAGACGTGGTGTGTATCAATATATTAATATTCACATGGACAAAATGGGATCAGTCGTCGAAACTCCCATGAACTAAAATTGTCCAAAAGTCAAACTATAACGAAAAAAAGCTAAGATAACTTTAACTGGACGTCTCCTTCTTCTTCCTGGCCGGTTAAAGTGGCATTTTGTTGAGTTTTGCAATTGTAGGTTCTTTAGTGGATAGTACCCACGATTGTAAAAGTCAACAAAATACCTGCTTAACCGGCCAGGAGAAGGAGACGTTCAGTCAAAGGTATCTTAGCTTTGTTTTGTTATATTTTGACTTTTGGACTATTCTAGTTCATGGGAGTTTCAACAATTCATCCCATTTTGTCCATGTGAATATGAATCTATTAACACACACTACGTCTGGACAGCCTGTGATTTTATGAGCAAAACGTGGGTACGTCAGCCTAGCCTCGATTAGCCTGCGTAGCGTGGCGGTTTCGTCTAGCCGGGCGCACGAGCAACGAAGGCGCGAGAACAAGCGGCGAAGCCGCGAGAAAAATAGAAACCAAGTTGCTCCCGCCCCAATCTCCTCGCGGTTTTTCTGCCCTCTCCCGCCCTTATTTACTTAGCGCGCCAAACCAAGACCGCCGTGCTACGCGGCTAAACCTCGATTTCCGCCATTCTCCCGGGCTGGTCCATTTCTCGAAAGTCCCGGTAACTTATCGGGCCCTGAAAGCTGTTTGTGTTTGCCGTGTTTGCACGAGTTCAAGATCAAAGTTACAATAAAGGAGTCTTCATTATTTATCCCGTTGGGGGAGCGGGGGGGGGGGGGGGGGGCTCGGCAAAATCATGAGGGGAGCAGAAACGTTTGAAGTGCTTCCTTGGGGGAGGGGTTTGGGGGGATAGTTACTGTTTCAACATAGTTAGTGGGGGTAGATGTCAAACTTGTAATAACAATAATAATAATTATAATACTAATGTATTTTACAACACTTGAGCATTTGAAGGCTGGAATCAAAGGTGAAGAGCTACTCTACCCAGACACGTTGTCATATAGGTGTGCATATGTGCTAAAGGAACACTAACTTGGCTGTCTCAAACTTTTGAGCTTTATAGATTTCATCAGTTTTCCTTAAAGGTTGAAGCCTGCTGTTTATAGGCGAGTAACTCTGGAAACCTGTGGTTTTATCAGAGGTTGACACCGGTGATGCAGGACCTAACAGATAGCGATTTTGACAGTGAATCAACCGACAATGAAAGTGAGCTTACAGACGTTACTATGCCCAGTCAGGAGATTATTAGGCTCCTAGCCCAGTACAGCTTCAAGCACCAAATCTGGCAGAAGAGTGAGGCCAAAACAATTCTTGAATATCACATCGTTTGCATTATTTATTTGCACTTATATAAAGGATAGGGGGATACCCGAGGGGGCAGTTTTAAAGATATTGAAAGTGGATCAGTAGAAAATTCGCCCCTTCCCTTCAATCAAGGATAAATAATGAACACTTTTAAAAATGATAAGATAAAAATATCAGTTGACGAAGGAAAATTGGATAGTTTGTGAGCTACTATTCAATTTTGTTTTGTTAGCTGATAGCTTCATTGTATAATTTTAAAAACTATTAGAACTTCGATCTTGAATGTAAACACGGCAAACGTGAAACGGCTTTCAGGGTCCGAAAGGTTACCGGAACTTTCGAAGAAACCAGCCTGCGAATACAGCCTTTCTCCTTGCTCCTCGCCGCTAAGGGCGTTAAACGGGCTCATTTGTTTTTGCAGGGGGGAGTGCGGGCTCATTTCCGTGCAGGGGCTGGTGAGCGTACAGTTCTGCACGTGCAACACACTTTTTCATACATTTCTTTGGCGCCCACTGCACGACTATGACTTTGAAACTTCCAAGTGCCACTTACGAATTTCTCTATTTAAACCTAAATACAGTCTTTAAGAATTCAACTCCAGGAAAAATCACTCACATTTGACAAATTAAGCGGGTCTAACTATACCCTTGAAACAACAAACATTCATCTCTTAGCGACGTTTTCACCGAAGTCGTCGTTAAGGTTGCTGAAGCTCTCTCTTGGCTAGGAATTAGTTAGCCCGCAGAGCAGGCGGGTTTTTTTTGTTGTCGTTTGTTTGTTTGTTTTTTCTTTCATTTAGCATTTTTCAGGCGAACGATAGCCTGTTCCAGGCGTTCAGATTGTGAGGAAGGGGCAAAGAAAAGTGAGCACGACAAAACAGCGGGGGGAGGGTGGGGGTTAGGAGAGAAGAAACCCTTCCCTCCTCTTTTCCACTTCCTTTTCTCTTCCTTTCTCTCTCCACTCTCCATTTCGCGCGTCCACTCTCCACTATCTGAAAACTCCCTGAACGCCTGGAAGTCCCTGGAACAGGCTAAACGAGCCATCATGCTTGCCTTTGCAGAACATATATTTTCTTGATCACTCTAGTAATGAATTGTTAGCCTCTTAGTGGGCCAATTCAGGAAGAAAGTAAAAAACTTTTCCTAAATCTAATCTTACCACAATAAGCACATATATGTGTAAAGAGAGAATAGAAGGGAATGAGTAATTCCCTGAGGTAGTTAGAGACGAAACTAAACGAACAATTTCTTTCTCATATCGTTAAGTACCAATCGTCAAATGGACTTACAGAGCAGAAAGTAGTAGATTCCGGTCTGTTGTGGAACAAAATACGTCCTTGCTCGAGCACCGAAATAATCAGCCCAATTCTGCGGTTGCTGGAAATCAGGAAGACATATTGTTTTCGATGGCAGCCTTGGATAACGAGGGTCCATGAGGAGGAAATGTATACGCTTATAATCTATCCGGTCCCATCTTTCTAAATAGATGCCGTTGGTAACTGAAATGGAAACATTCTCGCTGGTATGTTGCAAATATTAATAAAACAAAAGTAAATTCGCGCGGTTTGCGTGTCAATTACCCCTATTTACTACTTGGACCGGGTCACCCAGCTCAGTGAAGAAGCTGGGGTATGCTTACTGCAGTGGTAAATTGTATAAAACTTTTAAAGAAGTGTACCTTACAAGTGCAGACATTTTTTTAGAGATCGAGAGAGTGTCATAATGGCTACTGACACTTGGAAATTACAATAGTAAAAGATTTATTAAATAGAGCTCAGTAAATGCAACTCCGACGCTAATATAGTTTGTTTTTTCTCATTGTTTTTTAGCCTGATGTCAAGCCTAAGCAAATGCGCAAACGTCATTCACTGAAATACTTTTTTCTGGTCACAACCTTTTGCATCTCAATTTATAATACTTATTTGATAGCCAAACTTCCTTGGAAAATCGATCTAGAAATAAACTGGTTTATGGAAACGCCACTTCATGGACACAAAGGAGGTCATCAGTCCGGGTTATGGGCTCCCAAAGAAAAAAACTTATCTAGAAAATTACGGTTTTTGTTGTTATTAGCGCCCATGACGGTCACAAAAATTTTATCCTTTTTTTGTTACTGTTTACAGTGTCATAAAAAATTGGTAAAGGTGGCTATCATCTCAAACAACTAGCTACTACGTTTCCTTTGTGCTTATAAGCAAGCCGGTATCGTGCATCAATAGCTCTATATACAGCACACGCCGAGCCGTTCATCGTTTGGGAATTGGGTTTATAAAAGTCCCATATATGTGAATTAGCAATTTTTCTTTCAAATCGAGGTGAATAGTGGCAGAATAAATCGCGGCGAGGTAAATATCAGAGATCATTCGAGACAACTGTCAGCCAGGACCTTCTCTCCTTCTGCAACATGCACGGCCGAACATCAGAGCCCGAGCGAGGTGGGGGGGGGGGGAGGTGGGTGGCTAGTACACAAAGCTTTATACAGGGAAACTACTCCCAGGGGTCCAACCCTTTACCCTTTTCTATACCATTTTTGACAGAAAAGGGGCCTCTTTCGTATACCTTTTATTAGCAAATATGGTACCTCTGTCACATACACGAAGCTTAACAGTCGGAGGTCGTGATTGATTGATACAGTCTATCATTTATTAGTGAAGAATAATTAGGGGAGGGGATGGGGGCTTATTAACTTTCTTCCGCTGAAAAGGGGGGCTTATTAGAGGGAGGGGGATTATTTGAGAGGGGGGCTTAATAGAGGATTTACGGTAATTCAGTTCATGATATCACTTACGGTTGCACGGTGGTTTCCAGGAACCAAATGTTCGCCGCTTTCTAACCAGTCCATGTTCAGCCTCTAGGATCAGCACAAAAACACCATCACTCTTTTTAATCAAGAAAATAAACCCGTCTCTCATCCCACCCTCCCACAGCCGTTCGGATGTTCGCGAGAGAGACAAAAGATTATTTTAGAAGCATCCAAAAACGAACAAGGATATCTTTGCTCCGTTACTAAAACTCAGTTATTAGAAAGATTTAAGCTTACAGTCACGTTTACGGCAAACGTGAATTTTCACCAGCTGACCAAGTTTTCTCTTTACTTGTTATAATCTGTACTTTAGATCTAGACCTTCAGATAAGGGGGGTAGGCCCAGTCATTCAGACCTAGAGATAAGGGGAGGGGGCGCCAGTGTCAAAAAAATTTTTTTCGGTTCTTCGGGCCTCAGTTTCGTCTAAAAATAAGGGGGGCAAGGCCCGTGCCTTCCCGCCCCCCCTCCAGGATCCGCCACTGGGGTGATTCTGAATCTCTCCCATGGATCATACTTTCCCAACAGAAATTCGTTCGAGCCCTCTTAAAGAAATGCTTGGGGATATAACATGCCCCGTTGTATGGTCTAAAAACCACCGTGGTTCAATAAGTTGAACTGACAAAACTGGGCTGAATCTTCCTGGCTATCCTTCTTTGAGATTTTTTGTACTTAATTCTGAAATGCTTTTTTTCGTAATTTGGAACTTCAGTTTGTTAATAATAAATAGTGAAAAATAAGTGCGTTCGAAAGTTGAACCGCTCTTTCCTGCAAACATTGACCCTCTGTGGTCTTGATTTAACACAAATAAAGAGTTAGATACATTTGGATTCAGACTGACGAGGGTAAAACCATTTCGAGATCGATGTATCTCTAGGTATTAACACTAGATCGGCTTCGACATTTACTGTTGTGTTATTATGAAAAGTACTATAGTTACGATAGTTTAATTTCTTTATCGTTTTTTTTTATGTTTCCTAATCTTATTACGTTCATTTTAGTTGAAAGACTGGGATAGAATGTAACCATTGGATCGCGAGAACGAAAAACATCAACGAAATAATTACAATGGTGCTAAAAGCACTTAACGTACCTGTCGATACGTGCTGATTTTCCCTTTGTTGGCGCCCTTTTGAAAACTGAAAAATCAAAGTGTATACTACGCAGTAAAGAACTGCAGTTAAATACTTCATTCCACGTCGCTAGTTGACAACTAAACAAGGACGATTCACGATTTTCTATTTGCGATGATTAAATTACTTTTTGTCAGCCAGACATTGAAGAGAGATGATCCACCTGCTGGACACCTACACGGTAGTACCGTGGTATTGGTAAAGTAATCATGTTGTTGAGTGCTTGGTACGTACAATGTTGGAAACTATTGATTTTTCTTCTTTCTTTCAAAAATTCTATGAACAACAAACCCATCATTGGCGACACCCTAGGATTCCAGTCTTAATCTTGTCTTATAAATCTTGCTGCTCGTCTCTTGACCGCTCCAACCTTGTCTATGTGATTTTGCTGGTAGGTATCTCTTACAGCAGAGGCAAATTCTAAATGAAGTCTAAAAACACATACATCGCGGCTAGTGGCTGACGTTACTAGTGTTCCAGAATGCTATAGCTAATTTTAGAGTTCCAATGCCTTTCACTGACGGGAAATAAAGCTACATGGTTATTTGTTTTCTGCTTTAATTAGCGAGCTGATAACTCCGACCGCTAAAGTGGGCGTTCCTTGTCAAGCCTCTAGAGATATCTTGCAAGAATTTAATAGGGTGAGAATTTTACCATGCAAAAATCTTTCTAGGTCTTTTAGTTGATAATGCTGTGAGTTCATTCCATTTGAATTGGTAAATTTTCTTTCGTTCATTCCTATTGACAAAGGAAAATTTATCAATCGAAAATGCATCCATTTTCTGTTCGACAACTTATTCTGTCGAGTCAAAAACAAACCTGTTTATTCGTGCAATCGCACGAACAAGCAGTTTGTCTCAGAGCACCTTAAATCAACGTGCTGGAGAATTTCCTGCTAACTTTCTGATATATTATGAGACGCAATTTTATCGTTTGGGAACTTATATTATGTCAAGTCCACAAAGATTCAATCTTTCTTCTCGTTAAATTCGAACGAGAGGACGATTTGTTGCAGAGCCCCTCATATCATTTAAAGATCTTTGAAGTCTCTCTAAATGAGTTGCATTGTTCGAGCTCATTATGCATTCATCGCTGCCGCGGCGATGACCGGCGGCAGACGAGTTGTGGGCTTCGTTCAGCAATCATACGAAAAAAACACGAAAAATCCAAAGCAACGTGAGAAGTATCTTTATCCACGTTTCCCGCGGGGTTGATCTCGAGACGAATGTAGAATAGGGCACGCCCTTCTCTTAGCCCTTTATACATTCTTTTGTGACAACTCCTTTTTCGCAGTTGACAATGATTTTCAATTTCTCTATTTATATATACGGCTCATACGAGTCGACAACTCGTTGTGTGGTCATTGCTGGGCAATTTCCAGCTCTCTTAAATGAGATGCATTTTTCCGTTCGACAAATAACGTCACTCTGCCGGATCTTCCATGCAAGTAGAAAATGTTTCCATCCATTCGTACTACACGTGCGAACCAACAGTTTGTTGAATGGGCCCTTTACACTTGGCAATGACTTTTTCTATTCATACGCCTCGTATCGTGAGTCGACAGCCGTGTTGCGGGGCCCTTTAAACTTGACAGTTTCCTCCCACCGAACTCTTTCACGTGAGATACATTTTGCCGACTACCGATCGAAACCTGGCATTTATGGTGGCTGTTTAGGAGAAGTTCATTTGTATAATTCTTTTACAGTTATTAGTGATTTGTTGGCTTCAAACAGTACATAAGTTGCCAGACTTACTGCGTGGAACAGGCAAACTGGTCCTCAAGAATGCCGAGGGTATCACTGTGTAGTTTTTCCCGTCAGGTGTCTGCATTCCAACTTCCAAGTGATCATTTTGATGATCGTCTTTCATTATAGTTTCCATGTAATAATATTTTCCCTTCTCCAGAGGAATAGGAAGAGATATTTGGTTGCTATACCTGCATAGATTCATACATATAAGGTTGATTATATTACTGGTTGTCCCCGATATGGTCCTTTATTTAATCCCGTCACCCAATCTGACCCTTTGAAGATTAATTAAAAAACAGTAAAGATAAAGCGTATGTTGATAAGCACTGCTCTAGATTGTTGCGATTTTTGTACTTGCTTCGGTTATAAGCCCCTCCGTTTATAAGCCCTCCCTGTGCGGTACATACTCAGTTGTTGTGCAATGCATTCATTGAGAAATGTGCGATGGACTTATAGCCAAATTCAATGTATCGCACTGCGAATTTTGCAAACTTCGAAGGATTTTGGGTTTTTCTGTCCCGTCAATCATCTTAGCGAACCTCTTAGGAGACACATGTTTACTTGTGATTGGTGCATTTCGATACACTTTGTTTTTGTTTCTGTGATGGCCCTGTTTCGGGCAATAATCGACTAGTTTTCTTCAAAGATTTTCTGAACTTTCTCATTCTTGTCTCTTGCGATGGAAAAATAAAGCAAAGTCTGCCTCCTGCCCTCGACAAAAATTCCATTCATCATCGCGATTTCCTTCGCTATTCTTGAGCAGTCTAAAGTCATTCTCAGTTTTGTTTTTGCCGGCCAAGCTGAGCGACTGCGTTGCATTGTGAATTTGCCTATAATACACGACTACAAATTATAAACATTACAACAATTTAAACGAGCTCGGGCTCGAAAAGCTACGAGCCTGGCGGTAGAAGAAACAAGAAATCTTTGATATTTAGCTTGTACAGCCCCCGAAATGATCCCGAACCCGAAATGATCCCCAACCCTGAAATGATCCCCAAATCGACCCCGAAATGATGCCGACTCCGAAATGATCCCCATTTCTCTTCACGTCGACCCCGAAATGATCCCCCATTTAATTTTAGGAATGGAATGATATCCTAGAACTATGGATCGTTCAAAATGCACAACATTATAACTTAAAGCTTCACTATAATAATCTTCACTTGCCCACATGACAGTAATTTGGGATTACACTTTGAACTGGATTAAACGAAAATATAATTATCAAAAAATACACAAAGTCTAGTACATTTTAGGAATACCATGAACTGCAATTGATAATATCAAGAAA